>VZTI01001216.1:481604-691017 GCA_013397865.1 Struthidea cinerea | reverse complement strand
TATATATATATATATAAACAGAAAAATAACCTGATACATCATCATATTCCTTTAGCTTTACAGCAATGCAACTTCAGAGGAATGGAAAAATATCACTGTGACAAAGGGATTAGTGTTGAGATTAATTGAAGCCACAAAAAGTTAGTGTTTTGAGGGATTTGTTTTTGGTTTCACTAGCCTTGCCTTGCCTTGCCTTGCCTTGCCTTGCCTTCTTTTTCTTCCATTTCCTTAATTTTCTCCAGGCATGTCTAGTTCTTTTTGTGGAAAGCAAGAAATGAGGGAGTGATACCAGAACAGCAGTGATACTCTCATCTTCTTCAAAATTAGGTCTCATTGACCTGCCACAATTGCCATGTATTCTTAAAAACACATACTACTTTATAAAGCCTTTGTATTTAGCAACAGCTAAAAGAAAGAGATAAAATTGTGGTTTATATTTGGTTCATTCATCTCTGCCTCTATAACAGAGCAACAAATCATTCAAAGATGTGTGTTCAATCACCTCTATATATAAAGGTCTGGAATTATTTTCAAAATTTTAAGGTAAATATACTGGTAAATATTTCAAGATTAGGGTGTAAACAAGAGTAATGGATTAATTTTACTTTAGGATGTAAACTTCTACTCTTTCTTAATTTTTTTTTTTTGGAACCTCAGAAGTAATTTGTTTATAGGAGGCTTTTTCTTGTGCACTTCTGTTAACTTCCCAAGTCAGTTAAATGGTATGTTAACTTCATTCCTTCATTAGAGCAATAATTTGTTCTTTTCTATAACTTTGGTGTTCTGGAGATATTTTCATTGGGAAGAATGCAGGTATTCAACGTCAAAAGAAAATTCCTACAGACCACAACTAAAAAGCATGACATTTGTTTGAAAGAGTTTCCTTTCCTATATTAAAGCACACAGAAAAAAAAAAAGAAATTAATTTAAAGCTGGTTTTAATGTTACCTGTTCAACTTAATATTTTTTGTGTACCTAATTTAATTTTAGGACTTACAAAATAAAAATAATGCTTGCATTATATATAAGTAATATAGAGGGATTAGCCCTCTTTAGAAAGACTTACACAGTGAATTATTTTTTAATGACCTCGACTTTTCTAAGTAGTAATGCTCATGATCCCTGATTTAAAAATTTGTGGTTTTATCATTTGATATCTTATTATTAAAATTATTTCAATTATTGACAACATGCTCAAATATTCTTTAAAACTAGAAAAAAAGCCAAAATTCTAAACCTTTCACTACTATTTGTTTTGATTATAGGGGATTTTTGTTTTGGTTTTAAAGGCACACTATTTCAGTCCTAAAATAATCTAAAAATCTTATTTTCTCTTCAAAAAGAAAAGCAAATATTCAGTGACCAACATTGAAACTGAGCAGCAATTCTAGTGCCATATGTAGTGTGATTCAGCCAGCCTTACATGTTTGGTACTCACTTCATTATTTTTTAACTATATTTAATTTTTAAAAAATTTTTAGCAGGACTGAAAGTCAAAAAAATTCACGATTAATTTAGCTAACCCCTGTTTTCATTTTAGGTGCCCTTTGCCTAATGAGGGAAGCCAGCCTGAAGTTCAGACATGAATGTATTCTGCATTATTCTAGCACTAAAATTATTCACATTTGATTCATCCAGAGACGTATTTCAGAAGAGACAAAACTAAGTCTTAGGAAATCCCACTTATGGCATACCTAGGTTTTTTTCCAGTCTTAAAGGTACATGCTGATTCTTACTTTCCCTCCCATATCTTTGCATCTCATCATACTGTATGATAATGGTTAGCAGTCTGTCCCTGCATTTGTTTTGCGCTATCTCTGATCAACAAAGCCCCTGAGAAACGAGTTCTTCTGCTGAGCTGCCCTTCTCCAGCGTGTGCTTCAATCCATGAAGTTTCTGTCAGATTTTACCTCTGTAGTTCACATACCCTTTGCAGTTCAGCCCTGATGTCTTTCCTAAAGAATGTACAACATCTAGGTAAAAGACAGAAGCAAAACCACAAGGAGGAGGTACACTTGAGGAATGGCTGATTTTGAGTTCCTCTGAAGCTACTGAGTTGGGAATACAAATATCTCAGAGAGTTACTGTGGCACCACCAGCCCATTGCTGATAAAAGATGTCACAGAGCTATTGTCCTTCCTTTTGTCATGCAGGAGTGCTGCCACTGAGGCATGTGCTGATGATCAACACGAAACGTACTATATGTGTGTTAGTCCAAGACAGTTACCCCATTAGAAAAAAAATAAAGCGTAACCCAAGAAAATGCAGCAACATCTCTCTTGTTTTTTATGCTGTTAGCATGCCAGTGACACCCTGGTGTACCTAGCACTGTAGGTAGCACAAAATGAGGCAAAATAAAGCTTTCTTCAGCAGGAATTTAAAACCTATAGGCAGTGAAGGAGCAGTACAAACAGAAATCTGCAAGATGTTTCTAGGACATAGCAAAAGGAGTGGGGAGGGTTTCTTCAAGGAAAAATTCATTTCTGGGAGTCATATGTTTGAGAAGGAGAGGGGATGCAGTGACATTGTCTAGCTTTTACAGGTGTAAGGCAGGCTAGGAAAACACAAGGTTCGGTCTGGATGGAGGAAATCCAGAGGAGAACTGTGCCCGGGGAGAGCAGCAATGTAGAGAGTCTCTCTCTGGAGAGATTTTCCCACATTCATTATGTTTATAAGGCTCTTCTGCCATATGGATTCAGTGAAGGTTTGAATGAGCAAAGCCTGCATGCCACACCTGCAGTCACAAATGCCAAGGGCAATCACTCCCTACAGACACTGCTCAATTGTTCACTGGTTTAGTCCAACAGAGAGTGCTTCCACAACTTCTCTGCCAGAATTACCAATATGAACAGTTAGAAGGATGTGTACGTACACATCTCAATGTGCAGTGCTTCTAGCAGCCTTTTGGGCAAGTTCTGGGAGCTGGAAAATGTTGATTCCTAGCCCAGAGGGTGGCACTGGGTAATACAAGGCAGATACCCAAACTGCAGAATTCATGAAACACTTTGCTGTGAAAAACAACAGACAAATCCAACATTGCCTGGAAGGGGAAATTTGAGTCTGCAAGCTGTTAGACTTTAGGGACTGATAAGGAAAGGGATCCTGCACTGCATTTTGAAAAAAGTACAGTAAACACAATTCCAGTCAGAACAGGTCATTTAAAGTCCTTCCTGCCTCAGGCTTAACATGACACTTAAGTGCTACTACATGTGAAAAGAAAAAAGCAATTCAGCACTCATAACAAACTGCTTTTCCTCCATCACTGGGGCTAAAATATGAAAGGATTCCTACAAGCAGAGGAATTGCTGTCTGCAGAGTCATGTTTTCATTGGATAACCTCTTTGTGCACATTTAAAAAATAAATGCTGCTCTAAATAAGAATAAATGTGAAAGTATACAAAAAATAATTTTACATTTATAAATGTAAAAAAAAAAAACGGGCTTTTCTTTTCAGACCTACTGTTCTGGAAAAGCTAAAAAAGCTTTTCGGTTCAAAAAAGAAAATTTTTTGCTCACCACTGAAAATTGCAGGGCATTAGTTTCCCTGGGCTTTCCCAGGAAGAACAGTTTTGGTGACTGCTCTCAAAATTCCAATATAACAAACACACAAATGGGAAACTCAGAATTTTTATCCTCAGCATAAAAAGATTTACTAACAAATTTAATAATTGAATTTAAGTTCAGTTTGGTGTAAACAAAACTTGGGGTCTAGCCATAGTCCTTACTGTGAAACCACTGGGTGAAAGGCAGCAGTATGCATAATTCAGCAGTATATTGAAAGGAATCTCTAAAGAATGAAGCAAAATAGTTTTGTCCAGTCAACTATAACTTTTTAACTCTGAAATCAGGACAATATATAAAAATTTTGAAAATTATCCTAAGCTTCCTACTATCTGTTAACTGTTAATATGGCTCATTCTGGTAATTTGAGGCATTTTAGTGCCATCATAAAAGTGAAAATTTTCAACTTGTGAACAATACAGATTAGGTAACCAACTTTTTTTTAATTGATTACCTAGATAAAAAGTTTTCATTTTCCTAGATTTCTCGTTAATTAAATGCAAATACTTTCATATACGTCACCCTTTAATAATATACTGAATATATTGGTTCATGCCTGACTCTCTCCATCTCAAAAAGGAAATATAAGAACGCCTTTCATCGAGTAAATACCATGTTTCTCCAGGTTAGAAAGTAGAAATCAGGTTATCCAGTGAATGAAATTCAGACTCCATCCAGAGGATTTAATCTTTCGGACTAAAGGAAAATTTGTGTTCTGTGCACTCTTAGAAATTGTGTTGAAATTGTCACCTACTATCACAAATTAGTTGCATTAATGACTTAAAAGAATTAATAGGGTTGGATGGATTATTTCAGCTTTTCCTTTACTGGCTCTAGAAATAGAAATCCATCTGAGTCAAGTAAATCCTGATTCACCCACAGCTTCTGCAATCATATTTTGTTTCCATACTTCTACAGTCGTGGAGATAGTCTTTAAGCAAAGAAAAAAATCATGTATATGTAAACAAGGATCTGTCACGTATCACTTCAATATGACTACAGCACCCTCCTTACGGGGGACAGTCCAAGAGCTAAAGACTTTTTTGACTTTTAAATCATACTCTTTCTACTAGAATAGTTGGTATCACTTATTAAGGTGATAACATAATTTGGACTGTGTAAATTCACCTCCTGCCCACCTGGATAAACATTGAACTGTATTTGTACTTCTTTGCTCACCCAGGTTCTTGGATGAACTAAAGGAGATTCAAGATTTTGGGAGACTTATTCCAAAGGGGAAAGGTGAAACCAAACCCGCAACCTACATGATCTAACTCCTATATCTGAGCTGGGGTAACCCACCAGGACTACAGCAACACTCTTTTTTACCGGGCACAGGAGGGTGATGATTCAAGGGAACTCTGGCTCCTGCATCTGCACGGAGGGGAGAGGGTTAAACTGGCTGCTTGGCAAGGACACCAGTATGGGACAGGGATTATAGAAGGCAAGCGATGCCTTCTCAGCGGGGGGAAGAGGAGGAATGGGTGATCCACAAAGTGTGGAGTGTGTCTCAAATTACAATTTTTGTCCACAAATGCTAAGATTGGATGACTTTGCTTTACATTTTCAGCCTTGTGCTTGTCTCCTCTTTTTCTCTTGTACTAATATAGGTCCATGAATTTAAACCATTTTTTCTCTAGGATTTGTAAGCATAGATTCTGGGACAACTTGATTTATTTGGAAGGCATATGATTGGCAAGTAGGGGAAAAGGATATTTGACCTTCATTCTTTTGGTCCATTATGCCCTAAGGAATACACTTACACCCTCAGAACTCATTTTTAAATTTTGGGTTGTTATTTTCTTATCTCTCTTCATAAGCTGTTTCTTTTCAATCCTTTCATTGCCTTTGTTTTGAGGTTTTTTTGGTGAAACCTTTCCTGTATGTCTTACTATATTTCATATTTTCTGCTTAAGTGCTATTTCAGCTCTGCATGGCCTGTAACCAGAACAATAACTCTGATACTTCCAGCACATACCATACAAGTGTACGAAGACAGAGTATGTATCATAGCAGAGAATACTTGATAAAGAAAGCTTGATGTCAAGGCTAAGCAAATTCTATTCTTTCTCTCCAGCAAAAGGAAATGGGACATTAGTAACACACAAAATTAAGCCTTTTACTCCCTTTCTTGCCACATTGAGTAGATTCTTCTGTTCCACCTGAAAAGGCTCTGAAATTATGAAAGATAAAAATTAAACCCCTAATGACTTTTTGTGGAGTTGGAGGGGTGGGAGATTTAATTATTGCTTCTGAGTTGCCTTTGTACTTTACTTTGTTTTACTTTTTATTATTTTATTCCTAACATAGGGAAGTAAAAATATGATGTCATGAATTTTTAGAAGTATTAACACAACAGAATAGTTTGTTTTTCAAAGCCACTGCAGTCTATTATATAATGACACACATACTGCATAATAACATATATTTGAGCAGCATTTAGGAAATGTGTGCTATTTACCTGATGGACTACAATAACTGCCTCAAAGCTACTACACTTTTTAAGGTAAACATGTGTTTTGGTATGCATACTAGTTTAAAAAAAAATATACTATTTACCCCATATGCTGTAATTACACAGTCTGTTGTATACATGCATAGAAAGGCACACTTTTTAAAAATGGCTTTTTGTCAAGATGGTTCATAATAGTTCCTTCAGAGTCATGTAAAAAAAGTACTTAGATGATAAATCAGTCATTTTCAGCCACTTTTACTTATTTGCTTCTTGGTGTGCTGGAAATGTTTAGTCCGCTTTGGATTTTAAAAAGATTAGGCCATAATAGGCAACACTGTGAGTAAGCAGGGCTAGGAGTAAGTAGGATATGACTGTCAGGAAATTCCAAAGTCTTTGTTAAAACCTGACTTTCTCTTCAAGGGTAGTATATGTCCTCGTGCAGTGTTAGCAAAATGGAGAGCACAGAGTGCTGCTTGAAGGACCCTGAGACCCTGATCCAGCATGATTAACTCATCTTGTTATGAGTGGGGATTTTTTGTTTACTTGCATGTGGATACACTAACATTTTACGTGTGCAGAACTATTTGTCTTACAGGAAGTTGAAAAGTGTGCAGTTGAGAGATGCAGATCCCTCTCAAGGTCTCCAGGGTCCAATGTAGTCCATACAGAATATAATGCTAATAGCTTTTGTTTTCTCTCTTCAAAGGAGACCTTCAGAAAGGAAAAATCATTCCTTTTGAGGAAGAGAAAACCCTCTACAAAGTAGCTCATACATGTATGCAAAGGTTTTGAGCTTGGAGGTGCACAATTCTGTTACACAAAAGTCATTAATTTTATTTCCTGTTTTTGTGTTATACTGCCATTGTGAACATGGTTTACAGTGGATTTGGCCACAGCCCTGTGGAAATACACTTGACTCTGTCTTTTTTTCTTTATAAATCAAGGATTTTCTGATTATATAAATAAAACATATTTTTTGATTCCTACAATGAGGATCTGGAGACATCTATTTTTTCATTGTTTTTCTTAACACAATATATCAGAAAATTTTGAGATATGTTGAAGTTTAATAGTTTAATTGGAAAAGGTAAAATTATCATTTACTTAATTGAATTACAGCAATATTATTTGTGCAATCAAAAACACAGCTTCCTTGTCATACAAATAGAGACATTTTTAAGGCTAAAAAAACAAAAGAAAATTATTGGTAATGTCAGTTTATAAAGATATTTGAGAAAGGAAGCTGTTAAGACCCATAAGAATATAAATGATTAATAACATCTATTACCTCAACAAACATGTTTTTATAATACCAGCAGTCAGACATGTCTTTTCATGCTATGTAGAACAAAAAGTGACATGGATTAATTATTATTCATTGTGAATTAGGGTACCTAACCTCAGATGTCCTTTGCAACACAAGGCCTAATTTTTTAAAAATTCATTATTATTTGAATGATATGGAATGCATTTTGTAAACAGTTATTAAAACAAAAGTGTTACATCAAATGAATAATGAAGTTGGAAGGATACAAAGGACACTGTGAACAATATGACTGTCTCTATGAAAGCAGTGTGTAAAGCCTTGAACATTTCCTTTCTCAGAGGATAAAAATGCTAATACTAGACAGCTGTTGTGATAACTAAGAAAGGAATTCTTATTTGAAGACCTTTTTCTTGCTTTGAATCCAACCTTCATATACCTAAAACTACAATTGCGCTCTAACTCAAATTAGAATTTATTTGTTGAATGAAGGTTAGTGTTTTTTACACGGGTGAAACACAACATGGTTTGGTACTACAACTAATTTAATATAAAAATTTTCAATTAAATAAGACTTTCATGTTAGAAGCATAAATGACCAGAATTGTTAACCTGAAAATAAACCTGAGACAGTTTAACCTCTGCAATATTTTATGGTTCTCTGTCGGAACAATGTGACAGCTACTAATTGTTAGATGTTGTTTCTTGCTGCCTGAGGGATCAGCTACAGCAAAAAAATGCCTCAGAGAATTTGAGGGAAAGACAGAGGGAAGGTTATACAGTGTGTTATCATGAACGAATATTTGCAGGGGATCTTCAAAATGATGTGTAGGTGTTCAGAGCAATGTGGCCTACTTTTGACTCTGTGATCTTTCCCACTGAAATGTGCCAGCCACATGAAAGCCCCTCTGTTTAGATGAACAAGATATAAAAAAAGATGTTAACGAGGACTTCCATTTAATTGAAACAATCAAAGCCATAAAGAAGACTAAAAATTCAATTAAAAGGAAAATTCTCAGTATGAGTGGTTGAGTTCTAAGGTGGTGTGTCTACTGTCTACATTGTTTCCATAATCTGTTCTGGGCTTAAATATAGGCCATAAAATATACACCTAACCCACAGAAAATTATAAGGCTGTGAATTTGTTTAGACTGACGGGACTCAGAAAGGGAAGAATGAAGTGTAAGCGTGTGTTTTATAAGGAAAAAGACTAATTAAGGAAATGAAGTGCAGATTATGAATAGTTTTGAAAAGAAAAAAAGCCCAATCTTTAATATAGAAATACTAGATCTAATGCTTGCATGCTGAATATTGAAGACAAAGTTTCATTCCCATTAAAACCAATGGAAAAATATTTAACAAGTTCTCAAAAGAAATAGTTAAACATTTTTGGAAAAAAAATCAATCTAAAAAGTCTTATAAAAATCAAATGATTGTAATTATTGACTAAATTGCCTAAAGAATGTGTTATATAAGACTTAACCAAATATTGGCATATATGGGCCAAGAATTGTTACTGTTCATTAGAAAATCAGCAATAAATGCCTCCATAACCTCCATATTGTGTAATAATAAAATTTTAACAGATATGGGGCACAACCTCACTTTCATTATTCTCTGTAGAAAATCCCTCATTAATTTCACTAAGAAACTGGCTTTTGTTTCTATCCAAAACCACACCTGTTAAAAACTAGGCATGATGGATATATTTTTCCATTCTTTACTAAAGGAGGAAATATGTAATATGTTTATATTGTATAAACTACTTTAGAATAATGCTGAGGAGTGTCTGTGACCTACTACAAGTTAATTTATTTAATATTTATTTTTAATTAGTTAATGTAGTCATGCTCATTTATCTTTATTTCATTTAAAAACGTAGTATATTGAAAACATCTTGGTCATTTTTACACTTTAAAAGCACATAATAAAAGGCATATATAAGGAAAATTGCTTAAAATGATAGGCACATCAAAGATTTTGTAGATCATGTAACCACTACCTAAGGTTATAAAAGCTTGTATGTTATTTGAAATACAAAAATTCTTCTTATGATGTGCCTAAATTACTGCTGCAAAATATGGGGTAATGTTAGATCACCGTGGAATATAGGAAAACAGTATCCAGATTGTGAAATTATCCTCCTTGTGAGGGATAGTTTAATGGTCTGAATGTGAACACACAATGTACATTTCTAATAACAGAAAGGAAAACACTGGTGATATTCAGAAATGTTAACAAGAAAAAAGGCCAAAGGAATATGTAATAATCTACCAGTTTCTGTGCAGTCTATTGCAAGTTTTATCTCTAAGGGGGTGGAAAAAAAAAAGCTTAAACAAGGCCTATTAGCAGTAAATACTTCTGCCAATATCCCTCACAGCAGGGGAACTCCTCCAGCAATTTTCACGATTAATTACCAGTGGCAAGCGTATTCATAATCTGGTGTTAATTTTGCAGTATCTGAATGAACTCGGCTCTGGCACGCTCAGTTATTGTTTCCCTGTTACTAGTAGGATGAACTACTTGTTCAGGTCATGCTGTGTCAAAAGAGTGCTAATGTGTTTATATAAACACTACAAACAGCACCTGCTTTAACCACACATTTTATTATTATTTTCCATCACCAGTTAGAATGTAAAATATTTTGGTACAGGAATACAAATGACAAGAAAATATTGCTACAGCTTGTGTTAGGAAGAGCAATACAAACATAGGCAGAATATGATGCAAAAAAAGTAACATCTTTATAACTCATTTGAATCAAAGATTTTCTGTCCTTATTTTTACAAGGTACAGAGAGACTGTTTGTTGCTAATTTGTCAGCTGAGCCTGAACACTGTGATGATTTCAGTGAGAGAATCTCTTACTACCAAGACAATCAAATACACAAGAAAGAAGGCATGAAACCAACAAATGTCATATACTCTATATGTTAGTGTTGATTTTATTTTTCTTGTTTTTCTTCTCTTGATTGTATATTTTAGAATAATATTGATAATTACCTATAACTGTTTTGACGATCCTATTTGTTGCCTAAGGAGAGCTATTCTTGATAGGATTAATTGCCCAACATGCATGACTTGCTGGGCAGTGACAATACTGATTAGTTAATGAGGATTCTCAGATGTGTAACTACACAACCACATCTGCACAGGTTGGAGTCCATTACCAAAGTCACAGGAAGAAGCGTGAATCTTATAAAAGCAATATAATGCTCCAGGGTGTACACTGTCAGCCTTATACCCCAACTGTACTTGAGGTTTATACAAATGATACTATAACCTCTCACCAGGTCTTATGCTCATTTAGTGGATTTATGCATGCTAATTAACATAAAGCCTAATTCTAATGTTTATTGCAGTGAGCCCACTGGAAAAAATTGAGGGACATGTACTCTTCTCTTTTCACATGTGGAGAAATATTAAGGTCGGTAAATGCATTGGAGTAATATATTAAAATACAAAAAATCTGAGAAGTTTTAAATAGTGTCAATTTAAATTGTTACCTAGATGACTGGAGTGCTAAAGCAAATAACATAAAAGAAAATTAAAACTTTTCAGGCAAGATTAAAAAACAAGCGCAGAACCTTTAAGAGTTGTACTGTTCTAGACAGGAAATTAGATAGACTGATATTATGTATATTACATTTCCATAGCATGTTTTATTGTCTCCAGAAAAGGAGAGAGTTTTGGACTTATTCATACTTACAAGAATTGCTTTAAAATATTTGAAGTATTTCCTAGATGATTAGACATGTATTAACCAACAACTGTAGCACAGCAGTAGCTGACAGAAAGGATATTTAGGCCATACAATACAATTCTCTGTTCCTCCTCAGTGTTCATTCATGGTATTAATGAAACATAAAATGAAAGCTCTTACAATTTGAAATAAATCTGCATTATTTCTAGCAAAAGACAGACTCACAACAGTAATTCCAATCCAGAGGTCTGATGAAACCCAGACCTTAGTGGGCTGGGGGTACTGGCAAAAGGGATTGAACTAGCTAGCTTTGCCTGCACCCATGAGTTCAAAAGTCATCGACTAATACATACAGGCAATTTATATTCTCTGCCAGGTGAGAAGGAATACAGTCTAGAACCTACTGAAGCTACTGCTGTTCTGTTATTATCTTCTTATTTTTATTGATACCATTTTCCCACTCTCAGCCTGTATAAAGTCTAACAATACTTGACTATTTGCAGCAAAAAGGTTTTGAAATTATGTCCCTGCCCTCAATGCTGGGTCTCCAAACTTCATTCCAAGTGATACTTTTAAGAAAAGCAGCTTAAGACAAGATAATATAGATAAGATAATTATTGGCTTCAGACATGGAAGATAGCCCAAATGGCATCCAGTGTGTTGCTACTTGAGAAAAACTATTAATTCTCCTTTTTCTCCACTGAACTTGCCTCACTATTGCACCACACTTGTAACACGTGATATAAAATAATTGTATCTAATGGGGGGTTGTTGTTTGGTTGGTTTTTGGATACGAAAGACAGAAGTTCATATTGCAGCTGTGCTAACAGTGCCGGGCTCCATGAGTGTGATGTAAAATGTACCCAAATCTCCCATGCTGAGGAGGAAGCCAAATGGCCACAGTCAGGGGCCTACAGTCACATTCTGTAGAACGAGAGCTTCGGTGGATCGATGCCGCGTGTATTCCACAGGGTCCCTCGCGGACACGCTCAGGCAGCACTCTCCAAGCCCCTACACGTGCACACGACCTCACCTTCGCAGACAGTCCGAACAGCCGCTCACACACGCAGTCTGTGCACCAGCCGGAGACAAAGAGGCGAGAGGGGTTCTCTGCATGTAGTTCCGAGGCGTTTAATGGCAACACACCCGAAGGGAACAGAGGCAAGAAGAACCTAGAACTGAAACCCGTGCTTGTTTTATCCCAAACACTCCCAAAGGCAGGCAGAGCATCCAAAACCAATAGTCTGAGGGCTAGGGGGCAGAGGCAAGGTTGAGTGACATAACAGGGGCCAATGGGAAACAGGGTGGGAGGGGGCAGAGGGCCAGTGACCAACAGGACCTAGACAAAGGGAGAACTTTCTAGCACGGTGTTGTAGGGAGAGATCACTTTCAGGGTAACTTGGAGGGTGTAAAGTGGACTTAGCCACTGCAACAACATTCTGCAACCCACAGAGTAGGACAAGACAGGAACAAGCATTTGAGGAGGGTTAAAGGCCAAATGCATACAGCCTGAAGGAGTGCAGACTGCCTGCTAAGCTCCTCATGCTGCCAAGGAGCCTGCCCCAACCTTCATTGTTGAGGAGCCACCATCTGGGTGAAGATAAGTTGTCACTGGGAGAGCCTCCCAGTTTCTGTGCCGCAGGGAGGGCCTGCAGGTGGCTGCCTGCCCTGCCCCAGGCCAGGAAAGCCAGACAGAGCCCCACCCAGTAAACCAGGCCTGAAAAAGGCAATTTTAGTTTAATATGTGCACAGACAGAGAGCATTGCAGAAAGAACTGCAATGGATTAAAGGCTCTGAAAGAGCAGTACAACAGCACTCTGGATGGTAGCAGGAATTTCAAGTATATTCAGGACGTTAGCAGCAATGTGGGGAACTTAAAGGTAAAGAGAAGGGAAGTAGGCAGAGCAGAAGACTGCCTAGGCTTAATTGAGAGCTTCTGAGTATGCTCAAAACCAAAAAAGAAGTATACCAGAGATGGAGAACAAATACACATGGAGAACTACAGGGGCATTTCCATGGCATACAGAGATGCACTGCGAAAAGCAAAACCTCAGCTCAAATTGAAATTAGTCAGACATAACAAAAACAAACAAAAAAAAAATCAGTATGCTGTTAAACAGGAGAGGTGAATCAGCCAATAACAACACTGGAAAAACAGAAGTTCTTGACACTTTCTTCAATTCTGTCTTTACCAGCACTGTATAGCTCTTCTGCTGTATAGCTCCTTTCCTGAAGGAAAACAAGCTTTGTATGAGTGAACGGTGGCTGCTGCATCAAAGAAAGGCAACAGGATGCTGGGTTGTATCACGGGCATTACCAGCAAAAATGAAGTCACTATCCCACTCTTAGTTCTTGGCAGGCCAAACCTGGAAGCTGTGTTCAGTTTTAGCCCCCTCAATACAAAAAAGATGTGATTGCCTGGAGAGCATCCAGAGAAGGACCACAAAGAACATCAGTGCCTGGGAAACCTGCCATGTGAGGAAAGCCTGGAAGAACTGGCTTTGTTCAGCTTGGAGAAAGGAAGTCTTAGATGAAACCTTATTACATATTTATATCCAATATTTGAAGAGTGGGTATAAAGGAGGTGGAGGCTTCCTTTATCCAAGGAGTCACATGAAGAAGATGAGGGCTAAAGACTACAAGTTACTCCTCTGGAGATTCCAGTTAGACACAAGGAAAATTTTTCACAATAAGAACAATCTCCCCAGAGAAGTGGTGGGTTCCCCCATGCTGGACTCTGTAAAGATTCATCTGAACAGGGTGCTGAGTCATCTTGCATAGCCAGTGCTTTTACCAGGAAAGTTTGGCCAGATGGTCCTTGAGGTCCTCCTCAACTCAATATTCTATGAATGCGAAAATGTGTTTGTTGCCTGTCGCTTATGATATTGCTTCTTGGCCTGCTAATCTGTTCAGGCACAGAGGATATGGATTTGCAGTGAGATACAAAGTAGAACCCAGTGTCAAGTGATATTTTCGAGCTCGGATAGGCAGGGCAGAGAGTTTTGCCCTGAAGATTGCTTCAAAATTGGATAAATATTCATCACACTCTTCCCTGATAAGAGTACATGGCATAAATGAAGCCTATATAGAAGAAGGAATGTCTGGTGGCAGCTAGAATTCCTGAAATTTTTTTAAAAATGTTTTTTATCATTCAAAAGCAAGAAAACAGAAATAAGAGCCCACAGTGAGACACATCTCTACTTAGTGCCTGATCACAAAGTAATAGATAACTTACCAAGGGTGCATATCCAGCTCCCTGTTCTTCCCCTCTGCAGGCACCAGGCTGTGCTGGAAGCAGTCTGCAGTCTGAATTCCCACTAAGATGATGACAATCAAATACAGCATAACCTTGCCCAGTACTGCCCTTCATGGCCCCCTTCTAGTGCAGTAATGGGTATGGGTAGATGGGATGTTGCTCTCCTCTGGAATAGCAAAGTCCTACGGACTTGTGGCATTTTTCTCATGACAGAGGAAATGCATGGCAAATACTTTCTACTCCATTTACAGTCTTTGTATAAGAAAAGAAGCACGTCCAAGAAACCTTCTTAATGCATCTTTAAGACTAGGAAAATGTCATACTTGCTGGGATAATGCTATTTAATACACACTCTTGTTTCATCAGTGTTGTTTTTTATGTGCCTGTCTTGTAGAATGTTACGGAATAACTTAAGGGATGCTTTAGTACTTACAAAATATGAGTTTTTTAATTAAAATAGGAGTTTGTAATTGAAATCAATTCTCTCTGGCTATTTCATGCTAGGAAAAAAAACATAAACAACTAGCTGAACACCTAGGTAATCCTATTAAGTGATCCTTTGTCTAGATTTCACTTGCAGGCAGCAGAGCACAAATCTGCTATAGATATTTTGTTTGTGACCAAAGGCTGAAATAAGGAATGATGGACAAGTTACACTACCCCAGGAGGAGGCTTAGAAGATAATTTTCCCGAGCCTGACTCTGGGACCATCTCTTGGAAACTAATGGAAATGCCTGTCTTAAATAGCAGAGTCTTCAACCTACACAAAATTGTGGAAAAAAAATATCTGAAGCCATAGAAACATGGCATTTCTGAAGTAAAACATACTCCTTGGATCAACATGCAGATTAATTTACATTTACAGGCTGCACAAACATTTTCAGACTGTATTTCAACAAAGCTAGTAGCTTCAATTAGGGTGCTCAGGTTTTGTCTATGGAGCCCAAGCCACACACATCAATTCACCAGAATCACAGAATCATTTAGGTTGGAAAAGACCCTTAAGATCATCCANGCCATAGAAACATGGCATTTCTGAAGTAAAACATACTCCTTGGATCAACATGCAGATTAATTTACATTTACAGGCTGCACAAACATTTTCAGACTGTATTTCAACAAAGCTAGTAGCTTCAATTAGGGTGCTCAGGTTTTGTCTATGGAGCCCAAGCCACACACATCAATTCACCAGAATCACAGAATCATTTAGGTTGGAAAAGACCCTTAAGATCATCCAGTCCAACCTTTGACTGATCCCCATCTTGTCAACTAAACCCTAAGACTAAGTGCCATGTCCAGTCATTTGTTGGGCACCTTCAGGAACCGTGACTTCACCACCTCCCTGGGCAGTCCATTCCAATGCTTAACACCCATTTCCATGATGAAATTCCTCCTTACATCCAACCTCAGCCTCCCCTGGTGCAGCTTGAGTCTTTGTCCTCTCATTCTGTCACTGGCTGACAGGAAGAAGAGGCCAACCCCCACCTGTCACAATCTCATTTCAGGCAGTTGTAGGGAGTGATAAGGTCACCCCTGAGCCTCCTTTTCTCCAGGATAAACACCCCCAGCTCCCTCAGCTGCTCGTCACAGGACTTGTGCTCCAGACCCTTCCCCAGCTCCGCCGCCCTTCTCTGGACTCCCTCCAGCACCTCAATGTCTTTCTTGCAGTGAGGGGCCCAGAACTGGACACAGCACTCGAGGTGTGGCCTCACCAGTGCCCAGTACAGGGGGACAATCCCTGCCCTGGTCCTGCTGGCCACACCATTGCTGATCCAGGCCAGGATGCCATTGGCCTTCTTGGCCACCTGGGCACACCCTGGTTCATGTTCAGCTGCTGTCACCAGCACCCCCAGGTGCTTTTCCACTGAGCGGCTTTCCAGCCCCAAGTCTGTGGTGCAGCATGAGGTTGTAGGGACTGAAGTGTAGGACCTGGCACTTGTCCTTCTGAACCTCACACCATTGGCCTTGACCCATCAATCCACCAATTTCCCCACTTGTCCACACTGACCCCTGATATATGAGGTGACAATCTGGGGATTAGTCACCTCAGACCATAGGTTGTCTGGCCTGAATATGACACACTGTCCAGGAGTAGGACAGGGCTCTTTCAGAAGTCTGAATTATACTCAGGGAAAATTATTGACTCTGAACCTATGTATTATTTTTACCCAAAGAAAATTTCATATCAGTAATTTTGTGACTGTAAAACTTGGATGAAATCTCCAGGATGAGAGGCCAGCACTTTCTCTGTCTTTTCAACATCTCTCAGACTCCATCTAACATAGGTGAGCAAAAATACGCAATACATAGACGTGTGATCCACTTCTTTGTTCAGTGGCGCATTTGCCAACCAAGTAGATGCAACTTTTCTGCTGTACTGGGACCCATGCATTGTTTAATAAACTACTTCCACTATGGACTGAGTTGGTTTTGCTTTGAATTGTGCTTTGTGTGAGGAAGCCAACAGAAATAGAAGTGTATTGCTGCAAGCTGTAAACATTATGTGAGATTAAAAGGTTTTTTTCAGTGTTTTAAGACAATGCTGAGAATTCATCCATTTCTAGGCTTGCTCTAACAGGTAACTCAGATATTCTGAAACACGTGTTGAAGCCTGTGGATGTTCTGTCATAAGAAAACTCAATGTATCCCAAACAAATAAAATAAATTATTATAAATTTATAAATTGTTATATATAAAATAAACTATATATAAAATGACGGCTCAATTAAACAATAGGATTTTATTGGTCAAGTAAATATGATTAAATATCATTTTACAGCATATGGTAGAGTAAAGCATCTTTTTACCGTGAATAAAGTTTTTATTTAAAAAAAATTATAAAATCTATAATTATTACCCTGAAAAAGCTATATTAGATAGTAGTGACCTTACTAAGGACTCCCAGATTATATGACAAACATAGTCTATTATGAAGGCAACAAAGAGCTTGCAAGAGTTCCCTGTGATTTTTGGGGACTAATTTGTTTTGCAAAAATTAGATAAACCTTCCAATTTAAAGAAATTCTAATGGAAAGAGAGACAGTAAATGGCTTTCATATTGGACTTTCATAAGTTGTTCATAATTTAAACCCAAATGTACCTAAGGATCTTTTGTAATCCTTGCAAAATAGATAGACTTGTCAATATTTCTGGGCCTCACAGTCAGCAGCAGCTGCCCTGTGGATAAGAACATAAGCAAGAGGTGTCTGAGAGGAAATTGAGGTCAGCTGTGGGCACAAAGGGACTGGAATATCACACTGATTCTTCAATTCCTCAACAACAACAACAAAAAAGCAAAAGATGTAGGTGGGGTCTGTCCAGGCTTAGAATAGGAAGACAGACAGATGCAGAGCAAGAGATGTTATTTGGCTGTTGTTGAAGTGGTTGGGAAAAAGAGAGCTCTTTCCAATCAATGCAGCCATTGTTTGCTTCGGCCTGTGGAATAAAAGATTGCAGTGGCCTAAGATGTCACGATGACCAGATGTCATTTTTCTTAAACTTTCACAGAGGAGACTCACCAGCATGTTTTGTACTTACAGCTGTATGCTGCTACAAAATTCAAGGACTTCCCTTGGCAATCCCTTTGGGGAAGTGTACATCGAACTTCTAGTTCAATCTAGGAGCTGTCCGCTATGTAGAGTTGAGGTACCACTTATCAGTACCTTTTTTTTTGTTTCTGTTTCATGTAATTCCATGTATTTGCCCAGGTGAGCCTCCTACTGCTGGCTCCCAGGTTTTCCCATTGATATGAACTCTAAATGCAATTATTTGCTTGTTTTGATGGTACTGAAAATACTGGGAACATGTAGATTAGTTTTTCATGACCTCCCTTGGCATCCTCTCTTAATCTCTGGCAGCACTTGATGCAAGAGATAAGAGAGGAAATGACCTTTCCTAACATGCAGAGATCCCTAATATGACAAGGCGCTCCTAGTCTAGCTGCCTTACCCATCCCAGGCCTTCTGCTCTATCGTTCACACAGGGGTTTAGTATGTTACTGGTGGTAGTAGTTATATTTTCTTTTCTGCCTCTCATCCTCCTACATGCTTTCCCTCTTCAGCGTGTTATTCTTCAGTTTCTCCCAAAAATTTTAAGAATGTCTCTCCTTCTGGATATTTACTTCTTGTAGAACTTTTTTATTAGGATAACGCACTTTTTGCCGCATCCACATTTCTTTGGGAAGAATATCAGTGGTAATATCATCTAAGGTAATATCCTTTAGTTACCACTGCCTCTGAGTAACAAAAATGCTGTTAACAAATTCAATTTTAAGTTATCTCAATTAGTGTTTAAAGATACCACAACATCTGTTTACAGGAAATAGCCATAATTATCCTGCTCAACAAAAAGAGGCCTATGCCATACAATGGCCTATGCTGCATTGAGCTGCAATACATTTTCAGAGAGACAGCAACATACAAATTCAAAACTCATTAAAAAAATCATTTTACTGAGAGGCCAAAGGGTACTCCAGATTTTCTCTTTGGATTTCTCCATATAACAAATTTTTTAGCTATCAAGGTTCCTTATCAAAAGCATGAAGGTACAACAAATTTGTTGCCAGGTACTTGAAACTAGGTAGAAGAAAAGAAAACGTGGATTGCCATCACCATACAAAAGAGACTAGAATAAGATCCCCAAATTGATTAGTTCACAAGTCAGCTAGAAGCTCCCCTTATTTTAGATTCTAAGCAGGTCATAATTTTAAAAATTAATTTAGTACTAAGTTCCACTGTAAGAAAATATGCCAGCTTGTAGTGTTTGTAAAACACTACTAAAAATAATCAGTGATTGAATGCTGAATCATTCAGTAAAGGATAAAATTTTCAGAAAAAACATTTTCAAAAAAGAAAAAACAAAAAAGAAAAACCAAAACATAAACCAACAAACAAAAACCCCAACAAACAAAAAAAACCAAAACCAAATCAAACCAAAACCTAAACCAAAAAACAAAAAATCCCAAACCAAAACCAAACCAAGACAAAACAAAAAAAGTAATGATGACTGCATTTGGAAAATAAGCCTCCTCTTTTAATATCCTGTTGTATGTGTTCAGTACTGGCAAATCTAAAATAAAACCCTGCTGATCAGTTTCAACACTGAATCAACATTGTAAAAGGCAAATCAGAGAAATAACCCTGCTGATTGGAACTAGCTTTAAATCTCCAATCTTTCTTTTAATGTAGTTCCTAAATTAACCAGGCTTACTCAGTGTCAGTATTTAATTTTTTAATCTTGGATTGCATGCTTCTGTCAAAGGAGCAGTGAAACCACAATCTAGTTTGTTAGGAAGTTCGGAATGTGGGAGTACAAATCAAAGAATGAAAGTAATGTTCTAATTTTTGTGACCACAAGGCATATAATTATTATTATGAAAGGTGATAAAAATTAGAACAGTCAGGCATAATGGTCTGGTCCCCACATGACAAGCACAGTCACAGCCCAGGTCATTCAGTATCTCTAAGGAAAATGGCTATGTTTATGGTTTAAACATATAAACAAGAAGGGCTTGGGTTTCCTGTCTAACCAATGAAAATGTGGGTGTCATTCTGAAGATCTCTGAGTTACTCTTTCCACCTATTTTAGGCACAGAAAATGTAGGCAGGTATGACCCTCTCCACATGGATCAAAGTCACCTCCTTCTTTAATGTCCAAGTTTCTTATTTTAGGAGTGATGTTTCTCAAAAACAATAGGTACAAATTATCTTTCTAAGAGAAATGGGGCAAATGCAACCATGGCCTTCCCCATGTGTACGTGTTATAGCAACAGTTGTACTTTCTTGCTCCCTTAGAGTACTGCTTGCTTTAAAGGCAAGAAGGCAGCAATGGCTCCTGCCAGGCTCAGGACTAATGTAACGGGACGAGACACACCTCTAGAAAACCCCACTGTAAAACATTACCATGAGCAGAGGAGCTCTGTCTTTTCCATGCTGCCACGTGTTGTGCAATGCTCGGTGAGGCTTTACCACTGATAGTGCAGTCTATAAGATAGTAAACCCCAAACTGAGTCAAGGTGGCATATATTGGGCACTGATGTGAAATCACAGCGGATCTTTTGGAAAGTTTATCTGTGTCTTCAGAAAGAGAAAAAATTGAAAAAGAGGGATGTGAAAGATGCTTACCATGAACCATAAACACAACATGATCAACATTTCAAAAGCTTAAAAAAGGTTTGGGCTAAATACATTTGGGAAATTGAGTGCATAAAATTACCCATCTGTTTCTATTTGATACAATTTGCTAAAGTAAGCTGTATTTGATCATTCATATTTCTATCTCTCTGGGTTCAAATCTTTTTGTATTTTCACTAGCCTCAAATTTTGCAATATCATGTTGTTAAGAAAACTGAATCTTCAGGATTAAAAAAAAAAAAAAAAGAAAAAAGAAAGAAACCTCCAAATGAACTGTCGTTCCATGTATAGAAATCTATTTTTTTTCTTCCAAGTCTGTCTTCCATTCCTGCATAAACTTTAAGATTCTTTAAAAGTATGTTCAAAATTATGTGAAGGGTAAAATTATGAATTTCCCACTTGGAAGAAAGTGGCTTAAATTCTATCCAATTATTTGCCATGGCAACCAGCTAAACACAAAAGGGCTGGAATGGATGTAGAGTACTGCCTCTATAATCATCACTGTATGTCCTTCAAATCATGGATATGCAGCACCACTATCCCAATCTACTTCAGGGCCATAAACCTACACGGTAATTATATGCTTTGGAACACTTCACTTAAGTGCATCAATAATATAGTGAGTGAACATGTTCTTTAATTCTGCACCTGTAAATGGGGAAAAAAATAAAGAAATATTTCTATCAGAAAAAGGGGGGAAAAAGGAAATTAGATCATTACATCATTTTTAACCTACTTTCTGATATACCAAGTCCCCACAAATTGCTAATCTTAAATTATCTATTAATAATATACAAGTAAAAATGCTGGCTAAGTGTCCCTTTCAGAACTATGATATTTGTCTATAAAATGAGTAAAAATTAGAAATTCCAGATAAAGGGCTTCATCCTGTCAATTGTTTCTTGGCCATGGGTCTCACTGTGTTTCCACCAGTGGATTTCCACTACTGAATTTCCATGAGTTTGCAGGGTAGTAATTTTGCAGCTCAGACTAGTGATTTGCAGAACCAGGCTCCAGGCACTGACACACATAGGGTCCATCTTGACCTTCTAACATGTAAGTTTCTACCATTAAGGGTTATGAGGGAGAAAACACAAATTGCCATTTGCCTTTCAAATGTGTTCTGGGCAATTTGGGCCTAGATTGCAGACCAGGAGATGCAAGTTCCTTTCTGGTTCTGTTACCGAGCTGTTAAAGCTTAACCTTTGTATGCCTGTTTGCCCTCCTGCTTTTCACCATCTCAGTGTTTGGCTTATGAACTCAGTGGAGCAGGAACTGTCTCTTATTTTGTATTTGTACAGTGCTTTGAACAATGGATCTCCACTATGCCTGTCTGTAGGTGCTAATACAAAATATGGCCAAGATAAACTCAGGTCACCTTTGAAGTTTGTTTCTTCTATTTCAGGTCTGTCAAAGGCTTGTGTGCCCTGGTTTATTTTTTCAAACTGCATTAGCTGACTCATAAAAAATATATTATTTGTCACCATGAATCTTGCATTGCTTGTATTCTTTGATTATCAACAGCTATAATGATGATAATAATTATTAATGATAATGTCTAACATCATTAATAATAAAACTAGATCTAATAATATTTTGCAAAATATTATATGCCACATGGTTTTTGGAAGTCAGTTCTGATTAAACATTTGAGTCTAAGGGTGAGCACAATGTATCCATTTTGGAGCTGCATATCTTGTATGAGGAATCATACATTTGTATTTGCATTTTTTTTTCTTAGATAGTGAAAGGGAGTAGCCAACCCCAGGCAGGGAGGAGCTGACGTGACTGAATGATTCTGCATCAAGGCAATTTAACAGAATTAAAACACAAAACTAAACTAACATCCCGTTAACCTTCTAAGGCTAATCACACCCTAGATGTTTCAGGTCCCATACAAACTTCTAAAAATGGTTTTCACTCCAGTGAGCCAATTTTTGCATCAGGATTTTGTATTTTAGATTATATATTTAATAGTCACAACTACTGAACTCATAAGATTTAATAAAGACTCAACATTTAAAAACATTTAGATGCCTAAACCTCACAGTTCAGCAAAAATACTGAACCTGTGAAATCAGTGTCCTTTAAAATGAAAAATATAGATAGTAGATGAAGAGAATCTGGCAAATATGATAAACAACACTACGAGAAACTTCATAACTTCTAAGCAGATATCTTGATTTCTGAGAAATAACTTTCAGATTTTTCACACTTTAAATTATTGATAGCAGTATTTATTTATCATATTTATCATATTTACAAAGTAAAATAATGAGATAATCTGGGAGAATTCTCATCTGTGCATCTCTCCTTCATCAGTTGTAAGGTGTTAGAAAATGTCACGTCCTATGCATTCCTCCTGAACACAATAAATACATCTGTTAATACTGGTCCTTATGTAAAGCTCCCCCAAAATAAAGATCTTTATTTCTCTACCAAAATAAGACCTCTGCCAAAAACAGTTTGTGATTTATATTCTGTTAATATTTTCTGAATATTTTCTTAGGTGGTTAAATTTTCCCATCTACAATATAACAGAAGACATAAAAGTTTTAATGCACATTAATATGCCTAAAATTAAAAGGCTAAAATTAAAAAATGTGTATTACTGGATAGGATATTGTTTAGAGCTATTTAAAAATTAAAAATAATTGAAGGTGGACAAGTGATCCAGTTGGATGCATATTTTACCTAGCATAAACTGTGATGTGTTTTCTGTGCCTGTCACACAATACATATAGTGTATAAGGACAGCCATTAGAGTTTTATGAGGCAATTTGAGCTGCCTGTAAAACTGCTGGGGGCAAAACAAGTTGGATTTTTAACAACAGAGAGTCAAACAGAGTATGTGGTGCTTTCACTGACAATTGTCATTGTTCCATGTAAAAATGGGATCTGCTTTTCAGATGTGAAATAAAAATCAAACATCAAACAATTATGATATGTATTCTATTTGTTCAGAAAGCATGATGTCCAAGACTTTTTTACAGGTAGTATTTCCATGTGGTTTCTGAAAAAAAAACCAAATCAACCCCCTCAAAAAAGCAAAGTTCAGGTAAAGTCTGTCTTATCTATAAAAAGGGAATGAAAGTGTCAATTTTTATATTCAAGAACTTGCAAACTATTAGTTGCAGAGCCCCTGTACTAATCGCCACAGCAATTACACAGAAATTATATTTCACAGGCATTTGTCACTTTACTCTGAAGAATCTTAAGACATTGTGCAAGCCACGCTTTCATAAAGTTATTGGACAAGAAAGGCTTTCTTAATTGTATTAGCAAAGCTAATGGTGGGATCTGTATGTTCTCAGAAATCATATCCCCAAGTTGGTTGGGTTACAATAAGACTTCATTTCTTCAGTCCTACACAACAGGCGTGTGATCCCTCCTTATAACCTTTAAAATTTCTTTACACAATGCATCCTTTTCATACACTCACTGATTTATTATTTCTACTTTCCCAGGAGTCAGCCTTGGCAGGCTTCTCACGTCACATCGGCACTTACATTCATGGTGTGGCTGGCACTGTGATTTCTGCGGGGACGTGAACCTACAGAGAGTGGGTGCTTCCCAGTAGCTCCTGATCTGGACCAGGTGGTGGGTTCCTCTCCAGCACTCAGAAGTTTGAGCAGTTGTCTCTGGAGAAGGGGCAAAGCACAGGGTGGATGCTTGTGCACCTCCCAGCTCACACTGTGTCACAGAGCAGGGATGACGACAATCACTGTTAACCACTCAGGCAAGCTGTGAATGAGAAGTTTCATCCATGACATTTAAATTTATTGCCCCATCAGAAAAATGCTTAAAAATAACCAATTACTGTTAAAAAATCCAATTGCTGTTAAAAAACCCAATAGAAGTTTTGTGTCGTATTCCCTGTTTTCGCTTACTTGTGTAGAGTTCACCAGTAAGTTCCTCAAAAGTACTTCCCTTAACTATCACTATAATGATGGCCACAATAGACACAGTGGGAATTGCTAAAGTTTTTCTAGACAGCAATATTAAAGTGTATGAAATACACGGGTATATTTGTAACACACATATAAGAAAAGATATTCTACTTCAGTCCTCCAGGTTTTTTTATTGTTGGAAGCTAGTGAATATTTATGAAGAATATCTGTCTGTAAAAAAGTTATTGCTTAGCTATGTTAATACCTGAATATGGGGGGGGTAGGAGGTAGGAGTGGCTAAAAATCTTTAAAGAGCGTTGTTTCCTTAAGACTCGCATATTTTTTTATGACCAAAATAATTCTCTGTGTTATCCAGCACGGTCTATGTCTAATTGGTATTTGTGAGTGACATGACTCATACTATGTTGCTTTTATGAACTTAGACACAGGTGAATAAATTTCTGTCCACCACTTAGAAATTTCAGCCATTTTCTGTAATGTAACATCCATGCAGAACTGTTGGCCTGGGATATTTATACATTTTTTTGTTGTTGTTTATCTGGTAGGGTAACAGTTAATTGATAAAATAACCTAAAGGACAATTTTAACCTCCTTCTTCTTTTCCATGACCAAAATCTAAATCTCAAAAATTCATATCAAATTATAAATTTTTACATGCTTTTGAGAAAGGGAAAACATTTCTTAGTTCTTATTATCAAACCCCATGGTTTTAGCTCATTTCAAGAAAATAATAAAAGTAGCAGAATAGAGGAAAACATTTAATTCCCATCTGGTATAAATACATAATCTTGCAGCAAGACTTGATGAGTTTTCACCATCTGTGGATTCTCAGACATGAATTGTAAAGCACTGCAACAGGAAAGTTTGCTGCAGGAGCACCAGCAGACTCTTGTCTGTGGAAATACAAATGATGCTTCTGTAGTAGACAATTAAAGATATGCACAGCAGGGAAGGAGAGGTAATGTTTGAGATCCACTGTCCAAATGATCATAAATTCTAAGCTCTTTGCACTCTAGGACAGTAATTGATAATATTAACGTAAGGTAACTATTAATAATTGCCAGATCGCTTAATTTGCGTACCTCTGTAATCTTAATTACAATCTCAGCAAGAATGTCACCTTTGGAACCGACAGATGAATAAAGAATGAAAAATCAGGTCTATAGGAACTATCTCTTGGTGTCATCTAGTGGTTACATTCCCATACTGCAAAAAGGAAATGGTGTGTGTAGTTTTGTTTATATATCTATATATCTATATGTCAAAAAACTCATGTGAACACCCACACACGTATCAAATATGTTTGTTTCTGACTGCGTGGAGTAAAGAAAGCTGCCATTTTTAGCAGACAAGGCAAGGGTAGCTTTTCTCTGCTCTTCACTCAGGCCTTTTTGCTGTGTCTTATGAGGTCAAGACACATCGACAGAGAGCTCAGTTAGCTTACACTGGTGTGAAGGCGCTGTCTGCTGCCCCTTTTAGCCTGCTTGACTGAGTGACTGGGTGTTGTTAAAGAACATCCTCTGCCAACACACAAGGTATTTCCTCACGGGTGACTGAGTCGCACTAGGGGGATGCTGACAGATTGAAGTGACATGCCACAAATCTGATTGCACATGGCACCGGAGGAAGACAGAGCAAAAAAGGAGCATCCCCTGTCCCTCTTGCCAGCTCTGCCTCTCCCTGCTCCAGAAGGGAGGGAATGGTATGGCTGACACTGAAGCAGGCAGAACTGCAAGAAATTCACTGCCATGGAGGTGCTGAAGTGACATTAAAAAGAAAAAAAGAAAAAAAAAATATTGCTCTTAACTTTAAATATAATTCCACTGGTAACAGGAAGGGCAATAAACCTCTGCATAGGGTGACAATTGATTAAAACCCACAAATTTTGCTAGAGATACCACTCAGGAATACACATGATATCCAAGTCTGGAAGTCCTTTCTCAAGAAAAGTAGGGCTTAGCACCAGTGAATTGTCCATAAACATGCCACAAGAACTGTAACTTGTTTTCTTGCAACAGGGAAGGGAAATTTATAGTCCATAGAAGTTTTATTCTGAACAGAAAAATCTGGAGTAGGCTTTAGCCCTGCGTAAGCAAACTTAGTTTGTATTTCCTTTATTCTAAGCCAAGATGCCAATAATTTACACTGATTTTTTTAACAAGTGACCTGATATTTATAAAAGTTTTAAGTGCAGTGATACACAGTAACTTTTTGGTGGCGTTTACTAAATGTTAAACCCTTCCGAAAAATACTCTGAATATTGATAAAATCTAACCTTTACTTGAGTTTAGCAATCTTGCCAGTATTTTGCTCAGATAGTTATGAATCTATATGTGTGTACCATGACCCATACTTCAAAAAATTTATCAGCCTTGGTCCAAGATGAGTACAATGTTCAAACAACACAAGTATATAAATTAATTCAAAAACCCATATTCACTATCCATAATTTCCAAAAAGTGTTCTGATTATGGAAAATGGGAACATGAAGATAACAGATTTTTTGAAAATTTGTAAAAATTATTTTTCAATTTTAACTGAACCCATGGGAAGATACACACAGAATCATGTTCCTTGGCTCTCCTTCCTAGCAGGGCAAAAGAAGAAAACACTGAGGAATATAATCTTTAAGAGATTTGGTGAGTGACAAGATGGATTCAGCACCAAGAAAGACTGATACTCTGTCTACCTCCCAAAGAGTTCTGGAGCCAGGTCTAGAAATAAACCGAGAAGCATGAAGCAGACAGCCACATTATGCTCCAGCAGAGAAACAGACTCTAAGGCACCACTGACATAAACCAGAGCAGCACAGAAAAGCACCCAGGTGCTCAAGACCTCATCCATTCTTGTCCTCACACAGCTACTGGGGTAGCTACTGTCATAAGCATGAGATTTGCCAATCCAGCTCTGGAGACTTCTAGACTACCTAAACATAAGATCTGGATCCATGTAGCTGTACTTGTGGGTTTTCCTTCAATTTTAGTATTTCACAGGCTCATAAGAAGTCCCACTTCAGGCTGGAGTTCAGTAGCATTATGCATGGCACATACATCTAGCATCCAGAGACTTTTAAAAAATTCAGCCTGAAATGCTTTTACATTTTAAACCTGATTAGAAATAATGCATTCAGATGGATGTTATGCAAGGGCACTGAAATATTTACAGCACTGTATAAAAATAACTGCTCCAAATACTGGATTTTAGCTCTAGGTAGAGAGGGAAACTATCCAACTAAACCAGTAAAGAAATTAGAAAGAAGACGACAAATTATACAACTACATATGCTTTATCCAGCTGATTGACCTTCACCTGTAAGAATATTTTTAGTCCTGTTAAGATTACCTCATAAATTGTCACTGATGTCTTGACTACAGCAAAAATTAAAGCAAGAGTTTGTCTTTCTGCTTGAGTAAACTATGGGAACCAATACGTTTTTATATGTTCATAAAGAGAAGCAGACATTTATTGCTTTCATCTTCTTGTCTTTTTTTGAATTGGGAACTATAACAACATTAAATCTCTTCTTTGACAACATAAAAGAATAACCCTACAATATTATCAGAATACACTCAGTTATTTCTCTTCTTATTTTCCTGGCATATATTCATGATATCACTGAAGTGATGTTTGCTATACACATCAAGGCAAAAAGGTTTCTGCAGTTTCCTGTGTGCCAGGATGTGGCACAGGCCTAACCTTTGCGCATGCATGAACCAGTCCTGGGCTCCTCAGTGGAAAGCAAACCCCAAGATCCTCCACTGAATTTGTGGCTAGGCTAGGAACAGCATGCTGGGAGAACCTGTCCCACCAAGGACACACAGGTGTTGTCTTTCTGGTGGTTTTGATATGACACCACAAGTGCATTTTAGTTTTCTCTACAGTACTTTTAATCTCACATTAGATTTAAAAATAATTCGTGAAGCATTTAAAATCATAATTTGCATACAATGGGTACATACACCTGAACCTATTGTTCTAAATTGGCCATGGCTATAGCCGGACATTGACATACATTTTTTTTTAACAGTTTTAGCAATTTCTTTCCCATGTGTCAATATGATGACCTGGTGTCTTATAAGTATTGATGGAGTTTCTCTATGAAAACAAACCTAAAGCCGAAACTTGGTAATTTGATTGCAAAGTCAAAATTATAAAAGACGTTCAAAGAGATGCCAAGAAAAATAGGATTAAAATCTTGATTTAGCTTTTATTTCTGACTACTTAATCAAAAGCAGTTTCATGTAGTTTATTCTGGAGCTACAAACTGAAACTAGGTGGAACAACACAGTTTTCGGGTGTCGGTACCTGAGATGGAAGGTGACAGCAACAGTCAGGAAAGTCTGAGATAACAGGAATTTACCTAACAAGACACATAAAAGTGAAAAGATGGAAATAAGGAAACTACTTCTTAAAAAACCCTCAAAATCTTCTGCATGAAGAGTGAAGAAAAATTCTGTTACATTGAAGACCATTATTTTTTTATCAAATAGTGACAATAACAGAAGTCACATTAACTAAATACATACATACATACTTCATTACTATTCATTACTAGCAATAGTGCTTCATTCAGAAAAATGTATGGTATACATGAGCAGAATACTCAGAATCTGCTGTAATTGTTTTATCTCATTTTTTAATTCAAACATGCTTTTACAAGTAGACTGTACATAGCTTAAAGCAAATAATTTTTTGCTGTTGCTTCATGTGGGAGATTTTCAGAACTATTTAAACTATAGATAAGATGTTTTTTTCTATGTGCCTGCAAACTAATTTTATCTCATAAAATGCCATCAAAGACATAATTTGGTCACTAACTACCATTTATATGATGTTATATGCTACTTTACATTGACAAGTTAAAGCCTTAACCAAATTTTTGTAGAAAAATATTACACAGAAAAATATGAGAGTAAGACTTTGGATTTATTTTAAGAAAATGGAACACATTTCTGCTAGGCAGACCTTGGAATTTTCCAGCCTTAGTACTTAGAAACGTTGACAAAAATGTGTTCAGTTAATAGTAGGACTTAAAAAGTGCCTAAAATACAAAAACAACTAATTCAGTCATTATTTTAATTGAAGACACTAAGTTTCTCCTAATTTAAGACCCAGCAAGACCCACAACAAACATAGAAAAATCTCCTAATTTGTCTGATTGGAAGAAATATATTATTTGTTCTCCTTGCTGCTCCACTACTTTCCCCCACACTTTAATGCACCAGTTCCAACAGGGTTGTTTTACTGTGCTTCCCAAATAGAAAATTAGGTTAAAGGAACTCTACTTCTTTCTAGAGGTAAATTGCATTAAGTGCTGACCCAGAGGCAATGTGATATAATAAGAATACTTTTTGTAACTTTTCCCCAGTGTAGTCATAACCCGATTTTTCTCTAAACACAGAGAAACCAAGGTTATAACTCAGGAACTGAAGTATTAACAAACTATTTTTTTTGGTCAAATTTAATGTCGCTGTATAGAGATAGCAAAAGGCTGTATACAGCCCGCTTTTTCTCTTGATGTTTAGCACCTTCTTATGTGAATAATCTCATTGGAAGAAAAAAAAAGAGGTGTGTTTGTATTTCCCACTTTAGAAGTGAAACTGTATAGGATATCTTATCATAAATATTGTAGGGGAATAACTTTAGAGCTTCATTCAGGGCAGCAAAGACCACTGCTGGGTTAGGTGCTTTGTATGCTTCTTTAGAGAAATTAACTTCTGACTCATGACATCTAAAACAGGCAAATAGTAGGTGCTGAAAATTTTACAGTACTGCATAAGCTCAAAAAGGCCTTATTTATTAAACAAGCAGTGCATTATTATAAACAGCAAAATTCAAGACACAGATACATTTGTGGTTCTGGTCGTAAAACAGAATCTTCAGAAGTGACATTGTATATTCCCCTTTGCGATTTCTGATAATATATTTTATATAACCTTAGTGAGTAACAATAACCACTCCAATAGGGTTATTCCAGTTAAAAAGACTTTTAAAATTGAATTCCCTATTTCAAGTTTTCTAATTCATCAAAAATGCCAGATGAAATTTTAGGCTAAAACCCAAAGGATTAATCAAGTCCACTGAGTAAAAACATTTTTGTATGTTGATTATTTTCTGATAATTTGTTAGCTTTGTATCAATGTAGAAAAATTATATCAAAATTCTCTCTATATAAATTATTTGGTTAGAGTCGTCCATGCTGAAGCCCATCTTATTGCACTGTATGAGCATAGCAGCTAAAGTGGGAATTTGTTCTTTGTTTACATTTTTTTTCCTGGGAATATTGCTCGTAAATGAATGTGTCTCAGAATGTGCGAAAATTTTCTCTTGCTTCATCTATCTCTGCTTTTTTATTTCTTGCAAGTAGCATGCCTTTCTACTTGAGGAAGTAGACACACTTTTTATTTTGAGACGGAGGTCTTTTCACCAAATCAGTTGGTTTCCTTTGGTCTGCACTTGATCGATTAAAGTTCAGGTATAGGAGGGGCCTGCAGCTCGCTCTCTAATCAGTATCTTTAGACTTGATTGTCTCTGCATGTTTTGCAGGTCCTTAATTTCTCACATTTGAAAAATATTTGTTGAAAAGCCACTAGAGCCACTAACTGAAAACAAATCTCCTTAGGTTTTGCAGTAAGTTAGTAAGGTAGAGATATTAATACTCTAATTCTTCTCATGCATTCAGATTTCTAAAAAAGTTGTTTGTAATCATTACCAGAGCAGCCACCACCAGTGTCCAAGTTTAATCTAAGCAATAGAACACAGTTTCATATCTTGTCACTTATGAAATCCACATACATAAAAGCAATAAAATCTGTGTTCAAGTGCATCACCAAAAATTTTGATTCTTTTTTTCTGACAGAAAGCATACTCACTTATTGTTGCAATCATAATCTTTCTTCCACTTCCTAAATCAGCTGAATCTACAATGACGTTTTAGAGCTATGTGTATCACTTATACAAGACAAATGTTTTAAAACTATTCCAGTTACCAAATTCCAGCATGGGAAGACCAGAAAACTGAGTTTTACTCTCTTCTGTTTGTACTAAGGATAAATCTGATCATTTAATCAGATTAAATTATCTGGGCCATTAATCTGATGAAATAAAATCAGTGCATATCACATCTGACTATAATTCTGACTTTTCACTAAATAGTATTAATTCTTATTTATCTTGAAATATAAAAAATGCATAGTGTCTTTTGAAAAAGAATTGTGTCTCTATATATGTGCATATATCCCATTTATATACACAGACAAGGAGAGATATCAAGGTGGAATCATATGTTAATAATATTATTAAAAAACTATGCAAATATCACGGAAACACAAAAGTGATTCTATCCCTTCAGATACTTATAGACATAGATGATGTCCCTTCTCAGCAGTCTCTTCTCAAAGCTGAACAGGCCCAGCTCCCTCAGCCTTTCCTCATGAGAGAGATGCTCCAGCCCCCTGATCATCTTTGTTGTCCTCCACTGGACCTGCTCCAGGAGTTCCACGTCTCTCTCATACTGGAGAGGCCAGAACTGGGCACGGCACTCCAGATGTGCCTCACCAGGGTTGAGCAGAGGGGCAGGTTCACCGCCCTCAGCCTGTTGGCAATGCACTTCCTGACGCATCCCAAGCTGGTTTGGCCCCAAGGACACACTGCTGGCTCAGGGACAACTTGTTGTCCACCAGGACCCCCAGGTCCTTCTCTGCAGAGCTGCTTTCAAGCAGGTCAGCACCCAGCCTGTGCTGGTGCCTGGGGTTGTTCCTCTCCATATGCAGGACCCTATATTTGCCTCTGTTGAATTTCAGATTGTTCTTTGCCCATTTCTCCAACCTGCTGAGGTTTTTCAAGAATGTGAAAGGACATGTGATCAGTCCAATCTTTACAATAACTAGAAGATACTGAAGATATTTTGGGGTTCTTTTCTTCTTACATAATACAGAGCTCAATCCTCTCCTAACTAATGCTGGGTTGTTGGGTTTTGGGGTTTTTTACCAACAAAACAGTAGTGAATTTCTATAGTTAATCTGTCCTTACATAATCAGAAAGAATCAAACATACAAAATCAAGACAATAACAAAGTTAAAATTAGAATTCTCAAGCAAAGAGTTTTAGAATTTTGCTGCAGACACTAAAATCACAGAGTTTTTTTCCAGACCATTTTGCACTGAATTTCTTAACATTTCTAAAAGAATCTTTTTTTGTGATCCCCATTGATATAACTGTGCAAGTTTGGCTCAATTGTCTTGAGCCTAGAGTCATGGTCTTGATCTTTGAGCTACAGTATCTGATGAAAACTAGAATGCTAATGATCATTATTACCGCATAGACCTACAGCTTCTATAATAATATAGACTAAGAATTTTTTTTTTTTATAGTAAATCCCTGAGCAGTCATGGCTAAAGAACTCCAGCATGTCCTTTCCCTGACAAATATTATTAGTGCTAAGTTAAAAGTTTGCCTGCTGTCACTGTGACCTTAGCTGACCCCTTAATTTCTTGAGTTCAAGTCCAATTAACCTTTGGGAAGAAGCGCAACTGCTCTAACCAGACAAGTCAATAGAATCCAATAGTAATCATTTCATTTTCTGGTTTGTCAAAGGGCAGTGGTCCCACCTCAACCGTTTCACACAAAGGTGGTAATTTATCAATGTTTAGAATGATCTGTACTGGACCATACCCAGCCGTCTCTCAAGTGCACTAATCAATTAAACAGGCTGTACCTCAGTCATGCCACCCTGTGTGCTGCCACAGAAGAAGGCGCCAGTTGAAAAATTACTCTCCTCTTGTGATATTTGCTGGTTTAGTTTCAGGAATGAAAATATTGATATACACTTCAAGCTCTTGTTGCCACAAGAGGCTTGAACTAGATCTATGAGAGTATGGTGGGAAAACCTATCTGGTGTGAAAAACTGTTTCTCAGCATTGTCTGTCTTCCATCACCTCCTTGTACATGTGTGGCTGTTGTTGAGTTTATTCAGAGTTAGCCATAGCATAATAGAGGAAAAGAGTCTCAGGAGAGTAGGAGGAAAGCAGGATTAATTAAAGTTGGCTCCAAGATTGAAAATGGGAAAGGGGAAAAGAAAGATGTGACAAAGTTCTATCACTTTCTGTCTTTCAACTCTGACAGATTTGAGAGAGCAGCCCCAACTCTCAAACAAAAACACTGACACCAGGGTTTGTGTGTGGCTCAGTGGGCAGGGGAGAGACACAGTGACAATCACACTGGCAGCAAAGCTGGACTAATACTGCGACAGCTGTCTGTGCATGACCACCTGAGTATTTAATGCAAGTGTGTAAAGACAAGCTGGATTGCATGGCAGTGGTTCGTCAGTAAAGGAAAAGAGCGGAGGACAATTTCTGGTGGGGTCAGGTCTGAAGGTTCAGTCCTGAGCCAAACATCATAGGGCTTATCTTCTCCAGGTTTTGCTGGATTCTTGGAAAACAAGAGGGAAATAGGAGTTCTCCTAAGATTTAGGAGGCTGAAAGTACATTCTTCTTCCCAGAGCAAGCAAAGATAATAAAAATTTTGGATAAAAATACAGAGAACCTAGATGATGAAATATGGGACCTCAGACTTGATACCACGGTTAAGAGAGAAGTCCAACAAATATTCAGCATTGGCCAATATGACTGAAACATAGTTCTAGGAAAAACTCTTCATTTTTTCCCAGTGCCACCAAAGTGGTAGGAACAAGGAACATACTGAATTTTTAATTTGCTTTTATTTGCCCTCGTATTAGCACATATCCATTCACCTTCCTGAAACAGAGTTGAACAAAGAAATGGTAATTCTGGAACTTAAAGGGATGGAGCTTTTGCAGTAAGTGAGTGAAAAATGAGCTACCTAACCAGATGTATTCTTAAATAATAAACTTGATTTCCAATTAATTATTTTTTGGTTGTCTAATTTAAATAAGATGGTTTTAATGCTTCACATATCTAAGTAATTTTTCATTGACTTATGAATTCATTAACTTATAGCAGTATTTGACAGTTATAAGATAAAGATTCTAAATTCTTCATTCGTTAAGAGCAATAGCAACATTTTTATTACCAAAGCTAAGTTTGCAATCATAACAAACCTTCAAAACACAATCAAAGCTATTTTTAATTTAGCTCTCTCTTGATTATTTTCATACAGAATACACAAAGATAGTAAAAGGAAAAAAAACCCTTTAAATTAGTTTTGCAGTTTCCTACTGTCCTATATTAAAGGCAACCTAATAGAATTTATAGGAGTAGAACCCTTTTAGGCAGCACTCTTTGTATTTTTTATTAAGTCCATACTTGCAGAATCTACTTAATGTCAATTTTGTACAATGGTTACACTGCACAGACTATTTTATTTTAAACCTGCAGGACACAATGATAAATTGATAATTGACCCCAAGGCCATAGCAAATAAAGAAGCCCTGTTTTTCATTAGTACAGTATTACATCGTTGTTAGGGGAAAGAAGAGCGATGCTAATTGAGTACTGAGGAGTTGCACAATTAAGAAATCATCCATGGTTTTAATTTCACATGTTTAAGGCTGAAAATTTCCTAATTGTGAGCAGTAAAATAAAATAAGATTAATGTGAGATACAATTATATAAAGCTGCACCATCCAGAAGCAAGTTGCAACCCTCTACATTTGACTACAGTTTCACTAGTGGTATAACCGACAAATATATTGTACTTTTCCTTTTGTCTCTCTGCTCTTCTAAATCTGTAGTATTCCCGCAGGCTTCAGTTGTCATAAGATCCAGTGGACAAATACTGCGTTGTTAGTTAAAACTTGGGGTGATTATTTTAAAAATAAACTCCAGAGCCTCCTGTTGTAAATGAGTTTATTCTGTATCAGGCTTTCTTACGCTAAGACCAGGGCTCATTAACACTTCTGTCTGAACCAGGCTGATTCTGTGATGAAAAAACATGGATTCATTTATGGTGTATCAGGACCTGTGTTTTGTTTATTATTTATTGATTGGCCTGTCATGTTTCTACAATTTCCCTAGCATTCAAAGTTTTAACACCTTCTCTCTTATGAAACTAGCTGCAACTGAGACTGCTCAGTTAAGGACTCTATAATTCAACTCCTTATTACTTCTTTCCCTCTCCAGCATTTTTGAATTCCTGTAGCTCATGCTCACGCATTTGTCTCAGTGCAGTTTGTATTTTCCCCAAGCTCAGAGCTAGGCTGTGTTTGTTCCTGAATTACACAGTTTTTCCACAAAGGCAGTATGATCATGATGGCAGCAGCACAAGGTTCCTGCTTGGTCTAGTGAAGTCTCAGACCAGCTATAATGGGAAGAAGGGGACATGCTCTGACTACTTGAAAGAGCAATTGATTTAGAGCAGAATGTTTAATAATATAAAAACTAAGCCAGTCAAAAATATAGTGTAAAATTTAAGAGCCAGGCAGTAATATGTTCAGGTCACTCGAGCATTGATAACACCATCCCAAAGGAATAAAAAAGCTCAAATGTAATTAAATCTCTAGGTTCTGAAAAGCCAGTAAGTGTAACTTGTTTTGTCACATGTGGGTAAGGCAGAAAATAAGCATGTACACAAAGTACATGAAGAGTTTTCTCATGAGACTTATCCCAATCAACTAATATTAAATGCAAAATGCACAAGTAAAGGAGGTACAGTAGCTAAAATAAATAAAATATATAGAAGGGGAAAATGCTTAGAACATTTCTTTTGATGACCTATTAAAAAAGTGATTAAAAATACACTTTAATTTTAAGTCAGGAGTAAATTTGTTCAAGCTGAAAAATTCACAGAAGGATATGAATCAGACTCAGAATTGTTCTGAGTAAAATACAGCTTCACAAATTAATCTAGGGCAACCTCTATGTGGAAGATAATAAAATTTTACAATTTATTAAAGGTCCCTGCTTTGGTTAGTGATAATACCACAATATCCAAAATTTTTTGCTATTTTATTCTCTAATATCTTCCTAATTCCTGATTTTTTGCTATCTCATTTGTCTCCCAGCCTAACTTCCAGACCTAATCTATGATACACTAGAAACTGGATTTCAGCTATGAGCATCTTTCCTTTTAGTGCTATACTAAAATTAGATCCTTTATAATGATAAACAGTATTATAATAATAAGAGAAATAATATTTCCATTGTGTGGAATATTCTTTAAAATAAGGTATTAGGGAATGGGATAAAAAGCTGTGTTATGGTGCTTTGGAAATGATGCATGAACCCCTGACTGGTTCCAAGGGTGTTCAGCAGACTGACCAGCTGTCTGTTATAGACTTTAGGAGACTGGGGACATGCAGCCCACCCACCTGGCCTGTCAAGGTGCTTCACTGAGGAAACCCTGGGAACCAAGACAAGAATAGAGCCATAATCCAAGCACCAAACAGAACACTCTTCCTTGCACCTATGCAGAAAATACATTTGCATATGGAATGTGCAGTTCTCTTATTGTAACAGAGTAATACATGTAAGTGAGAGAATGGTAAATGAAAACAGTTTATATTTCAAAGCAACCCTTCCTCTCTGACCAGCATTACTTCAGTTTTACACAGCTTTATTTCAAGCTAAACAGAAATAGCATGATGGGTGTTATGCTAGTTGTTACACCTGTGAAAAACAAGATACACAGATGAATGGCATCAATATATCCATGTCAAGAGGGCTAGTCTCATCTCATCACCACTCCATGTCTAGACCATGAAGTGAAGGAAAAACAGGATGAACCCATTTGTGATGCTCTTAAGAGATGACTCATGAGGATGACGGACAGCTATACACCGCTATTATTTGAATTATATTTTAAAGGTATTATTAGTATTGGAAATATCTGGCATGTTTGCTCTAGTCTCAACTTTAAGATGAAAGTCATTTGTAGATCAATAAGGAATGGACATTAGGCTCACATATAGCACAGTATGCTTAAAAGTAGCAATTGCCTTTCTTTTTGTCTTAACATACATTTTAATGTAATTGCAACATATATTCTAGGTGAACAACTAACAAGTAGAGAAATCTTACTAGGTTCAATGGGAATGCCGTACCATGTTTCCTTGGATACATATTTTCCTCATATTTTCTGTCTTGCAATATTATTTTGCATAAATTGCACTTTGTGCTCTCTGTTCATAAGGCAATATGACTGCACAGATAAGGAAGATTTTCCTCCAAAAGCAATTCAATGCTTTGTTAGCAAACTTTCAAAATGCTTTGAGGATACTAATGGAACAAAAAATGCACACTACTAAGTATGTATTAAGAGAATAGCTATAAGTGACTAACAAAATGTTCTTTGGAATCATTGTTTTTGTACAGTAATTGAAATTAATTGCCAAACTCTTGCAATTTATGTGGCACAGATTTTGGAAGCCTTTATTTTACTAGTGGGCTGTTCAAAAAGAAAAGTTTTTGTAAGGGTGCATTGTGTTCTAGGATCAAAATGCAGACCGTTCAATCCAAAAAGAGTGTGATAACAACAAGAAATTCAATTAAACTTGTGGGTTTTACCAAATAGCTCTCTTTAGTAGACCTACACCAATGATAAGCAGGAAAAAAACCCCAAAAGCGTTCTGTCCTTGTCTTTGGCTAATCTGTTGTCTCTATAATAAGTGTGAAATCTCTAAATATACGCACATTTACTACAAGCAAACAAGCTGTCCAGAATCTAATTAGACAAAAATCTGCCCATCTGTTCTGCATTATCATGGGGTTTGCTCACATGTATGTTGTCTCATTACTAAAAGGCGGAAAGGCAAATTGAATTGAGCTGGACTTCCTCCTAAAGTGGGATCAGGACACGAAGCCAGACCCTTGCTGTGAGCCAACAAAGCCACTGGGAGAAGGTGGGATGAGAGAAGTTTCTTTTTTCTACAGCCACATGTTCATTGCTTACCATGAGGCCTAAGGGAGTGCTAATACCATTGTTTGGCACAATAGGGCACACGCTACAACCATATAACCCTTGTTTTCAATGCAAATTGTTTGTTTTTTTCATCATCCCCTGTCCTCCATGTATATTACTATCTGCCTGCCATGGTATGCTGCATTTCAGGCATAAGGTTTGTTTAACCTAAGATAGAAAGTTTCATTAAAGCTAACTTTTCTTATAAAAATAATTATAATTGTGTCTAACTTTTAAAAAAATTATATTTTAATAACTTAATCAAGGTTTTAAAAATGTTACTCAAGGCCACAGGCTACTGAGAGTAATTTGTATGGAAATTTTATATGAACATGCTTATTTGCATATTTTCTAATCACTTATGTGATTAATACTTAGCACTTACAAGCATTTGTGTATATGTCCCCTAAGAGCACTTTGCATCGACTGTAAACTCTATTTATTCTGAGAATAAGAAGTTCTAGTAAACTGTTTCTACATCCCTTAAACAGAAATGAGAAGATTTATTTATGGTTGTGAATGCTATAAATGAACAAATACTTTGAAAATTAGTAGGTTTTGAGGATTAAGGAGGATCAGTGCAGATATACATTCAAAAGCTGGAGTACATAAGGAAAAACTGGAATATATTTCAATCTTCTGCATAGTTCTCATTATTAGAGCACTTGGACACATAACAAACTTTAATTTGCTAATCTTGCTTAATGACAGCTCCTTGAAAAATGTCGGACTTGTATGCCAGGTCATCCCCAGGAGGAGGATGAGCCCACTTTTCCTTCTGTTGCAAGGGACTCTATAGATGCCTCACTCTCTGGAGTCCTGCTCATCTTCTTTCCTCTGGTGCTATTTCTCACTGATCAGATTGACAGAACAACATAAATGGAAAGCAGATCTGCTTAGGATACCACAAAGACTGTTTGCATAGTTTTTATACTAGTGATCGGCAGATAAACCTGGGTACAGGGAAGGGTATAGAACTTATCTCCTGTTTCTCTGCACTCTGAGCGGAAGGGAATTTATGCAAGGGAATCAGGCTGGATCCTCCTGTGCAGCATTCCAGTTTCCTGGTGTACCTCTTATATCACCTTCTCCATCCTGATAGCATACTAGCCAAGGCAGGACATTTTTCAACCAATAATGGCTTTGTGTAAAATGGAAAGAGTGTCTTGGGAATAGGAACCAGTAACAAAGCTTATTTAGAACAGCAAGAAGTTACATGTTTTCACGTAAGCTAAGAAAAGCTAGTGGCACATGAGTGAATAAACAAAGATTTGAACAGATAATGAAAACTATTTTACAGAGCATATGAGGAAAATTGTCACATTTAATTTCCAATATTAATATTTTGTTATAAAAAATGTAGAACCCCCAAAAACTTCAGAATATATCACGAAATTATCTCTCCATAGAAAGTAGAGTCTCTTTTGAAGTGTGGAAATGAAGGATGGTATGTGCTATGGAAAGGAGGAGCAAGAAGGGTAAAGGAGAGGAGTAAATTGACATATACGGGTGAGAAACTGGAGACATTAAAGTAAAAAGAAACTTAAACAGAGACAAAAATTTTCTCTTGAGAGAAAAATCCAGTTTTAAATATCTTTCATGATGCATTTAACCACATATATTATGGAAAAATACAAAACAGTTTGGAAGATTTTCTTGTGGATTTATTTGTGCATACCGATATTTCTGCTGGATTGAGAGTGGCTCCGATAATGGCCAAGGAAAAAAAACTACAATGCCATAAGATGACCAACAAAAATAGGTGCTCTCATAGCTTGCTCTTTAATTTTTTTAAATTTATCTTTACATGTTTTCTTCTTTCTTCTCTTTCTACAAATATATGTAACACAATTTGGCTGCTGTGACGTATATATAGGATTAAGTTATACCTCACAATACTGGTATTCATCTTATATGCATACTTTATGATTGCTATTTATTCCTGATTTCTTTTCACAATTTTAATACGATCCTCTTTTGATTCTTGCAGCTAACCAGAATACAACTAGCACAAAGGCAGCACAAAACCCTGAACTATAAATTCGCTGTTTCTCTGTTGACATGATACTGAAGCTAACTTCAGATTTTTCTGTCATCTCTATACAATGCATTCCTTGTAGATGTGCTGTGTAAATTACTTAAAAAAAAAGATTTTCTTTTTCAGCATCTTATTATTTTGTCTTTATTCACAGAGGTGGAACTTAAGGCAAGTTTACAGCTTCCACATAAATACTCATTTGCCAAAAGAAAACAAAATATATTTTGCCTTTAGACAATCTGCATTGATATATTGAAGTAGCGGGGAAAGGGAAAAAAAGGCTCATAATGCTTCATTAGTTAATTGCGCAGAGCACAGCTCTTTAGGGGTAAACAAGTGAAGGACATTTGCTGAATGGTCTATGCCCATCATGCATATTATGGCCTAATGGTGCTAGTAATGGTAGGAGGCTCCTGGAGAGTCATCTGTCAAATTAGCACACTGAATTATTTATTGCCTCAGAGTAAAATCGAGGAAGGGAGCAGCTGAGATCCACTCGTAAGAAAATACAAGATAAAGAAACAACCCCTCCCCAAAATTGTAGTACAACAGCTTTGCATGTTCAGTTATGTCACAGGTATTTGTAAACTTCAACAATATTTAAATAGTATGTACGTGTAAAGATATTGGGATGTGCAAACAAGTTCTAATAAGCAATTAATACTATACATGTATACACTATCTTAATGTATTTATATGTGTAGGTGATTTGCATAATGCTAATCATAATAATTTATGTTAATATAAGTGCAATTACAATTGTTTATACTGTATATTATATTCTAAACATGGAATGTAAAAATATATATGTAAAATATGTACAGTATATAATATATGTTATATATATATTTTTAAATAAAAATTATAAAATGAAAGTGTATAAATGTGTTAAATACTGTGTTTCAGATGGAAGTACACTAATCTTTCTCTGCAAATCTCAAAATGTAGGTTCTTAACATATACACCATATTAAAGCTATTTCATAAAAACTGGAATAATTTTTGCAATCACTGAAGAATGCATCTCTTACTGCAACTGTGTCTAGAGATTAGAAGATATGCATGATTTTTTCATGTGTGTTGAAAAGAGTTGCTGCTGGAGTTGCTCACTGGCAATAACTTGGAATTAATCTTTACTGCTCAATAAATCTTTTTCATTCCCTTCTGTCTTTATCCACTATAAATTATCAAAGTCATGGTAACTTTCCAACACTTCTGATGATGAATGTGTACCATGAATATCTCTTCAGCCCCCACTGCTTTTAATGACACCCAAGTGTCTTGTACCTTAATTACCAGTCAGGCTGTACCTCTGCTTTCCTCAAAGTTGTTTAAGTGAGATTTTTGTGATGTCTGACACTGTAGAAAGATATGTACTATGAGTTATCACTAACCTGTTGAAGGTACTTGAGACTGCATATTAACCTAATGACTTCACACAGTACATTTCTGTAAGGCACTGAAAAGTCCTGTGAACAATTTCGTCATGAATTTCAATGGTACTGACCACAAGAATACAGGTAAACATGTTCTTACATGCTCTGCTGCATTTAAAAAAAACCCAGATCGCTTATGAGAACATTTATAGATCATTTACTTGCTTCTAAAACCTGACAGCTACATTTTAGTATTTCAGACATCGTCTCTTTGGAAGAGGATGTTCTCCTCCAAACACATAGATTTATTCACTTAGTCTTAGTTCATACATTTATTCTCTAGTCTTAAAAATTTGTTATGCTGCTACCTAAATTTGTTTTCCCATGATGATGTAGACCTGAAAGTGGGATTTTGAAATCTTCTTATGAGGGTGCTTATTATTAAATATTCTTGAATATTTTATGGAGATAATTACTGCTTAGCTGATAACTTTGAATGTTTCTGTAGCTTGTTTTCCAAATTAAAATACATCTTCTGGGGAAAAGCAGAACTTCTACTAAAGAACACTTTGTCACTTTTTTGCTGTATTATGGAAACAGTTCTTCAGACAATGAATAGATAATGCTCATTGGCTAGTAGTGACAACATAGAGAATTTACTACTTCAGACAAAGGTGTTTTATGTTTGACTACCTCTAGAAAGAAATGCAGCCAAACATTCAAATACTTATTTGTGCGATTTTTTTTGTTTTAATTTCGGTTTCAACATTAAGTTCAAAATCTCAGTATTTCTTGTTCTGAATATAATTTAGTTCCTGCAGCACTGATATTTTGAAACTTCCACCCACACATCAGGTACTAGGATACTAAGGACAGAAACCTTGGGAGTGGAGGAAGACAGCTTCACTTCTCTTCAGCACACCCGAAGACATGCTGATAACCATGAAATACCTTCTGGCATGAATCCCATGTGAAGAGATTTAGTTAAAGGAAGCACTTCTGTTGATAAATGTCTGGAAGTCAAAATTGGTATAAATATTGATGGTCAAACTTATTGTGGTATTTTAAAGAGAATACTTGTGTTCCTCAAAATATTTTTCTTCATTTATTTTCTCAGACTTAATACTTAAATGTATGACTCTCTCCTTTTATTTACTCTCTTTCCTTTTCCTTACTCACAGACTTGTGCATGCACACACACACACACACACACACACACATGCACACACAATCTTTAATGCTGCAATTTTTATCTGTATATGTCCTGAAATAAAATTCACTAAAATAGCATTTGAAAAATGACAGTGCGTAGTTGCTGAAAACATATTCTATGAACTAGAATTCTAGCGCTTCTAAAAATCCTGCCGCTAAGATATAGGCTTGCAGTATTTTTGTGTAATTGTATATGATTTTTATAAGAAGTAAAATTAGCAACAATGACTGGACAAGAGAGGAAAAAACTAACTGTCTGTATAACACCACATAATTGTTCCTCAATATTTCACATTTAGAGGGCTTGACTTCTTGACGATTATTCCTTTGAATATACTTTGTCTAGAGAGTTGGCCTTAGAAAAAAATCTGAATTTCTTAAGGCCATAGATTTTACCTGCCAATCTAACATTTCATTGTAAGTTTTCCTCTCACAGAGGGAATAAAATTATACTTCTTTTCCAAGTTCACTGCCTAGTAGAGAGAAGAAAGCACAGAAGTAATAAATAATTGAATTACCTTCAAGTGCATATGACAAGTAGACCACAACCTAAGTGACAGTGCACAGGTAGCATTTAGTTGTTCAAGTCCACCTACAGTGGTAAAAAAGGAACTTATCCTCTGAAACACGTCCAGCCAGAAAGACATAACTGCCATTTATTTTCCAGTAAAACAGGAAAGGATTTACAATGGCAGAACCCCAGAAAAGCAGCTGATAAAGCAAAGGACAGTTAGTTCTACTTTGATTAACATCTTGTAAGCTGCTCATCTCCCATAAGGCCTAAAGTAAATGTAGTCTGAAGAATGGTTTACATATGTTTGCAACAAACAACTTGCGCTTGTAAACAGCTGGCATCTGCTCAGGATCACACAGGAGCAGAGCCCACTTGATTTGCATTTAAAACTATTATTCCAGGGATAAAAAAGCCAAATGAAAACTGAAGAGTGCCAATTCAGAACCACAATAAAAATCCTTTGGAAAAGAACAACTAAGGCCCTACCCTGTGTAAAGAAATTATATTTGAATCATAGGCACAAGGGAAAGCCTGTTTGCATTTTTAATTATCAGCAGAAGTTTGGTTTGGAAAGCAAAATATTTAATAATAACCGATTTTCAGGATCTTAATTTGTTGTCACGAGGCTTAGGTTCTGTCAGCCTTTTTCCTGATAAATATTACTTTGCTTCCAGAAGGCATGCTGGAATTAATCCAGCTTTGAAAAGGCAATTATTTTGCATACAAGCCTGGATTAATGAGTTGCCATAGAGCAGATATGGATCTTGGGGAAGCCATATTCCAATGACCGATAATACAGGGACCATTCTGTAATGGATCATATAGTATCACAGGTTTGATCTGCGTTAAGAAAGGATACATAACCAGGTCAAAGTTTATAATAATATGAAGTTTTCATATTGTAGTGGGTTGACCCTGAATTGACAGACAACCTTTTAGACCAATAACGCTTCTCTCAATTTACATATTTAAACCGCGCAGGAAGGCGGGAATTGGCCTTCCTTTCCAGCTCGCCTGCCAGAAGGTAGGGGGTGCCTCAGAGCCTCCGGGCCCTGTCAGGCCAGGCCAGGGTCCCTACCTGCCACCCCCTCCACTTTCTCCCAGCACCATGGCATGGACCCCAGACCGTTGGGAGGGGGAACTACCCTTGAGTCGCAGCCGTGGCTGAGCCCGTCCGGCGCAGCTTTTTGGGACGGGTGGGACCCTCTCCTCTCCACGCTGAGCCAGCGGGAGCTGGAGGAGCCTCCTGCCTGCAGCCAGTACACTTCTCTCTGAACTGAAGAGGACACCGTGCGGCCAGCAGCGCAGGGAGAGCGGGGCTCTCTCCTCCGTGGAGCCTGAACAGGAACATGGCGGTTTCAGAGCCAGAAAGAAAGAGAAAGTGAGTCACGTGGGACGGAGCTAAAGATGGCTTCAGAGGAGAAGAGAAGGCGATGCCACGCTTGTCGCGCGCAGCTTAAAATACTTCTTGCATGCCATGGTAAAGAACTATAATATCACAAACTGTAATATCACAAACTGTGCATTTCTTTAATCCATTTGAAGTACATGGGGGATGGACAATTCACGTGTGGCCCGTGAAGGTTGTGAAGAGTGCCCATGCCAGGCTATTTAAAAGCAGAGAGAGAGAAAAGCTTTTGAGAGACCGGTGGCAAAAAAAACCTTCGTGTTCAGGGCAACATAATTCATCCTTAAAAACATTAATAACCCCGTGGGATGGTCCATGTCTTGCAGTGTGAAAGAACTGTGAGTTTCCATGGAAGAAATGTTCTACACCATAGCAGTTTTGTCTCTCTGTCTTTTAGGTCTGTTAATAAACTTCTTTATATTCTGTAAGTTTTGTGCCTGCTTTGCTTTCTCCTAATTCTTATCTCACAGAAAGAAGATAAGTAAATAATGAATTTTGAATTAAACCACTACATATATTGAACTTTTCCTGGCTGCAGGAAGGCTGGCAATGCCAGACAAACATAGACAGTGAAGCATATTTGAGAGTAGCAGACAGATGCTTTGCATCCTGAGGCTACAGTTCTTTGATGAACGTGCAGTTGGCTTTAAACTATTACCAGGTTACAGCTGCAGTAATTGCATCTAATTGATCCAGTTTTCTTAACTACAAATCTGCACCCAAACTTCAGTTCCTCAACTGCACACACTGCACTTCCACACTTGTACTGTGGTTGAAGGTCATGTCTGTCTCACCTAGAGAAACATGGATATGACTAAAAGAGTGACATAAGGTTGAGCTAATTCCATTTAGGATTAGGGCTGGCTGTAGTATTGGCCTGTTTTCTCCCAGGCCTCACTGGGTGACCAAAGCTTCTTCTGCATTGTACTGCACTATGCCACCATTTCTTTGCAGTGCCATGCAAAAATTAATGCAGTCTAGGAACAATACTTTTGATTGTTATGCCAGTTCTCAATGATTATTGAGAGAAAGGTTATTTGATATAAAATACACTTTGAAATTTGCCAGCAAGGACGATGTTTGGTGCCTCAACAGGCTCCTTTCTACTGAGTCCTTGTAACTGTAGCTAGCATTTACAGAAATTTGCACATTCTAACTGTCCAATGACAGAATAATGTTTTGAAGATTGCCTGTTGTAAAATGTGGGACTGAATTATTCTTCCTATTAAAATTCCAGCAAATTTCCACAGATATCCCAATGGTTCATGATAAAATTGCAACAAAGAAAAAATTGAAGGCGTTAGGAAAATACTTTCCCCTGACCCGATCTTCAGTCCTCTTCTATGGTTAAACTTGGAAGGATCCCATGGAAGGGGACCTCTGCCAAATCCCCGGAGGTGAAGGTATTTTTGTGTAACTACTTCATGGACAGACAGCTGCGAGTGTTATGTTAAAAGACCGGATGGAGTAAACTCTGGCTGTGGAATTTAGAGCAAGCAATAGGTCTGAATGCTTTTAAGGACAAGGATCACCCCTGCACAAGAAGCCCTGTAACAGATCAGCTTGATGGCTGTCATTTTTGGTTTCAGTATAATAAATGTTGCTGCTCTTCCCTGTTCAGCTCCCAGCTTCAGGCGATCCCCTGCAATCTTTAAGGGGCATTAAAACACTAATTCATGACATGGTGTGCATTGCTTAAAGACCTCTGCCTGGCCATTAGCCGCCACAGCTTACAGTCCTTAGTAGCCTGCAAGGGTAAAGGTCCACCTCTAGAGCTTGCGATGCTTGACAGAGTCCTTTAAGGGACGCAACACTTTGACAGCAAGAAGTATGTCAGGAAAGGATGCTGAACTGTCAGACAGGACCATCTTCTAGTGCACAGGGTAGACATTAAAATGCAAATGCCCCAGAGGAAATTTGACAACAGCAGATAAAATGCAAAAACAGCCAGCCCAGTTCGGATTTACTGGGACTTTGTAATTTCCTGCTTACAATATGCCAGAGGGATATGGAATGTATGCAGTCTGGACAAGTTGGATAAAACACAAAGTAGAAGGGCTGTAATGGCATAGATGCAGCTCAGACGAACATAGCAATCTTGCTCTGAAAGGTAGAAGCCTTTGGATCTGCAATGATTATAATTTACATTTTAAACATATATATATCTGTATNTATATATATATATCTTGTGAAAAAAATTATGAAGCAAAATCATTAAATTGTTTAATTAGCCACATTCTTTGTCTCTCTGTGTCTCTCTCCCTCTCTTTCTTTCTGTGTCTCTGTGTTTCTGTGTCTTCTTTTCTAAAAAAGTGATATCTTTATATCCATAATGAGTTGCAACTGAAAACTTTACTTGGAGGGAAAAATTCCCTTGAAAATAATTGCAAATTCTGATTGCAAGCTTTAGAATTGTCTTTATGTTTTATAAAAGATAGCAAATTGAGCCTTTCTAAATCTCATCAAATTACATGAATTAAATTATGAAGGCGGATTATCTGTTTTTGGTAATTGTGGAAGTCAGAATTCTATTTTCTTTGACTAACAGCAGGAATAATATGATGTTTCAACATACAAAATATTTATTTTATAGGAATATAATGTATAATATATAACATATATATAATATAATAGACATCATTTAACATATATTATATTACAAAATATAATTAGCTTTTTCCCATAAATCTGCTTGTTTACTTTCCTGAAATGTTCTTCAGTAAACAAACAGGAACACTGGATAATAAACATAATTTTCTGTCCGTTTTATTTTCTGTGACTCTTAGTGATTCTGCATAGCTAGTCTGGTATATTTCTTTCTACTTTAGTGTTGTTATCAAAAGATTTCAATTACGTATTTCATTTCTTGAGGCTGCAAAAAGTTACCATTTAGAAATAACCTTAATTTACCAAATATGGTGTAGTTAGTAAAATATATCTTTGTTACATGGAAACTCATGTAATTTGAAATAATTATGTTGTTGAGCACTTGTACAACACTGTAGATATTTAACAGGTCTATTGTAAGTATATATAAAATTAGATTCAAACCATGTATTAGAAAATCCTTTGATGCACTGAATTCTTAAGACTACAGGTACTTCACAAAGATACACTTACAGCTTCTACTTTAATTCTACTCACACACACAGTTTATTCAAGGAATTGCATAATTTACAATCTGCCTCTTAAGCAACATAGTAATTGAAATCTTCCCTTTAATTTATATGTTCATAAAAGTACACTGTCTCTGTAAATGTTTTCTATCCAAACTCATATTGCATTGTTGAATATTTTTATTTTTTGTGAAGAGAAGATACAAAGATGTCTTTGATTTTTTCTCCCATGAAAGGCCACCAAGATTATCTGTATTGAGATTTCTATCATTTACTGCTGTCTTTGCTATGTGCTTAACTGTTTATATTATTTGACCTTTAAGCAATAGTCTAAAGCAATAAAATGAAGTCTTCCTGTCTTATTGATTTGGTAAGGCCTATTTTCACACAAATAAAATGGAACTCAGTTTAGTAAAATGCACTTTTAGCCAATGTCTATAAATGAACCTGAGTCTTGACAATTTTGGAAGAGGTCAGCCTAGACTGAGTAGTTCATATCAGTGGTAAATCAGTTCCCAGGAACAGATCACTGGACACTAAAAAAATCAGGAGGTTGTTTTTAAGAGACTCACTTGAACCCTCCTTAACCAGAAAATAACCTGACCTAGGCAGTGAAATTTTTCACAACATTTCAATTAAAACTTGGCAGCCACATAAGCGGTACATTGCATTGTTGCAACTGACCTTATTGCCGGAAACATATGGAACCGTAGGCTCAGGTAGCCTGCCAGCTTTCTTGTGAACGTGAAGGAAACACACCACAAGTATTTCTGGTGGTGTTTGAGATCTAATAAGAGCCTCATTACCATTCTTTCTCAATAAGGAAATTGCTGGTTGCCTAATGATGTTGGTAATCATTCAGTATATGTTTTTCATTTCTAAGTACATGTACATTAATATTAATGATGCTCTGCGTACATCTTGTGCTTCATGATGAATGAAAACTGCCTAATATAACAAACAACTCTTCAGTTTTCTAGAATATTAAATCTGAGCAAGAATGGAGCTAGGTTATGTCCTGTTTCATGGTACCTCCCCAAACAACAAAGAAAGAACTGTCCACATGAGCTGTGTGATTTGTGTGGTGAGGCTTCCAGAAATGTTATTTTCTGTTTTGCTAAGCTGCTTATCACAGTTTTTCTTCATGGAGCATGCAGTGTGCAGAGACAACCTTGCTTTCACATGTCTGAGGGTCTGCAGTGTTGGAGCAGGAGAGCTCCTTTGAACACCTGAACCTAACTTACTGCATTGCTCTTCCATCCCCTGTGGCTCAGAGACAGTACAGTTTCACTTTCTGCTGGCCATCCCCAATCATTACAGCAAGGGCTTAGCTGTTTGTAGGAGTCAGAGGGGGAGTGAGAAATACTTCAATTTTCCCTCAGATAGTGGCAAATTGTATTAGCATATCTGCTAATGGGAAACCAGGGTTCACACTCTGTCAGGCTCTTGGAAGAAAGGACCCAGAGGAGAGCTTGCAACTGCCCTCCATGCTCTGAGACATGTGCCCAGACAGGATTTTGGAACGTTAGGTGACTTCTTTAGGATGCTTGCTTACAATGTGCATGCAGGCTTTTCTTCTGACAGTCGCATCAATCAAGCCTAGTTTTAGGTCATAAGAGTTTTAGAGACAGATTTTCTTTGGCAGATTTTCTCTAACAGTTTTTCCTATTTGAAAGTTCTTTCCTTCATCACTCCTTTTAAAACTGCTCTTCAAATGCATCCAACTGTTCCTTCAGTGATAAAGACACACAGACACACACACACACACACAACTTCCAGTGCTATTGAAATAAACTCGCTAGGAACAATTTTCTGCAGTTTCTATTGTTATACTAATAGCCATGCTCAGGCTCCACGTACCTGATCCTCCCTCCCTCTCACAGGCTATGCTCTGCCAGGTGCTTGCAGGCAGAGGTGCCATGAACAATGAAAAGTGCATCTCACTGAAACCTTAGCTATGCTATTAATCAAGGGTCTGAAATACATATTACTTTTAACACTTTGAAATGGCAGCGGCTAACATACCGCAGGTGTGCATCAAGTAGTATTATGGGAAACCAATGTGTACAGCAAAAGGAATTATTTCAGTTTTAGGTCAGTGAATAAATTAGCTTTTAAATGGGCTGAATTTTCTCTATAGATTTAGTGCTGTTATAACTAGTTGTAAAGAGACCATGCAAAAGACTGACACTAAAATCTCATGGCTCCCATTTTGCCACTCTTACCAGAAAAGCAGGCAAGTTAAATTTTCTCATGAACAGCTGTGTTTCATACTTCTTCATCCAATAGAATTAACAGTAGAATTGTTAAGTATGGAAAAGTTCCCTGAGATCATCGAGTCCAGCTGTCAACCATCCTTGTTTGTGATCAGGCTACTTTTTTCTTCAAAGCAATCATCATTTCACATATGTTGATATTTTATGACTGGTATTTTATCATGCCATTCCTTTCAACGTATATAAATATTCCGTTATCACTAGATGTGGAAATTTTCTTGAGAATTTCCAAGAAGTGACCATATCTTCCCAGTTTGATTTAATTCCCTGTGCTGATGTCAATCACTTCCTGAGATGTTTTTGGTTCGGGGTATTTATTCTGCACATCTTTTATCAGAATATGGGACCTCACCTGCCCATTTAAGTAACTGGACTAATTCCTGTTTAAGCAAGAATTTAATGCAGGAAGTTTTTGTGTCTTACATATTCAGTGGCTCAAATGAGAGGACTAGATAGCACCATTTGATTTTATAATCTATGCACCTACAATTTAGGAAACACTAATCAAGTCACTTAGCTGTGTCTTTACAGAGTCAGGACACACAGTGAATTAATAAAAACATGACAGCAAGAAGATTAACAAGGTTCCCACACCACAAGAAGGTCCAGGAACTGAGATACCCTCTTTAAGCGGCATACTGCAGTCCATGAGGGAAGTCACCTGCTGACAGAGACGTAGGTGGGACACAGACATTTGGCACATCCACCTTTCTGAACAGTGTTGGATAGCTCAGAGAAAGTGTGGAGAGTGTAGTTACGAGGCATAGGAAAGCTTGGGATAAGAGCAACTCTCTCCTTCACGAGAGAGGACTGCTAATTCCATGGACAGCACACCCTTTGATAGCCCCTGCAGAGCCCCTGCTGGAACTTATTTTTTGCCTCTGGAAATATTTAGGCACCATCTTCTTTCACCAGAGTTCAGCAACAATCTTGTTAGATGAATTCTGTTAGTTAGTGAACATTTATGTTCAAATAAATGCATCTTCTAAAAGACAAAGAGAGGCTGAGAAGGAAAGAAAGAACAAAAAGAGACAAGAATACCTCAGTGATGGACTGGTCTCATTTGCTTGGCACATATGGCTACCTTTCATTCTCTGCTATTCCACTTCAAAGCAGAAGGCCTACCTTTCATTCTCTGCTATTCCACTTCAGAGCAGTAGGCAGGCATTCAACACAGTATCTGGGGAAAACAGAGAGGGAGTCACTCTGAATCAGATTGGATAGCTGTACAAGGCATTACACAGTCATGAAATGATCCTCCTCTGAATGGCATCAAACATACTCTAAAGTAATTTTTTTTGCATCCTTTAGTATTTTGTTCCAACCTAGCAGTGTGCTAGTAATTTTTGCCTCATCTACTATCAGAATATAATTTTTTCTTAGCTTAGCAAGGGCTGGAATTTTTTTCTATATTAAATAATAAATCAAATTTTCACATGAAACAGCACAAGTTTTCATGTTCTGCTTCATAAAATCACCCTAGAGAGGTCCTGTTTCCAGGGGAGATATTTCAGGTAGTGTGTATCGGCACTAGTATACAATTATTAAGACAAAAGCTTGCAGGATCTTGCTGCAGGACTGAAGCTCTGTTTTCTTTTGCTCTGTCTTGCTTTATTAGATTCTATTATTTATAATGTGATTCACACTTGAGTCTGAACCTGTGCAGGCTAAAAAGTGTGTTACTGCGTACAATTATTATTGTCCATATTGTGTTCTGACTGTGAGCGTTCCACATGGGGATGTAAGGGGTAAAAAAAACACTTCATTATCCTTACATAGAGAACATAAAAGCCAGCCTTCATCTGCTGAGTGGAAGATCTGCTTTCTTACCTGCTCTCTTGGGCTTGCACATCCATTAAGTAGTCATTGGATAAAATACAGAAGCAGTCCTGTGAGCAGGGCTGTGGTCCCTTACCTCACAAATGAGTGCCCTATTCATAGGGCTAGAGAATCACATTCTTGTGAGCTCTTTCTGGCTGAATAAATCTTGAATTCCTTCTGCACAGTGGCACATCTTAAGAAGAAGGGGTATGTCTGCCTTGCCTCCCCAGGCAGCTTGTATTCTGATCGCTTTAATAGAAATGTGAAGTACAGCAAGGGGGTGAGATTGAATCTGCGTTTCTAGCTAGTATGGTGTGTGGGTGTGTTGGGGTGGGTGGGTGATTAGTTTTTTTTCTTTTAAAAATAATAATTTGAACCACTGAGCTGCAAAACCAGCTTTTGCTTTGGTTGTACTTTACATCAAAATGTCTGGCACAATACTTTAAAAAGACTCAAATCATGTTAGGGAGTATTAGGCTCACTCTCTAAAGGCGGACACAAATTGAACCTCTCTAAGGGAAAGCTGGATGACTGGGAAACTTCAAAGTCACAGAGCAGTTTATGAGATTCGGACACCTCCAGAGACAGCTAGCAACACAGAATAGAGCCACAGTTTACAACTTCAGTGTCTAACTTCTGTCCTAGTCTTGCTTCCTTTAAATCCCTTACTAGATTTGGCCCTAATGCAGTATGCACTTCCTTAAGGACCACACTATGATTTTGTAGCAGAAGTGTAGCAAACTCGCAGACACTTAAGGCAATATTCCCTCCAGATGAAAATAGCTAGGTGGAACAATCACTTCTTATTAGATGTGAAACCTAATTATAATTTTCATCTATAGCCTACTGTAGAAATACAATGACCAAGGTTAAATGAACCATATTCTGCTGTGACTTAAATATACCACAAAATTTAAATGAAAAATGTGGTTGAATGTGATGAAATCTCTGGTTTAAATTATGCAATATTTGCATTCTTATCTACATGTTAGAAAATCTGCCTGTTGCATAAATGTACTCAGAAGAAATAGAATCAAATATATTAATGACTGTGATTAATATCAGATATGGTATATCAGAGGAATTGCAGATTTGAGTGAGAAAGTCTGTTGTTTAGCAGAGATGTCTCTGAGACAGAAATTGAGAACATGAGGAACAGAGTGTTATCTGAAAAGTGCAAAAGTATTGGAGTACAATATGAATCAATATTAATTACTTCTTACAATTATATGGGGGAAAATATCACAGAGAGAAATTGTTAGCAAATTCTTAGCAATTATTTATTACCAAAATGGTTAGAGTAAAAATAGAAAGGTAATCCAAAATTAAATATTTTATGATATTATATTTTCACTGTAATAGTAATTTACAATTTTATCGCACTTTTTAAATGTCATTTTACTGAATAGTTAAGAAATCTTTCAGTAAAATCTTGGTCAGATTCCATTAACACTTTTAAAAATCATGCTGTTTATTTGTGCACATGAAAGCACATTATCAAGAATTATATACTCTGGCACCTTGCTGAAATATGCATTTCTATCAGAAGAGCATGCAAAAAGGTGCAAGTCAGGTTGGGAGAAAAATTTATTACCACCTTCAATACTGAAAGATCCTCCATGAGAAAATATTTTTTCTTAAACCAAGGTGTCTCTTTCATTGACCTACATTAAAAAGGTATTTTATCTGTCCAGGTTGTCTTGTTATAAATATTAATATTACTACTAAGCTAATTTTAAGACTCATCTTCTACATCTTCTTCTTGCTCATTTTGTAGGCAGAATAAGTTTCCAGTTAAGCATAGTAGTCACAGGACTAAAATACTGAATGGCTACATCTAATGTTCTAGGAAACTCACATTTCTACATGAAAATTGATATTCTTTTACAAAGTAAACTCACATATTTGTGTTTCAAACCTAAAGGGTGGGATGCCATCCAGAGGGACCTGGACAAGCTCGAGAACTGGCCCCACAGGAATCTCATGAAGTTTGACAAGACCAACTGCTGGTGCTGCACCTTGCTAGGGACAGCCCTCAGAACTAGCACAGGCTGGGCATGAACAGACCGAGAGCAGCCCTGCCCAGAGGGACTTGGGGGTGCTGGTGGGTGAGAGGCTGGACATGACCCAGCCATGAGCACTCACAGCCCAGAGAGCCAAACGTGTCCTGGGCTGCATCCAGGGCAGTGTGGGCAGCAGGGGAGGGAGGGGATTCTGCCCCTCTGCTCTGCTCTGCCGAGACCCACCTGAAGCACTGCATCCGTCTCTGGGGGCCCAGCACAAAAAGGACATGGATCTGTTGGAAGAAGTCCAAAGGAGGCCACCAAGATGATCAGAGGGATGGAGCACCCATACCGTGAGAAAAGGCTGAGAGAATTGGGATCATTCAGCCTGAAAAAGTGAAGACTTCAGGACTACCTAATTGCAGCCTTCCTGTACCTGAAGGGAGCCTGCAAGAAAGATAGAGAGAGACTTGTAGTGACAGGACAAGCCTACTGAAAGAGAGCAGGTTTAGATTAGATGTTAGGAAGAAATCCTTTGCTCTGAGGGTGGTGAGGCACTGGAACAGGTTGCCCAGAGAAGCCCCATTCCTGGAAGTGTTTAAGGCCGGGCTGGGTGGAGCTCTGAGCAACCTGGTTTAGTAGAAGGTGTCCCTGTCCATGGCAGAGGGGTTGTAACTAGATGATCTATAAGGTCCCTTCCAGTTCACACTATTCTGTGATTCTATGGCATGATTCCATACTGAGAAATTTCAGGAATGCTAGTGGCAGAGCCATTCTCCTCGTAACACTACTGCTACTGAATGGATATTTCTGATTAAATCCAAGTAGGTCTTACTGAAGGGAAAACAATACCCTGATTGAAAGATTGAAGATAAAATTCCTGAAAATTTTGGGTAATGAAATGTATATGACTTCTGCCTTTCACATTTACCCCATATGCAAGAGAGATTTATTTTTATTTTGTTTTATTCTTATTTAAAAAAAGGGAAAAACATGTTTTCTGATACTATGAAAAAACACATACTTTTTTGGTATCTGCTTAAGTGTTTGGTTGTGTCCCTCTACTGGTACAATAAAAAACAGCTTGTTATTATCTGTCTGCATATTTCTCCTTTCACTTTCTCTGATGCTTCCTTCCTGTCTTATGAGAAATTTCAGGTTTTAGAAAAACCTAAAGCCAAATGTTTAAATCACAGGAAATATGTATTTAACTAAAATATCCCTTCCTACACTGATTCCAAGAATTTATGCGGAGGTAAAACACAATGAAATAACAAAATAGATGAGGCTATAAAACCTAAAATGTTCAAATATCATAGCAATTCAAGATAATATTCATCCAAGTGAAATGAACTGTCTTTAACTTGTGATCCTTCAAGTAACTAATGAGATTGAAAACATAATAATCCATAATTAAATACAGCCAGAAGTGAATGAAGCAAGCACCATTTTTCTGCATATTTCAGACTGGATGGAAGTGCTGCTAGGAACAATCTAGAGTTCTGATCTACATTCAGTAAGTTACGTCATCAGCTGGACAGAGAATAAATCTGATTCATATTTGTTGTTCTTGCTTTGATCACATTAACTACAGGCATAATTAAGTTTGCAATGAATAGAAGATTTTTCCCCCACTCTGCCCCAGGAATTGCACTGCATTTTGACAAGAAAAAGAATTGCTTATACTTTATTCTGAGCTTATTGCTTAGTATTCTCTTGCTGCTCTTACACATTTCTATATTCTAACAAAGGCCACAAAAAAACTCACTTTGATTTTAGAATTAAATTTCCACCAAGAATAACAGAGAGATTTATGTTAAGGATCGCCATGTCCTTCTGCCGTACTGGACCTAAAGGCCGTAGCACCACAAAACAATTAGACAAGTTTGTGCTTCTGTGTGCCACTGGCCAGAACATCAGGATTTGTTATTAGAACATACTGAAGAGAGTTAACTTCTCTCCAACATCTCATCAGGTCAGGCTCCCAATTTCTTACTTATATGTAGCCCAAATTAAACAGGAATGCAAAGGAACAATGCCTCCTCTAAGCCATTTTTCTCTTCCTGCAGCTGGGCAAATGGACATTCTGTGTGCCCAAAAGATTCAGAAAGGCCCCAGGGATAGATCATGTGAAGATCTGACATGGTTTCCCAACAACCACAAAAGATGTACACAGAGTTTGTGTAAGATTGGTAAGAAGGAACTAGCAGCACAGAGAACACAGTAGCAAGCATAAGAAAACTTTTTATATAGACAGATGGTCTGACAATTATTAAGTTAGTCTGTGTGCAGAATAGAAGAAATCTGGGATAGAATCAAAGATATTTTATTGCATGTTTACAAACATTTGCCTTCTGGCTAAAGCATGTCCAAGGAATATTATTTAGCAGATTCAGGATTTTTCTTATGTTACTGTTACTGTACAGGCTAGGCAGTTGCCAGATTTAATATGGAAATACATTTTATTTGGCTTTTCTCAAGGATTATGCAATGTCTTAAATCATGCATGTAGTTCTGTGTTATGGCCAAATACATATTACAGAACAGATACAAATTTTCATTCATTTTAACAGTGTTGATACTTTCATATAAAACAGGAAAATTTATGGGGAATTCAATGCTTCTAATTGCAGATTTCCATGTTTGTGATAAGTACATACTAAGAAGAGTACCTTTTCTATGATTTTAGAATAGGCTGGTGATTTGTCTGCAGTTCACATGTTTTTTAAAGTTACTTCCTTTTAATGGTACAGTATTTGACCACTCTTTTGTGTAAAGATATAAACTTGTTTCATTACAGTATACCTTTCTGTATAAGCAACTGTTTCTTTATACAACCAAAAACTTGCCATGTCAGGATGACCCAGGTCACTGAAGAGCCCTTTGCTTAAGATGGGAAACAAGGAAAATATTTGGTTTGTTTACCTAGAACAGCAACAATGAAATAAAACGGAGACACAAAGGAAGAAAATCAGAGAACATACTATTCTATATGTCATTTTAGTGACATGGAATTTTTTTCTCCTTTATTTTCTTTTCATTCTCTTTGCCAATTAAGAAACAAAGATATGTGAAACATTTCCTATCCTTTAAATGACAGAACTGCTTCTCCTCAGTGGAGAAATTTTGAGGTCTTGTCATTATCAGAGAAATTTGAGCTGCTGTCACTCTATCATGGCATACAACTGGAGAGCTTTATTGCAAATGTAGTGCCCTAACGCACAGCAAGTCTAAGTCAGTAACAAATTTATGTAATGTAGGCTGCATTTTAGCATCTGCTATTTACACCACTGGCTGCTGATCTCTGCAGGCTGTGATTGATGTGCTGCTGATGCTGCTGTTCTGCCTGACAGTCGTGCAAGGTAAAGATATCCCACTAAGGTATAGAACAAAATTTGAGCAGCAATGCGATACAGAGAAATCACATTAAATAAGTGCTCATGAAATATAGCCACCTCCTAAGTTTGTCTGTAGGCAGAAGTGAGATTCTAAGTGTTGAATGGACTCTGAGAATCAAGCATTTGACATGCTGACCTTTTCAACAAAGGTCAAATGCATAATTTGGGTAGCGCTGAGTGTTTCTCCACACCTACCTCACCCCTTTTCTCTCTAACTTGATTTTCTAGTAGGTATCTTATTTGAATATTTCAAGAGGTCAAGATGGACAAAACTCAATGACCAGCACAGTGTTGAAAATGTTCTACAGTCTTACTTTATCTGCTGTTTAAACCTATTAGCAATTTGGACATCATGGTCAAAAAACTTTAAAACATTTTGCTGCTTTTTCTTCTATATGAAACTTTGAAGAGATGACCAACTGTCTTTTTAGAAAGTATTTAGCTACCATAATACTTTAATGACATATTTAATTGGATCACAGCTTGAAGTGGTAGCAAACTGAGTTTGCCCTTTGCTTTAACGCACCTAGGAATCCTGATCTATATTCCTGATTGCTATTGAATTTTCTAGATTTCATTATAAAATCAATAACCGTTGCACACGGTAAAATAGTTTACAAGAACTGCAACATATTGTGGACTTCTGAAAACATACTGAGCTCACTGAAGCCACCCAGGCAGCCAATTAGGAGAAAACATCTATTAAGGAAAAACAGGGCAGTCCCATTGACTGCTATTGATTTTCTCAGCCCTGTGAAAAGACAATCAATTAGATAAAGAAGGCTAATGTTACAGCTGCAATTTAATAACCCCTAAAGAAAGGAGGAGGGCTATTGATTCCTGACATGGAATGCGGAGCTTATTGAAATATACTGAACTTCACCTGTCTTATAATCAGGCCTCGAGGAAAGAAGGTCTTTTTGGGACTCAATGTAACTTGTGGCATAGAATCTCAACTATTAAACTGGCTTGGTGATGTCAGACCTAAGAGATGCAAATGAAACAAAAGTTTAGAGGAAACACAAGCCCAGGGTTGAATACTTAATCACAGGAGCTATTGAGAGACACTGTTTTGGTGAAGGTTGTTTCTCTTTTTCATACAGAAAGCACCAGAGTACCACCTGTCATTTTCAAAAGCAAAGTCAGTTTTGCCAACCACCCGTGAATGACAAATAAAGCTTTATATGAAACACAAGGGCATATTATGTGCTATTGTGTGTTCTGCTAAGTGCTAATTTATCTGGCTTGTTCTCTTCAGCAAACACACGCACAGACACATGAAATAATCCATCTAATTATGTAGCTATTTAGGAAAAAAACAAAGCAAGGTGTTTTTGTCTGAAACAGAAGGTACATGATACAACAAAGGTTTCATCAAAACCTAACACAGTTAATGAAAATAAATGAAGTGGGGTAGCTGTAACAATTTTCGAACAAATAAACTTTTTCCAGTTTTATATTTAGGGTAGACCCAGCTGCCTTTCATAAATAGTTGAGTACTTTCTTTTATTTTTTGATAGTCCTTAATTGGAAATGGCTAATAGGCCTTGTGGCTTTCCACTATAAAATCTGGTTTAAAATACCTTATATAGATATTTTCTTTATGTTCTTTTTCTATTGCTTGTATTTGATCCTTTCTCTGTCATTATATATATGCCTCTTTTTTTACCAGTAGACAGCTGCTATTCACAATAATTGCCAGGGCAGTCAATTATACTTTAAATAGGCCCACTTGAGGGCAAATGAGCGTATGGTAGTCTAAATTGTGCTGGAGACATATTATACACAAAGACTGTCATTTCAAGCATCTGGAACATGACAAATATTATTTGGAAGCAGTGCAGTGTCTATATAGTATGTGTACACTATATCAGTTCAGCAATACCCAGTAACTGTGTTTGCATGCTTTGCAATGCAGGTATGTATCTATCAATCAATATCTCTCTATATACGAATATGTGTTGTACGCAGAGACACAAACATACACACATATATAAAATGCATACAAATGAATGCCTAAACTGCGTAGCAAACACCTGATTTCCTGAAATGCATGCCTATTTTTACAAACTGAGAGAGAGCATATGATTCTCTGTAGCAGGTTTTATAAAATATTAATTTTCCCTAATATTATAAAGTAGTATGGAGCTGGACAACAGGAATATGCACTTATTTTGTCAAAGCAGTTAGTAATTTTTCTTTCTCATGGGAGCATGCATTATAAACATTCTTCCTTTACTAAAGTGATAATACGTTTCTAGAAAAATGAGCCAGACTAGAATAACATTAAGATCAACATAGTTAAAGGTGCATAGGAAATGTGCAATGAAACTCAAGGCAGCACTGTTTTTAAGATTATGTGAATAATGATAAACACGCAAAAATCTCAAACATCAGAATAGAGCATTCGGAAAAATGAAACAAATAACCTAAACCAACCAAAGCATATTTAGTATGGTGACTCATTATTATACAGAAACAGCCTTAAAGGATTACAAAATAGCAAAATTTTCTAGTTAAGGAGATAAAGAAAAGAACTAGAATAATTCCCATAGTACCATTAAGTTCTTGCAATATGACAATTTACTTTGCAGGGACTGATTCTGAGAGATGCTGAGCATTTCCTGTTGGTTCCCTCGAGAGCTCTGGTTATTGAGTATCTTTTAAGGTCAGGCTGTGCATAATGTCTCAATTCCACATGAGGAAGTAATAAAATCCATCATTGCATGAATGCAATCATACAGATAAGATGCATCTTACTATATCCATTCTGGAAAGGAAGAATGCACAAAACTGGCCTAAAACTTTGTTCTGTAGGTGTTCCATTATTGATAACTAAAGCTCTAGCTCAAAAGAGCCTTTTATTTTTAATTTATTTTTAAAAATAGCGCAGTACAGCTAGCACTGTAGGAAAGAGCATCAAACAATATATACAAGTTTGCAGATGCAACTTTAGGAAATGGATTAAAAAAAATGGTGGGATTAGAAAGTGAGGTTCATTAGCAAATCAGAACAGTGTAAAAGGCAAAATCTGACAAATATAGTGAAATTAACAACGTACACAAGCAAAATATGTGTTTGCAAGGAACATTATTAACTGAGATTTCCTTTCTTGCAGACTTAATTAAAAAATTTGGGATTATCAAAGGATCATACTCATAGACACTGTGTTTAATTTGCCTTTAAAACTTTGTAAAAACTTCAGGGTCCTTAAAGCATTGGCCATTTTACAGCCGAGAAAATGCTCAATAACAAAATTTTTCAAATTAAGGATATGTTCCTTCATGATTAAATTCTATTTCATGCCTAGTAAGGGCAAGATATAAGAAAGGGCTTGACTGTTTGTGTCCAAAATTCAGTTTTGAAAAATCCTCCACTCAGCCTTTACTTGGTCCTGCAAGCCCAAGTTCAGTTGATGACCCAGATTTGAAGTTCTGGTTGTCCTTCCAACACTACACTTTTGATAGGACCAAATAGCTCAGTACTTTTTTCTGTGGCATAAAAATATCTGGAGCACCAAATAATAGCAGTTGTGTTTGGAAGGTTGTTCCCCACCTGTCTTATTTTATTTATAACTCTGCATACAAACATCCAGAATTTAGCAGGCCAGAAAGTCAACTGTGAGTGTTACCCTTTAAACTGGAGTGTTTTGGTATGGGAAGAGGAAGACCTTACCTCTGATCCCTGCCCTCAGATACTCTTGTGTATTTTAAGTGACATAGCCACTGAGGAAAACCAACCACCCACAAAAACCATAAATGGTAGTGGGAGCAGAAGTTTGCCCCAGGGGACCTCCATGTTTATATGAATGCCATAACCACTAGGCAATGGAAGACTGTTTACTCACACGCCCACTTCTCTCCCAGAGTTTGTGCACAGCTGAAACTGTAAAGGTAATTGTAGCCGCAAAAAATCTTCATTTCAGAAGAAAATAGAGTTATTTTTCAGTTACACTGTAAATAGTTATTAAGACAAATAACTAAGTGCTGAATAAAACCTAGGAGAAATATGTCTTGAGAAAAATCTCTGAGCAGAAAAAGTATTAGGATATCTGTATGTCACAGTCAATTAGAAGGTTCCCTTCTTATCATTACTGCTTATCATAACTGAAGGAAAAGGGCTCTCCTGATTGGCAGAAATTAGTTAAACTGGCTCAGACTAGATTCAAGTGCCATCTGTTCCCTGCTCTAGACACACAAATTATGAAGTCTCTATTAATGACTAGAGGGAAAGTAGCTAAAAGGTTCAACGTATTTCTCTTTTGATGGAAAGGTTCTGTTCCAAATCTGAAAAAGGCTATTCTTTTCATAATGTCTTTGGGTCTGTAAAATTCCTCTTCTATGTGTTTTTTTTTTCCTTTACATTCTCAACAAATTGAGTGGGTAAGCATAAAAATGATGGTGTAGGAATTTTTCAGTTGCTAAAGAAATGCCCCGTTATGTTGGGAGGGGATTGGTGTAGCCCATGAGAGCCTAGAGGTCTGGAGGCTTGCTAATCTCATGGAGAGGTATATTTCCAGATGCTGACCAATCTCCAGCATACCAATAAGTAGGATAGAGCTGTAATCATAGAATCGTGGAATGACCTGGATTGGAAGAGACCTTATAGATCATCTAGTTGCAATCCCCCTGCCATGGGCAGGGATACCTTCCACCAGATCAGATTGCTCCTAGTCCCAGCCAGCCTGGCCTTGAACACTTCCAGGAATGGGGCATCCACAGCTTCTCTGGGCAACCTGTTCCAGTGCCTCACCACCCTCACAGTAAAGAGTTTCTTCCTAATAGCTAATCTAAACTTCTTTCAGTAGGTTTGTCCTGTCACTACAGGCTCTTGTAACAAATCCATCTCCAACTTTCTTGCAGGCTCCCTTCAGGTAATGGAAGGCTGCAATTAAGTCATCCTGAATTTTTCAGGCTGAACAATCCCTTTTCTCTCAGCCTTTCTTCACAGGAGAGATGCTTCATTTCTCTAATTGATTTGGTGGTTCTCCTCTGGACTCACTCCAAGAGGTCCATGTCCTTTTTGTGCAGGGCCCCCAGAGCCGGATGCAGCACTCCAGGTGGGTCTCAGCAGAGCAGAGCAGAGGGGCAGAATCCCCTGCCTTGCCCTGCTGTCCACGCTGTTTTGGATGCAGCCCAGGACACAACTGGTTTTCTGAGCTGCAAGGACACAAGTCATGTCCAGCATTAACCATCACCTCCAAGTCCTTCTTAGTACAGCTTTTCTCGATCTGTTCATCCCCCAGTCAGAAGTTACCCTAAAGTAGATGCAGCATAGTGCTCTTGATCTAGTTAAACCTCATGAGATTCACATGGGCCCACTTGTCAAGGTATTTTTGTTCATAATAAGTAAACATTCTTGAAAAAATTATTTGCTTTAAAAGTAATATTCTTTTGAGCAGTATGGCATGCTGTAGTGGGCAAGAATTTACCACTGTGTCTAAAAAATTATTACTACAACATTGATCTTTTTCCTGTTCTTTTCTGCAGAGGTTCATTACTCTAATGAATCACTGATGAAACATGTTGAATATATATGGTTCTTTGTAAAAAGAAGACTGAAATGGAAAATTGCCTCGTCTAGAAAAAAAAATCCTCACTGTGATTTTAATATCATCATATTGGAATAATTTTCCTTGTGTATAAAAATGGTAAATTTCTTCACTCAAACCCATGGAATACAGCAACCATTCCTTCCTCAGTTCCAGTCTTAAATTTCTACGTAACAGGATGTTCTTAAAAAAATTTTGCCATGTTAGGCATAAACAATGCTTGCAAAGAAGTAAAACAAAATATGAGAAAGGTCTATTTGAGGATTAACTAAGACGAGTTTTGTTTTATATAGACCATGTTGGTGCTGATTATAAATTGAGCATGTTGTTTAGTTCAAAATGAAAAAAAAGTGTGTGAGAATCATTGTTTTTGTGTTCTGTTTGTAAATAGTGAAATTTGTAAATAAATTGAAATTTTCTTGGATATGTTTTTTGTTCATAATTATATGCCAAATAATGCCTGCATAATTATTGAGGCTGAACTGATTAATAAATGGCTTTTTGCTGGTGCTCAATGTGTGGTACAGGCTGTGACTCAATGTTTTGAACTGCCTCCTTGCTCAGAATGAGCCTGACAGCTCCAGAGCTCTGTCACTATAGAGGTCAGGAAGATTACTACAGCTGAAGAAAAGATCAAACGTTTTAAAAAATACTCCTTTCATCTCTGCCGCAAATAAGCAGCAAGGACACCACGTTTTTAACAAAGAAAAGGATTAATATTCTTGACACCCAAGTTCCTTTCTACACGTGTCCCTTTAACATCCTAGATACCCCCACTGCTTCCCTTCAGTGATTGTATTCCAGTTATGCATTTTATGTCATTTAGATTAGCTTTTAATACATTAATTTACTCAGTTAAACTTGTTTCTGCTTTGCCAAGCTTCTTGAGACATGAATAACCTGTATAGGGATAGAGATTTACCATCTTTGAGGATCCACCATAATGGATAACAATATCAAGATGATGACATAGAGCACGACAGAACAAAAAAAAGGTTTATTCAAATGAATCTTGATTGGTAAACAAGACAGCAGTCTTTGAAGATGAGTATCTGACATGTTAGAAGGTAGGAAATGAGAAATATAATCATGTGAAGAAGATAATACCTCTTGCTTTGCACTATAAAGGTAATGCAATAAAATTTGCTAAAGAAACACTACACTTTTTAAAAAATAAAATTTCACCTATTTTTATGAAAATCTAGACCCTCAAGGGATGTTCAAATACAGTAAATTTCAGTGCTCTATTTCTAGTAAACAGGTTCTTTGTTGGAATATTTGCACTGTATTGGACAATTTTCAGTAATTTTTAACATATTATCAATTACATGAAATATTCAAAAAATGGATTAAACAGTTGCAGAATGGTTTCTTTAAGGATATTAGGACTTAGACTTTTGGTGTAGTCTTTAGTGCTTCCCATCATTACATACCCATACAGACTTCAAGGCTTACAAATAGCAGTTTTAAACCAAATAATACCAGCTTAAGGATCTGTTGGGGAACTAAATGTGAACTTAAGAGGCTGTAGTTCATCTAGAAAATAAAAAATTATCAATAATTTTCCCACATCCATTTATGATGTTTATTGAGGACACAAGAAGGGCTAAAGACTGCCATATTTTAAACAAGAAGTATAATGATCCTTTCTTTCCAGGGGTGGGGTAGGTAGTGGAGGAAGTTTTTTGTTTTTTGGTTTGGTTTTGGTTTTGTTTTTCTGTTCTTCTTTTCCCCCACAATCACCTTCCAGATCTGGCAGGTATTCAGGAAAGAGAAGACTGTTTAGATTGTTTAAACCCTTTCAGAGACTGTAGATTACTCCTTGAATTTCACTTGGAGAGCCTGCTTGTTATGTAGAGCCATTTACATGTTCCCCATCCATCTGCTGATGGGGGAAGAATATTGTTCATTAGGACTTTGATTAATTTATCACAGGTGTCCACAGCCACAATGCTCTTAAGGGATGGGCAAGTGGGACATCATTCCCTCCCACTCCTGAGCACAGCTGTGTCAGTCCTAGAGACAATCCAGCTCTTCATTAGCACCTTGTGCAAGAGCCATAGATCTTTTGGCCACATAACCTATTTAGATTTCCTTACAAGTGCCATAAGAAAGTATCTAATCAATGTGAATGTGTGTTTTCAATACGGAAGCTTCCTGGGTGACTCATGAGGCCTTTAAAAGGCAGTATAAGTGGTCAAGGAGTCAAAGTAACTTATATTATTGAAAATTTTAATGTTCTCATCAATAAGTAGGACGGAAAGATGGCTCTCAACTCACTCAACTCTCACCACAAGAGGAATTATCACAAGTGTACTAATCAGAATTGAAGACTTACTCATTTCTTCTTGGCTCAAATTCAACTTATAAACGAAGAGTTGTTCCAGTCAGTTACGCTTTCAGAAGGTAAAAAGGAACTCAATTTGCTCATCTCATAGTATAAAAAAAAAGGTAGAATAAAAAAAAAGGTAGAATAAAAAAAAGGTAGAACTAATCTCCACCAGACTAAAATTCTGTGGAGATTCCCCCAGAGAATTTTTCTTTCTGGAAGTGGTGTCAGACCTCACTTTTGAAGTTACACTGAAACAAAAATAGTGACAGGAAAGAATGTCAGAGACCTTCATAGAAACTGTAGAGCATGGACTTCCAAGAAATATGTATCAACACTGGGAAATTTGCAGGCCAAAATTTCTGCTTATTTTCATCAAGATCTGTCTATAGAACATGGTCCAAAAGAACTATGTTCTATGAGAATACAGAAGTTTGATTTTTTTCAGACATTGTGGAAAACTGATTCGGCAACATTGCAAGTTCTTTTCAAGGGATTAAAAAAAAAAAAAAAGAGATAAAAAAATTGAGTCACTTCCTTGTTTAGTATTCCAAGCTATTAATAGAGAATGTTACAGATGGTCTCATCTAGGAGAGAATAAGCTCCACTTTTCTGAACATACTTCTGTTTTGTCAGTAGCATACTAATCTTTCAAAATTTTAATACTGCAAGATAAATGCTAAAATATGAAGTTACTTTTTGAAGCTACATGATTCAAATATGTTTGCAAATATGATATAACACTACAAAATATAATCTTAGATCAAATCAAGTGAAATGAAATCTTGTCAGTTGCGCTTTTCTCGTTGTAGGATTTTCTCGTCCTGTTGCACTGGGAAATAGCAATCAGTTCACAAGATTTAAATTTCTGTGTTTGTTCTGACTTAAACCTTGAAAACATATGAACCAAATCTGTAATACGAAAAGTCTAATAAATTAATTTTGTGAAATATAAAGGCAATTTACCACAGTATATTGAAGATCTTAAACAGAACACAGAGAATACAAAGACATCAACACTTTATTCTACCTTATGAGTTTACAAACATAACCTATGACATTCTCAGACTGAGAATTATTCCAATTAATTTACTCTATATTAAGGAATCTCACAGCTCATGAACTAAATCAATGAATTTAGTAAAACCAGAATTGCGTCTAAATGATGGGGTAAACACCCTCAAAACAATACTCAAAAATTAAATAAAACTTAAAAACTAAACTATTATTATAATTTTTCAGCTATAAACAAAAGGTATTTGCATATATCTAAATTTTGAGTGTACACAATTAAAACCTCCACGTTTACAGCACTGAAACATAGTGAAAGGAGTTTTGGGTTTAGCCTAACTGTACCCTGGGCTGTACATCAAAAGAAAACAGGTGAAGGGAGGTAATGCTTCCCGTCTGTTCTCATGAGACCTCATCTGGAGTACTACATCCATGTCTGGGGCCCCCAACATAAGGACATGGAATAGTTGAAGCAGGTCCAGAGGAGGGCCACAAAATGTTCAGAGGGCTGGAGCACCTCTTCTGTGAGGGAAGACTGAGACAGTTCAGGTTCCTCAGCCTGGAGAAGAGAAAGACCCAGGGAGAACTTACTACACCTTTCAGTACCTGAAGGGGGCCTACAGGAAAGGTGGGGACAAACTTTCTAGCAGAGCTTGCTGCTATAGAGCAAGGAGTAATGCTTTTAAACTAAAAGAGGGCAGATTTAGGTTAGATTTTAAGATGAAATTTTTTACAATGAGGGTGTTGACTGGAGAGGTGATAGATGTCCCATCCCAGGAAATATTCAAAGTCAGGTTGGACAGGACATGTAAAACATGATGTAGTGGAATGTTCCTGTGCATTGTAGGGGGGTTGGGACTAGATGACCATTAAAAGTCCTGTCCAACCCAATCTGTTCTATGATTCTGTGGCAAACAAGCTACAGAGAAAACTTTTCTGAGCTGAAAAAAAAAAGCAAAATGGAATTCTCATGTTACTGGCATCTATTGACACAAGGCAACCTCTTAATAGATTTCCATTTGCTTTAAAGAGTTCTTGGATCTGTTGAATGCTTTTTTTGCCTAATCTTTCCTTTCCTCTTCAACCTGTATGTGGTCAAAGTACATATAAAAGAATGGATGCATTTCCCTGACTAGGTAAAGATAATTAGTTAGTGTCACATTTGTGACAAAACTGAAGGCAAAAAATTCAGGAATGTCTTTGTCCAGGTTAAAAAATTACAAAAGGCTTTCAAATCCATGTGTTTCTCTCTACAAAACAGGACATAATTGAGACCATTTACACCAGTCCTGCATATCCTGCTGGGTCTTCCAGAAAGAATCTGAAATAACCACAGAACCCACAGTTTTTGAAGTCTGAAGTCCAAATGACACTTAAAAATATTTACTAAACAAAATTATAATGTTTTGAAAGTTGATGGATGGGACTGGTATTTATGGTTGTGGCTGTTTGGAGAAAGAGTAGGCAAATTTGGCTGTGTAGGTTCCAGCAGTATCCAGCCAGGAAGCTCAATCTCATGTGCCAGCACTGTGGTGTCTTTTGGACAAACTGTGCCTTTTTGGGACAAAAGTCTTCTCTTCCATATTCTAGATAAATTACATGTTAACCAGAGCATCTGGGTTGAAACTACAAACAAAAAAGCATCATGAGAATTTTAATCTGAAATGCTGGAAGGTAAAAAGAAAATAGAATCATAGATGTTGACTATGGTTTGCAAATCTCACTGTTCTTGTCCTTAAATTTCTGTATCAACCATGGTCCAAACAAGAGTGGAAGATTGATAAAGACAATCAGTCTCTGTGCACTTCGATTGGATTCCTTCTGTACTCTTTTAGGCTGCTAGTAGTTTACATTTTATCTGTAAAATCTGAAGCAGAACAAATTGTACCTAACAGCTCTAACAAAACAAATGCACACACTTTCATGTTTTAAGTGTCCTGCAGTAATAATAAGCTGTATTCAAAGATTAGTAGCATACCAAAAATTAGTAGCAAATAATTAAAATGTCCAGACATGACAATATATCAGAGAGAATCTCTCTTCAGTTTGTGCTAATTGTTAAGTTTATCTTACCTCTTTGCTCATATTGTTGGCAACATAATTTTGTGTGTATCTTTTAATGGTCATAAAAATATTATCTATTGTAATAGATATTTTTAGCTGTTTTCATTATTTGACAGTTTTGACAGACATTATTGATTTGGTCGGCAACTGTGGCTAACCAGAAGGGGACAATGTGACAGTTTTATGTAACAAAAGGCACAGTGTCATGTCAACTGAACTAAATGTTGTACAAAGTGACAGCAGGACAAAAATGCCTTTCAGACTTAATTTTCTGCTTCATTTTTTCTACCATCAATACATAAGGCAGTGCAGTAGGTGACACAAATTAGCAGGATAGAGCAAAAGGTCTATGCCTGTTTCTGTTGCTATACTTGACTTCCTTCCACTAAGGTAATCTCCAATTATTTTAAGCGTGAATGAAAAAGAAGAGCAGCTTATAGTAATCAACCTACCTGTTTAGGAGAAAATATATCCCTTATGAGGATTCTTTATATGTTTCTCCTAGGTAGCTTTTGGAAAAGATGAAAGAAAAAAGTCCCCCATCTGCTAGGTCATGCCTACAAGACACATTCTGTCAAGTCTTAAAAGCAACAAGAGCTTTGCCTGTGGGATACCTATAATTATTATGTGGAGCGGCCTTGCGCCTGCTGTAGCTCATTGTTCTGCTAACACAACCCGAATGAGAACAGTGGCTCCAGGCTGTGAGTTGATAAAGTGCAACTTTTCGATTTTGCTCTTCCATGGCTGTAGCATTGTGCAGAGTCTGTGAGTGACATCTTTGGCCTTCCTTTGGGCTGAGCAGATTGAATCTGTCACGCTGAGTTAAACAATGACTGGGGGACACAACCTTAGCAGGGCCTGTCATTTTTTCCCACTAATTCAATCTGCATTTAATCAATGAAAGTAATTTCTTGTTTGTTTAAGTCTCATATCGAATGGATCTAGAGGATCCTGAAGTACTGCACCTCCACCCTGACCTTCTCCCCTGTTAGAACTTGGACTAGTATATCAAGAAAAGAATTAGTGAAAATTGCACATTTCAAAGTTGTCGTGTTGCTCACTATATATTTAGACTCCTTTTGTGTTTGTATAGACTGAGTGTCATTTTGCAGTTCAGTTTTCTCAGAGATTCAGTGCAAAAGAAATTGGCTGAAGCTATACCCCCAAGAGCAACAGCAATGGACTGTTAAGAAATATAACGCACTCTTACAGGAGCATTCAGCAGTTGTCCACATGTATGTCTCATATGTAAAGATCCTAACAGATGGATATTTCTTTCTAGGTACAGGCTATCACTGTTATTGAAAGTAACCAGTAGTGACTTATGCAAGTTCAAGGACTTTATTGATCGGTTTAGCTGGTCTTAATCAAAATCTGTCTTCTATTCCACTCATAGTGATTAAATAAGTCTAAGAGAGCCTGACATTAAGTCTTTGACTTTTTATTGGTTTGCAGCAAGTGCTGTGCTCAGCACTTCAGTAGCCAGCAGTCGCCAGGCAGGGAGTTAAAAACTCAAGGAAAGTTTCAAAAGAGAAAAAAACTCTAAATCTATACAACAAGTTAAATATATCAAGGAGAAGCAAGAGATCAAGTACAAGTTTTCATGCTTTCTAAGTGTTTTGGGGTTTTTTAAAAACAGTACATTTTGAACAAAATAGAAGAGGGAAATCAGTAGTTGTCTGATCATAAATATGAGCAGAAAAAAAAGCTGTATTTTTGAATGATATTCAATATTTTGACCTGATTTTGCCTGGTCAATCTGGGAAAATCCTGGAAAGAAAAATAAGCAAAAAAAAATCGACTATGAATTTTAGGCAATACATATTTTCTCCTTATGAAAACGTATAAATCTATAAATACATTTACATATAAAGATATTTCCAATAACTGATAACTGCCTTTGAGAATACCAGGTTGGAAGGGGAACTCAAGGATCATGTGGTCCAATCTATCTTGGCAAAAGCACAGTCTGGACAAGATGTCCCAGCACCCTGTTCACATGAATCTTTAAAGTGTTCAGCACTGGGGAACACAGCACTTCCCCAGGGAAGTAGTTCCAATAGCTGATTATTCTCATTGTGAAAAATTTTCCTCTTGTGTCCAATTGGAATGTCCCCATGAGCAGCTTGGGCCCATTAGGCTCTTTATTATGCAACTCCATGTGAAAAGATCTTCCTGCAGGATGTCTCCTTTATAACGTGTCCACTTCCCCACTCAGTTTGGTATCAGCTAACTTTATCAGGGTTTATCAGGATCCCACCATAGATCATTTATAAAGAAATCAGACGGCGCTGGGCCCAAAGCTGATCCCTGGGGACCCCACTTGTGACAGGCTGCCAGTATGAAAAGGAGCGATGCACCACCACCCTCTGCGTGCTGCCTCTCAGCCAGTTCCCCCCCACTGCATGGATCACTTTGCTAGACTGTAACACGGCAGTTTTTCTGGGAGGAGGCTGTGACAAAGCATATCAAAACCCTTGGAGAAAGCCAGGTCCACTATGTCCACTGCTTGTCCCGTGTTACCTAATCAGGTTACTCTATCCTAGAAGGCAAGCAGGTTTGTCATTCAGGATTTGCTCTTGGTGAGTCCATGCTGGCTTTTCCCAGTCACATGCTTCATCTGACTTGCGACAGTCCCCGGGAGGATTCATTCTATAACTTTCCCAGAGACTGAAGCAAGACATGAGCCTGTAATTTTCTGGATTCTCTTCTAAGCTCTTCTTGCTAATGGGGGTGACATTAACCTTCTTCCACTCTTCTGAGATATGTCTCAATCTAGCTGATATCTCTAAGATTATGTAGAGTGGCCTTGCAATGAAGTCAGCTTTCTTAACACCCTCTGGTAGATATATTCAGGGCCCATTGATTTGTAGTCAATATTTCTTGGACCTTATCTCCTGGAAGGCAGTGCACTTCTTGTGATTCCCTGTCAGGCCAGCAGATGCACATCTCAATACCCCATAACAGAGTCACCCACTATGTGATCTTGTTCCTCCTTGCAGACCTTGCTCATGGGTTAAAGCTTCATACCTGGTTTTGATTGTAAAAAATCAAAGGGTGGAGACTGAAGTAGAATCCTGTTTGTGTGGGTCATAAGTTGTTGTATTTTCAGTTCCCTCATAGGAACATGGTTCTGAAACCACTTGTCTATCCCAATCATGGCCCCCCTAATAGCACACAGCCTTTTAACTGATTCCTTCAGCTCAGACAGCTGATTCAATAGATACTTGCACATTTTTTGCAGGTACTTGCCTTTCCTCTAGGAGGAGGGTCTGTGCACTTATTACTACCTGCTGGCTAGTCTGCTTCCTTATCTACCCCATCTGAGTGTAAGCATAAGATGTCATAGGGGCTTTCTCTTTAGAAACACTGGTTTTAACTCTGAGGTGAGTATTCACCCTCCTTACAGGGACCTAGAGAACTTCCCTGATTTGTGGCACTACAGGGAGTGTGCAGGGACCTTCTCACATGCCCTCCTCCACAAACCACTGAACCCTCTTGATTCTTGTTTGCCCTCCCTGGTCTCAACTTTACCCAGGGGCAGTTGCTCCTCACAAGCCCAAGCTGCATCAGCTTCCCTTGCTAGAGCTGCCAGCTTCAGGTGGGTCTCTGTGTTCTCTGTTGGGTTTCCCTGACACTGGGAACACTCCCATACCCCTGGATGCAGCAGTCAGTTACAGAATTGACTGCTGCCACCTCTGTGTACCTCAAGACTGAGTCTTCGTTTAATGCAAAAAGATCACAGAATCACAGAACATGCTGAGTTGGAAGAGACCCATAAGGATCATTGAGTCCAACTCTTGGCCTTGCACAGGACCATCCCCAAGAATCACACCTTGTGCACAAGAGCATTGTCCAAATGCTTCTTGAACTCTCTCAGGCTTGATGCTGTGACCACTACCCTGGGGAGCCTGTTCCAGTGCCCAGCTGGAACCCTTTGGGTGAAGAACCTTCTTCTGATATCCAACTTAAATCTCCCCTGACAGAACTTCAGGCCATTTTCTGAGTCCTGTCACTGGTCACCACAGAGCAAAGATCAGTGTCTGCCCTTCCTCTTCTCCTCACAATGAAGCTGTAACTGCAATGAGATCTCCTCTCAGTCTCCTCTTCTCCAGACCAAACAGACCAAGTGACTTCAGCTGCTCTTCTTCTTAAAGCCCTTCACCAACTCTGTTGCCCTCCTTTGGACTCTCTCTAATCATTTAATGTCCTATATTGTAGCACCCAAAGCTGCCGCCAGCACTCGAGGTGAGGCCGCCCCAGTGCAGAGCAGAGCAGGACAATCCCCTCCCTTGCCCGGCTGGCGATGCTGTGCCTGATGCCCCCCAGGACAGGCTTGGCCCTCCTGGCTGCCAGGGCACTGCTGGCTCATGTTCAACTTGCCACTGACCAGGACCCCCAGGGCCCTTTCCATGGCACTGCTCTGCAGCCTCTCATTCCCTGGTCTGTCCGTACATCCAGGGCTGCCCCATCCCAGGTGCAGAATCAGAGAGCACAAGCCTGAGGATGGAGCCCTGCAGAGCCCCCCGTGACAGGTCACACGTCACAGGTCACAGTCTGATGTCACTCCAATCACTGTAACCCTTAGTGCTTGACCCGTGAGCCAGTTGCTCACCCATTACAGGATGTGTTTGTCCAGCTGTGTGCTGGAAAAATAGGAAGAAGGATACAGTGACAGACGGCAACAAAAGCTTTACTGAAATCCAAAATATCACACCAACTCTCTTCCCTTGGTCAAGTAGGTGGGTTCCCTTGTCATAAAAGCAAGTAAGATTTGGTAATCAGGACATTCCTCTCAGGAGGCTGCGCTGGATGTGACCAAGGACTGCATTGTCTTTCAAAGGTTTTTCAATCCCCCCCCACAATAATCTTCTCCACAATTTTACCAGGTACTGAAGTGACTGTAGGTACTGACAGGCCTGTGGTTTCTGTGGTCCTCTTTCTTGCCCTTCTTGAAAATCAGGAAAACATTCACCAGCTTTCAGTCAGTTGGGACCTTTCCAGATTCCCAAGACTGCTCAAAAATCAAGAGAGGTTTTGTAATTACATTAGCCAGTTCTTTGAGGATCCTGGGATGAATTCCATCAGGGCCCATAGATTTGTAGGGATCCAGCTGCAGCAGCTGATACTGCACAGTTTCAGGGTTGATGGGAGTTGATAATTTTTTGTACAGTCATGGTCCTCCAGCTCATGGCACTGAGACTCCCTTGTTCCGTCATTCGTGTTGAAGACAGAGGCAAACAGTGCGTTAAACACCTCAGTGTCCATGTCCCTGTTTTTGAGGTGACCACCCTTATCCTGTAGTGAGGTGATGTCACTTTTACACTGCCTTTTGCCATTAATATATTTGAAAAAAGTCTTTTTATATTTCTGGCCAGCTTAAACTCTAGTTCAGCTTTGGCTACACAAATTTTCTCCCTACAATGACAAGCAGCATCTCTGTGTTCTTGTCATGCCACCTGACCTTACTTCCACTGGACATACATTTTCATTTTTTGCCTTATTTCCAAGAGAAGATTCCTGTTCAGTTAAGCCAGCCTCCTGTCTCACCTGCTTGACTTGTGATATTTGGATATCCGAAGAGCCTTCAAAGAACCTTGGTAGCATTCCAGACTTGCCTCGTTTGTGTCTCAAGGAATTTCATTTTATTGCTGCTCATGTTAATAGGGAAGGTGTAGGAAGATCTTCCTTCAGAACTGCAAAGCTGAGCAACTGGAAGCAAAGCTTGTTTCATCAAATAATGCTCAATTCTTCTACAAATAATGCTAAATCCCAGGCCGTACAGCCAGATTGTTAGCACATCATGCCAAAATAAAAATCAAAGAGGCAAAATCTTCTGACCACACCTAATAGATCTCCTTCTTGTAGCGTAGGGAGGCCCACCCACAGCCAAAGAGTAAGGAAGGACTTCTGCAGTGTTAAGGGCATTAGGTCTTTGTCAGCAGAAGCTCAGTCCCACAAAATGGCAAGCTCACTCAGCAGGACTGTGTGCTGGGGGAGTGCATACAGTAATGGCTTAGGGTCCTAATGTAATCTATCTCTGCTTGGCTTGCCAGCATGGAGTCAGGCTATAATAGCATTAGTAAGAATATATGACAGAAATAAAATAATATGATTTTATTCCAAGATAAATGAAAGAATTGTGTGGCAGGGAGTTTCAAAACAAAGTTCATTTGATTTTGGAAAGCAGTAACAGTACAGAGCATCACTACATTTGGTTTACCAGGTGCAGGTATTTGACATTCAAAGACACAGGATGCTCAAAAAATGCCAGACAAATTAAAAGGAATTTGAGGAAAACTAACAAGAATAATTATTTTTATGTTTTAAAATTTAAAAGTAGTGATGCACACACACATGGTTCAAACACCTTATGAATAGCTGAGTATAGCATGAAAGCTACTTAGAACTCGCAGAGATTTTAAAAATCCTTCCACTTATCAACAGACCTAGATCATAAAATATGGACTGTTATTCCTATCATCTAACCAACAACTTTTGGAAGTGGAATTGCACTAAAAATTTTCACCACTGTTAATAATATGATCTGATTTTTCTCCAAATCATTTGCCATATTAATTACTTTTCAAGCATGTCCATACACTCTTATATGGGAAATGTACATACAGACTCATGAACAAGAGGATGGAGAGCAGCTCCACAGAAAGTGACCTGGGAGTTCTGGACAATGGCAAACTGAATAGAGTCAGCGGTGCCCTGGCAGCCAGGGTGGCTGAGGTCACTTTGTCTGTTCTGCCTGGAGAAGCGGGAACTGAGGGAAAGCTTCATCACAGTCTAAAGATTCCTCATGGGTGAAAGTGGAAAGGCAGGCCCTGATCTCTTCTCTGTGTGACCAGTGACAGTCCTGAAGCTGAGTCAGGGGAGGTTTAGGTTGAATGTTGGGAAAAGGTTCTTCACACAGGAGGTGGATGGGCACTGGGGCAGCTCCCCAGGGAAGCAACCATGGTATCAGGCCTGTCTGAGTTCAAGAAACATTTGGATAATTCTCTCAGGCACATGGTATGCTTCTTAGGGTTGTCCAGTGACAGGCCAGGCGTTGGACTTTGGAGATCCTTGTGGGTCTCTTTCAGCTCAGGGTACTCTATGATTCCATGATTCCAGAATCAGAGTGTAATTCAGGCCAGTTAAAGTTCTTTGGACTTTTTTCTAACTCCTTCTCTCCTAAAATTCCCAGCAATGAAAGAATAGGACCACAGCCCAACTGAACTGATGCTTCACATGAAAGAAGACAAACGTGCTCCATTGTCAGTTAGTCTGTAGAACTTCACTGAATAAGCTTAAGGACACCTACAATGTTCAGCATGTGCAAAAATATTTCGCTGATTAGTGCCTACATTGAAGAGTAAGCTTCACAGCAATTTTTCTGTGGCCTGAACTGCCCCGCAAATTACAGAAATATGTTCTCATCCTGTTGACAGCTTTTTCCTGTTATGTTGCTGGAGGGGGATAAGCAGGATATGCATGGTGACATACTGAAGCAAGCTACCAAACACGATATTTGGAACAGGATCCAAATCATGTTTTCAGAATGTGTTTATTTGGGGCTTGTTTCAAGACTATCTCTCTACAAATGATTCCTTCCTTCACACATTTTTATTAGATCTATTTGAAGTTAAAATTGCAGTCACATGTTATAATGAATGCAAAGTGAAAGAATGATAAGGAAAATAAAATGATAAATTATTCAAGAAAGTCCTGTCTTTAAACTCCTTCTATATGTTCGGTAAAAAGAGTAACAGAAAAGAAGTCCCAGAAGCAAACCCCAAACATTCAGGAAGCAAGTGAAAAGAAACTGTTAACTTGTGCTCTGCATCATAAGGAGCAAGAAATTTCTCAGTTTTTTTCAATCCCTTTTTTACCTCAATATTTCTAGACAGCACTTGCACCTTCAGAAGATTCACAATACTCCTATTTTCTTCTGCTCTCCCATCAGATACCTCTGCAGACCTTGCATGAGACCATTTGAGGAACAAAGGAAAATAAAGCAGACAAGCACAGATAAATGACATAAGGAGAGGTAAGACCTTTGGCTTTTTTATTTTAACAGTTTTCAAATACCTAGCGCAATGACGTGTTATAATAACGTGATTAACAAAAGCAGTAGAAATATTATATCATGAGGAGAGAGGGGGTTGGAGAGGGCCAGCCAAAGTTAGTGCATGCCTTTAGAAAATTCCCACCTCCTGGTTTGAAATGCAACTGTTAGGAAAGAGAGGGAGGGATACTAGAGTGGGGAAATAAAAACAAACAAACAAAAAAGGCTGAAGTGGGAACAAGACCAAGTGCCAAGAAAGAGGGAGGAAACTCACAATAACATCATCAGAAGTCTCATTCCTGATTTGCATAGTGTAGTAGAATAACTCTTCCCCCTTACTCACCCCAGGTGAGACACAAGTGAAACAGAAAAGTGGTTCTGATAGTTTGTACCTTTTGCAGCTAAAAGAAAAAGTGAATGTTAAAGCCCTTCATTATTTCAGATGTATATAAATTTAGTTTTTACATGAAAGCTGTGTTGAAATCCTGGTAGTTATTAAAATTCCTTGGAGTGCCATTAGAACCATCAAAATGAAAGATCATGCCTCTAAATGTAATAAATCCAACCAATAAAAAGGAGCAACGGGGAAGTAAAGACCAACTTGATTCCTCACAGATACTGTTATACAAATATCTTTTCTGTGTTGTTCTGGTATATGTGCATGGAAGTCTGAGAAGGAGATCAGCCATATTTCTTAATAAACATGTATAAATATATAATGCATAAATAAATATAATCTGCACTGATTGTACAATGTCAGTTCTAGAACAGCTGGTTTCCTTTTCTTTCAACTAGATGTCAAAAGTGTACTGGATATATCCTGATTATAAAAGCCATTATGAACAATTTCTGCCCATGATGGAAAATCATGATAATAATCACATTCTTTATCTGCTTTGAAGGTGTGAACGACTGATCCTTAGTAGGAAGCTAACTGTATGTGCTGTTTTCAGCTGGAGTAGAGTTAATTTCTTTCACAGTGGCTGGTGTAGGGCTGAACATAGTGTTGATAATGTAGAGATGTTTTTTATTGCTGAGTAGGGCTTACACAGAGGCAAGGCCTTTTCTGGGAGTAAACACAGCTGAGACATCTGACCCCAATTGACCAAAGGGATATTCCAGACCATATGGCATCATGCTCAGTATATAAACTGGAGAGAAGAAGGTGGGGACATTTGAAGTGTTGGAGTTTGTCTTCCAAGTCCCTTTCAGTGTGATGGGGCCCTGCTCTCCTGGAGATGGCTGAACCCTGCCTGCCCTTGGGAAGTGGTGACTCAATTCTTTGATTTGCTTTGCTTGTGCAGGCAGCTTTTGCTTTCCCTATTAAACTGCCTTCATCTCAACCCATGATTTTCAGAGCTTTTACCCTTCCAATTCTCTGCCTGATCCCTCTAGTGGGGGAGCAAGCGAGTGGCTGGCTGAGGTTGAAAAACAACACTGTATCAGTTCAAAATGTTGATAGCTCTGATTATTGTTATCATGAACAATAGATACCTAAAATATGCATTTAGCTTTTTCAAATATTAAAGACCACTTGAAAATGGGTGCGTGAACAAATAATAGCATTTGAAAATAATGAGAAAATTATTTCAAGGTCTCTGCTAGAAATTAGTAGTGTTTCATTGGTAGCGTGTTTTTTACAGTCCAAAAAATTATCTTTGCAACTTCTACTCTGTGTAAATATTGATGAGTACTTGATATGTAAAAGAGACATCAAATTAATTATGGGCATGACTCTCTGAACCTGAGAATTCCACTAGGACTTAATTTAACCCTCTAGTTTTTCCCTCTTCTGTGGCACCTTTTGGTAAAAGTGGTTCCAAAGGACAAAAACTGTAAGGGGCAGTTGATGTAAGAGGTACTTCTCTGCATTCAGCATTGATGTACCTGGTGAGAAGAAGAGTGGAGGCTTCTAAGAGTGTTCTTAACACAAATACTATCAGGAGTGCTGCCTCTAAACCTTGTGAGCCTTTTGCTACTTCTCCATCAGTCAGACAAAGAGTATGGTTCAACAAGCAGGAGCAAAGTATCTTGCATGAAAAAAGACAGGCCCTCTGCAGTATTCCTCTTCAAGAGAATCTAAACAAAATGGAGACACGGCAAAGAAGGGATTTGTCAGTAATCAGAAAGAATAAACCCTGGCTTCTTGTTCTATGCTTGGTTTTGTTGTGGGTTTTGGGGTGGGGTGGGGTTTTTTATTTGTTTGTTTGTTTGTTTTAATTTACATTTCTTTTAGTGTGACCTCATGTACTTTCTGTGTAGCTTCCATTTCTGACTCACTCTCTGTGCAGGGAGGTAGTCTGCTCAGTGTCAGAAAACGAAACATTCCAAGAATGTCATAGTTTCACTTCCACAGAGCTTTGATATTCAGAAGGAATTCTATTTTTATTTATGTAAATAATGTTTAAAACACACATAATTTGAGCTGTGACCAGAGTATATTCTCATTTAAGTTTGGGGGTTTCCATTAGTTTATGATTTCAAAACTTTTCTGAAGCAAAACCTCAAATCTTTTCAAAACCTTTCCCCTCCCAGCCCCATGAAGCGTGATTTGATTGTACCTCCATTCATCATTCTGACCCTTTATACTGAATCAGCCTCAAATGCTTTTCTATGGATTTCCAGTATGTGTTTTGCATTCTAACCAATTATGTACTGTGAACTAATCTTTATACTGATGCAAAGAAATTTAGAAATGTATTGTTTAGAAAAGTGTCTCTGTAAACCAGAATACTTAGGAATGCTTAGGTACAGTTTAGTAAAGGATGAGTTCTCAGAACAGGAATAAACATAGCAGATAATTATTACTGCCAGGTAAAGCTAGAGAATTTGGTTTTAAATAAAAAGATCGGAGGAAAAGGAACGGAATTGTTACACATTAATTCCTTGTCACTTAGGCCTTCTTGTGTGTTCCTCCTTACTCACCTTATCTATACCATACAAACCTTAGATTCTACTCCAGTTCCAGTGGTACTCAACACCCATCTCATTTGATATTTTTAATAATTTGACAACATTCCTCTTGTTCTATCTTAGGCAGACCCTGTGACTTCCAAACCATTCAGCTAAAAGTCTACAACTTCAGAGCAAGAAAAGCATCCTCATTTGCCATTCTGTCAACTCTGCATCATCAGCCTGCTCTCTATAATCTTCACACCAACCTTGATCTTTAAGATTTCACCACCACTTTGTTTCATATTACCAACGTTTCACAGAAAATCTGTTTTATTAATTTTCTTTTGGCTTAGTTCCACCATGTCTAGATTCTTTGTGGTCTACACCTCTGAGCCCCACCAGGTGAAGGATATTTCTGTCCACCTTCACCAGCCTATTAAGACATGTACACGCTTCCACCTTTGCCCGCCTATGTGCCTAATTTGATAAATGTGCTCAGAACAACCATAATTATTTTTTACTATGTGTGCACCTGGTAGTATTTACCTCACCAAAGCCTTTGTTGACTTCTTCATGGCCTCTGCCACAATTTCTCTTCTTACTCACGCAGCATGCTCTGTAAGAGCAGCCCACTGTTTTGTGGAGCAAAATTCCTTCCATTGAGTTGCAAACATGTAATCAGCACATATGAGTAAGAAATAGGTAGCAGATCTTCAGCATATTCACAAATATTCTTTTCACATTGGACAAGTTCTCACAGGATAGCAAAGTGTTAATATGCTCAGGCTGACTTAGCTGGTATATTAGTTATTAGTTATAATTACATATATATATACAGGTATATAGATATATAGATATATATACAAAAATATTTGATTCTGTGAATGGGGTCCAGAGGTGGAATGAATTAATTTCTACTGGTGTTTGTTTCTTGAAATCTGCTAAACAAATAATCAACGAAACGAACCGTTTGATGGACAAAGTTGGAAAATATAAAACTTACCAGTGAAAAAAGTAAATCTTTCTTCCTTAGGAAACTATAATTTTTTTCCAGCAATATAAAGCAGGTGATACAAACCTGAAACTTACCTTCATAAGAGAAAAACATTTTTTAAAAAGAGGAATATTTAGAAGGAAAGAAATATCCTTTACATGTCTAAACAATATGCTTCACTTACATCATTAAGCTACTGCAATTACAACATTAAATCCGTGAAGAGGTTAGTTTTCCAAACGTAGAAGTTAAATACCATTAAAAAAATCTTATCATATCATATATCTTCAGACATACCATGCAGGCTACGAGAGTGCATACAAAATATAAAAATATTTAAACACACAGAATTAGGGAAAAAAAAGACAGAATACTAGACTGAAAATTTGGATTCAGAAGAAAACAAACGAACTTAAGGATAGTACTTGCTGAAAAAAGCAGGCAAAATAGCAACTTTTCAATAAGAAGTACTATTTGAAAACAAAGGATAAAGGTCTACAAAGCTCAAAAAAAAAAAAAGTAGACTAAATTCCCTATGGAAGAGAACTATGCATTTTTTCCACAACTGATTTTGATAACCTTTAAAGCCAAGAAAATTTCTTTAAACTTTCTCCATTTAATATAAAAATGTAAGCACTCTTTCCCATTCCACTTTCTACTTGTAGCAATTTTATTAAATTACTACAATAATCAGTTGAGACCCATTAAGTGTTAGTTTGACCTGCTTCTCAAGTATCTAAGCAGATGCAGCTGGAACAAAAAACAGATGGAAGGTGTAAATGAGAAGATTCAATTAACATTTTTTTCCCCTTCTCATATGATTTCAAAAAGAAACTCCCCCAGGACCGAAAGTGATCCCTTAATTTAAGAAATATATTTTTTGTCTATTCAAAATAAAAAATATTAATGTCATTGTATGTCCTTTGGTCCAGCCTGGGAAACTTGAGCACTAGAAGGTTCATGATATGACTACAAGAACAGTGAAATCAAGTTGAAGAAAAAGTGGGCAATTGCCATCTAACAACCAAATGGCAGAGACTTATGCATATTTAATTTAGGTAAACAGGAGTTAAAAACAATTTGTGCAAGATTTTGCCGCAGAATTAGAAATTAATATAATTTTTCCTTCATCAAAGATAATAAAAATCTAACTTTCATTTATTAAGATGGTCACTGACGTAATAGACCTTAATCTCATTTGATGTTTTATGGTACAGATCTGCTTTCAGTGAAACACACTAGAGGATCAGTGCAGTAAAAAGAAATATAAATAAATTACTTTTAGTTAAATATTAACCTAAAGAGGTGACTCCAGCTTAATTTAAATGCAGATGCTGCCTAAGCTTCTGGTTTGCCTCATAACACCCTATAACTTAAAACTTTTAAGAGTGTCTTGTAACCAAGTTGCAACCAGGTCTGTAAATAATACCTTGCAGAAATAACATAATTACATTATATTGCAATACATTTCATAAACAACATCTGTAAAGAAAAAAAGGAATTGCACCAAAGCCCATGTTTATCACACCTCCATTTATTATCTGCAGTGGCCAAGTTAGAGCTTTAAAGCTCAAGTCCATTTTTCAGTCACTAAGAGAGACAGTTTCAGGGGTTTTCATTCTCCTAAGATGTTTATATTTTCCCTGTGTTACAGAAGTTTATGGACTTTCATAGCCCTATAAAATACACCTTTCGAAGGCAGTACCTTACCTGCACTATAATACCTTGAATACTATTAGGAGTAGTATTAGTATTATATATTATTAGATACTACTACTACTAATAAAGAATAGTAGTAGATACCTGTTTCTTCTGTTTTCATCCTTTTTTTATGTTACTTGTTTTCTCAGTATAAATCACAGTTTGTGGTAAGCCCGTTTTCAAACCCTGCTGAATCAAAGTCTAATGAATGAAATAATGAGAGCATCTGTTCTATGTGTCTAATCACATATATGGGAAAACCAGAAAAAGGAACTTAATAGTTGAGGGTTTTCTGTAAAGTAAAACATCTGACCTGGGAGAGATTAAGAGGTCTGTCTGAGAATGTGTATCAGAGAGGGCATATTTTCAGAACACAGACCCCAACTGAAAATATCTTGTAACTCAGTTTTGAGGATGTAAGAACAATAACTGACTTCAAATTCCAAATGCAAATCAGCCAATGGAAGATGAAGGACCTGAAGGAGTGCGTTGGAAGAAAATAGAAGCTGTCTCCATCTTTCTGATCAATCCAATAGACTTATTCTACATAAATTTCTGGACTGACTTTGAGAACACAGAAAATACATTGGTGGGTGCCTATTTCAGGAATCTTCTCAGAATTTAAGTGTAAAGCTTCCTGATAGCCTCACAACTCAAATGTTTGCACACACTCCCAGAACAAGTATTTAGGATGAATTACGTGCTCCAGTTCCCTAATCACCTTCGTAGCCCTGTATTGGACCCACTCCAGAAGCTCGACATCTCCCTCTTGTACTGAGAAGCCCAGAACTGGACATAGTGCTTCAGGTGAGGTCTCACCAGGACCGAGTTGAGGGGCAGAATCACCTGCCCTAGACCTGCTGGTGTAATGCATACCAGGTATGATACCACTGTCTTTCTTGGCCACTTGTGTACCAAGTAGTGATGAAAGAAGCATAGGGAGTTGTCTACGGGTTTTTTGATAAAACTAAACAACCATAGAATTTCTAGCTTTAAAATTTGTATCCTTTAACACAAAGTTCTTCATAACTAGAATTGTTATGCTTCCAATGTTTCAGTTACTATGTAGATAATATATGACTGTCTTTTCTTTTCCATGTTAGTGACAATGACTCAGTTTTACATTTTTTTTTTTTACCTCAAGGATGTATACCTCAAGGATAAGAACATCTTTCCTCACAAAATTCTTTCTAATACATAGGCATCATGAAAACTCACTTCAGACAACTCTTCCTGTCCCTTGAAAATGTAGACATCTCTCACCAAACATGGCAATTCCTTTATAATGCACTGCAACCCTGCAACAAATCAGAAGTATGTGGCAGCCTCTTTATCTGTTAACATAAACACCTACAAGTGGACTAGAGAGACAGACAAAATACGACTTTTTATCCTCACATGTGGCTGAGAATTACTAGTGTCCTAGAAACAACACTTTGTTGTTCTTTATAATCATAAGAGGTCTGGTTCTTAGTTTTATTTTTCTCCACAGAGTAAGTGAACTTGCTGTTTACAAATAGTTTTGGATGAAGAAAAGTTAACATTATTTTGTAATAAACACAGCAGTTAACAAAAAAGCAAATCTGAATTTTCAGAGAAGTTGCATCTTAAGTGAACAGGAGCAACTGAGTACACAGTACATGGATGGTACAACAGCAAGTGAGATAGCGGAGATAAAGGAGTAATCACTGCATGTTCCTAGTTCCTATATAAAATACATAATGCCATTCTTATCCGGCTTTGTGCCTGGCAGTATGCTACATGGTGATTAGGAAAAAGCTTCACTGAACTCTTTCTCTCTTGTATACAAAAGAGATGGACTGTACACAATAATGTATGTCTAGACTGTCCTCTGAGAATAGCCCCCAAGGCCATCCTTACAACAAGATTTGCTGTTCAAATGGACAGCGAATGTGAATGCAGACTCCAAGAGTGCTGAGCGAGTGCTGAGGGAGCAGACTTCAGACCACAGGGGAACCAACCTAGACAAGATGCCTGGGGGCTGCCTGGAGACCTGCATGTATGGAAAGCAGAAGCATGGTTCCCTGCTGGAAGCCACCTACGTATGGCTGCAGAGCCCTATTACTTCTGAAATGTAAATTATTGTGAAGAAATATTCAGGGAATTTAAATTTAATCATTACAGCAAAGCATATACCCAGGTAGGCATATGTAATTAATTATATTTTTAAAAAAATGCATTTAAAGAAATTATATTGTCCATCAACTTAGAGGTTGCGCTATAGATTTTGTTTCCTCAAAATTTTTGTCTTAAATATGCATTCGATTGAGTTACTCTTAAAACTAATGATAGATAAAACTTATTGATTGATAAAACTTTTACTGTCAGTAACAGCAATGTTCCCTCTCTTTCAGTGTGTGTCTTACGAAAGAAATGTACTGTTTATCATAGTGTGTTGAGGAGGCATGGAGACTGAGGTCTTCAAAGTGTCATACAGAATATGTATGGCATACTACAGCACACTGAGAGCATGTGTGCTTTTGACAGGCAGAATCCTCACTCTATTGATGGGAATAGTTAAATCCCTGTGGCAAATCATCACATGAAGTCACCAGACTAGAGGGAACAACGCAACTTGTACGTGAAGAAATTCCAAAGAAAACGGCAAAATTGTTGAAAATTGACAAGGTTGAAAACAAATGTCTTTTAGTGCCGGATGTCCTCTAGCTTCACTCCTGTGTTAGAGCTGCACATCTTAACCAGATCATGCAGGGTTATTCCATAGGAAGGACAGACCTCAAAACCTACCTTTGTTAAGGAAACTTCCCTGTCCGACCATCCAAGAGTCACCAGTACCTGAACTAGAACTGAGGCCCCTCTGCATCTGGTGGCTCCAGTGACCTGATGGGTGCCCCACTTGACTCCCTACACACACCACTCACACTGTCAGTCAAGGCTTCCTTACCGGTTTAACCCCAGACTTCCCACAGCAGAGCCTCAGACATTAAGATCCTTCAAATTGTTTAATATATTATAAATAACAAAATAACAGCTTGAGCTGGGTGGCTCTAAGGAGAGAGCCTGAACAAAGGACACCCCTGTATCTTAATAACCTCTCAGTCTAAGCACGGGAAAGTCTGGAGCCTTCAGCCCCTGCTGTGTCTCTGAGTGTCGGTCCCGTGGCTGCAGGTCCCCGTGCCCTTTGTTAAGCAAAGGGTCAGCAGTTCAGGGCCTCTTGCCTCAGGTTCCTGCCACCCAGAGCTCAACCTGCAGCTCCACTGCAGCTGCACCCAGAGCTACCTGCATTGAATGTGTTCCTCAACACCTTAACCAGCAAAGATCCTTGTTTATTGTCTCCAGAGACAGAACTTGAATCTGTATTCTGCTGAGCAACACAAGCACTGTCCAACAGCTCTGTGATCATTAGTGAAATGCTCTTCTGTTTCTCCCATCCTCAGCAACCCATACCTACTCCTATTAGAAAAAATGCTAGAAGAAAAATTTCTCGGCCACTCACCGTGTTTGGATGAGTCATTATCATCAGGAAACTCTATTTTCTCTATTTTAACACCTGACTAACACTCACCAAGTTTAAAAATACAAAAGTAGCAAACTGTACTACTTCTGAAGTCAGTGGATATCTCAGGGTCTGCACCTACTACCTTAATGTGCATGGCTAGTCTTATTTTAAACTGTCATATTCCTAAGTAATTTTGAGCTCATTCATTTACTTTTGTCTTCTTTGGTCTTGTAATTGCATTTTGAAAATTTTGCTTGACTTTCTTTTCTTCCTTGTGTATAGACACAGTCAACACTTCAAAATTATCTTTAAAGTTCTCTTATTAAGCTCTTCTCTCTCTTCCTCTTCCAACTGTTCTTTAAGACCAATAACCTAGCAATAACTGCAGATATTCTCTTTGATACCTTTAAAATATGACTGCCATTTATCATCTGAGGTGTTAGCATATCTCCTACAATAACCCTTATTTTTGCATTATGAAGGCAGTGATGGATCATAGCAGTCTGGTATGGCAGCAGTAATGAAACTTTCTTGTTCATTGACTGTTCACACTAAAGACAATATAATTAATGGCTTCGAGAAAAAATTAGTCCTATAGTTACTTTTATATTTACTTTTAATTTATAGTACTGTGTATTCTAGTAGGTTGGAATTCAGAAAGTGCAATGAGTATCCTGTTTTATTTTCTTTTCTAATACATTCCAAAAGACAACTGACTCATGTTTAGTTCTACCTGAATAGCTCCTCACTTGTGGCCTTTCTACCAAAAGAAAATCAAACCCTAATTCTGTGTTTTTTCAGTAATTTCTCGTACCTGCAGTTGTATTGTACTCCTCTTTTACTTGAGTAGAACAATTCCTATGCAAATTTCCCACTAAAATATTCTTTTACTAAAAATGACTCCATGCACAAGTACTGCAATATTTTTGATATTTTAACCTCAGCAATATTGACCAAAATGATAATTTTACATATATCTGGTGTTAGGTTGTGACGTCCAGCTTGGCTTGTTCTAATAAAAAGCCATTTACACAGAGAGGTATTCTTTGAGGAATTAGAATATATGCTCCTTGTTCTCATTCAGGAAACAAAAAATGTGCTGTCTTAATTCATGGTTAGCTTAAAAGCACATAAAGAATACTTAGGTCAGGTTTTCCAATGTTTTAAAAGGAGCACAGGATGACCTTAAAAACTAATGCAATTTATTGTTTCAGAAAGCCATTTAAAAATATATGGTAACACAGTGTTAATTTTTCAAAAACAGCATTTTAAGATATCTCTGGAAGTGTATTTATTATGATCCTAACCAAATAAATAAACAAGCTATATATTTCAGAATCAGACTTTTAAGAAATGTTCTTAGAAAACACAAGACTCACAAAAGTCTACAACACATTTTATTATTGTGAGAAGTAAAAGGAAATATTTTCCAAAATGTTTTAACTGATTCAGATACTTACTGTCTGATTCTAAAAATACTTCGGTAAAGGTAAAAATTTTTTGGAACTATTTAGACATAACTATTGGAATAGTATATAACTATGAGTATATCCTAATGGGATATTGAAGGTCCCATTAGGATTGATTCACACTCTTGGGATAGCTATCTTAAAAGCTGACTTCTACTAATTACTGTTCAGAGCTCTTTCTACTTTCAGTGAAGCTTAAGAAAATGAGAGCTTAAGACACTTCCAAAATATACCACACACTTACAAAACACTTGATAATTTTTACTCACTTATAATACTGTTGCATTTTCAAATTATTTATATTCCTCAAATTTGGTAAGTGGCTCAGGTTTTTATGGTAAAAACTTTCTTTTTAGAATATATCCTATGTCCTCTTCTTGCGCATTTTGCAGTAAAATAACACATATGGAATATTCAATATAAATTTTGCCTAGATATAAAAATGTGTGTTTTCCTTATATTGTACACATGTCACAACTGGCCATTAGTGGAAATGGAAATGATGTTGCAATTGAGGATATTTAGTATCTTGAAACTAAAAGAAATTTTCACTGCGTGACTTAGTTCTATCCCGCCCAATATATTTGTTCTGTGCGCATCTTCCATTTTCATTGAGAATTTTAATCTTATCTGTTGTCTCCAAATAGGTGAGAATAATTCAATAAACTCATCTGTGTACCAAAAAAAGAAATGTCTAGCATGTAATGGACTGTTTAGACCATTGGACATAATCATGATTACTATCCAAAATATAAGTGCCCCTTGGGACTTACAGATATTTCTTAGGCATTTTTCTAAGCATTAAGGAGGCATTTAGTATTAATTATTTCACGCTGTTTTCTTCACAAAGTTGTCATTGGTCTGAATAACTACAATTATTGATCTTGGTCTTATTAACACCTTCAAGTATGAAAAAAAGAAAAAAGGGAAGTGACGAAATAAACAGCTGGAATATAGTTTTGGGAGCTATGAGATAAATTTTTTCAAGATACATGTTTTGTGCCTCTGCAGCTTGTCTGTGTGCAAAACTTGCTGCAATAAAAAGAAAAAGGAAAAAAAAAAAAAAGAAAACAGCATTTCAGAAATTCTAGCCACTACCTCTGAAAACAGATTATATAACAGCACAGCACTTTCCATTTATCATAGGGAAAAACATCTTCTCATTCTATTTAGTTTTGCTTTCATTTCTGGCTCCATCCCATAAATAAATTGCATTATTTGCCTTTTATCTCTCTGGATAATATTTTATGTAGCTTCTGTTCTGTTTGAGCTACTTACATGGACAGATGGAGTGGAATCCTACCTGCTGGCAAGAGTTTAATTTGTGACAGGAACTCTACCAGTCTTTCTTACCTCAGGCTGTTTATGGCATAACATGAGGAGCTATCCTTTACCCTTGTGATAGTGAAGCAGATGTTGCTCTGCCCTGTGTAATCTCCACCTGGCACCATTTGGGTTGCCTGTAGCTGTAACACATGCAGTCAAGAGGTCAGCCTGCATGTCACTTGTGCTCTTTAAAATGGCCTTTTCCTCTTCTCTGTTTTCAGCCTAGGGTGAGCATGTTAAAGAAAGCATCATATCATTAGTGATTAAAAGAAAGCCGAATTCTACTGAGAAGCCTTTTGGTTTCAGTTGAGGCAGCAGACAGTCCAGTCACTTCTCCTATTCAATTCAAATTTATGACTGAGTACTTTTCAGTGATGGATGGTTGTACTGGCAACATAGCCAGGGGGAGAACAAGCAATACTTGTGTAGCAGTTTCTCCTTTTTCTCTTGCCTGGTGCATATCTGAGAACTCATGCTAGGATTTGTATGAAAAAGAGCACGAGTATTAAACTTTCATTTCTTTAAATGGAACATACTTTAGAGAGTGAAATGAATACACAGTATTGGAATTACAAAAAACCTCTTCATTTTATTTTTATTTTAAGCATTTGGATGTCACTCCTGCTGCCCCTCCCCCAGGCCCAGGGAACAATTTAGGGGTATAGCATTTAGAATCTTCCTTAGCATTTCTTTCTCAATCCTTCTGGCTTTCATAAGTATATAGCAACCTAGACCTTTTCTGTCAAATGACATTAAATATTCTCATAATGACTAAAGGGAGAGGTACCCTTTTTTAGCTGTTTTTCTACTCCCATTTGCCAGTAAATTTGCTCTTGATTTCTTTAAGAAAAATTAATGAATGCAAACCTGCAAAATGCTGGTAAGTTTACTTTCAATTCACCTGAATTCTGTCTGTAATTAAGTGCCTAAATGGAATGAATATAAATGGAAAGAAGCTGAGGTGAGCAAAATATGAGAGGCATAAACTCAAGGAGAAACTCTTTCTTCAAACAATATACATTAAAAATATAAAATAAATAGCACTAATTAGCACTGTCAAGGAAGGTATCTGAAATTATTTTCTGAAAGGTATTTATTACAGGACAGGTTAATGAAGTTATTTTTAGGGTGAGGTGCTGCTCAGGGTTTAGTGTGGCAAAGCAGAACCTGAGTTAGAATTAGATTCAGAAAATCAATTTTATGACCAGCATGCTCTCAGTTCTTTTATTTTTTCATCTATTCTATAATTTTTGTCTTGATTTTTCAGATCAGAAGCCCATATCTATTTCTCCACCATTTTTATAACCAGTAAATCAGAAAAGCCAGACATAGGGAGGCTCTGGGAAAATTCTCTACTTAGTGAATTTCAAGGTTTCTCCTCTGTTACTGTAGCTGTTCATCATGAAGACCTGCAAAAATTGTCAGCAAACATTTCACTTTTATTCTGTGAAGTCTTGAAAATGTGGCTTTAAATGTTCCACTGAATCAATCCAGAATTGACACTTCTCTCAAAGAAGCCAGAAGTAAACCTCCCATGAACACCACTGGGACTCTGACCAAACTGTAAATGACTGTAGAAACACAGAAGTAGTCACCCTTGTACTTCATTGTCAGATGCTTCAGAGGAAGATGTAGTACAAAGACATAAAAATATCAAAGGCCTATTTTAAAAAGGAGCACAAAATAACCTGGCACACCACCTGATGTCTTTTTACTGTCCGCCATTTTACCTTAGAAAACCCTTTCAGAATAGCAAATATTTGGAGGCAGAAAAAAATTCATTTAATATTTTCTTCCCTTTTTTCTCCCCATGAATCTGTTCTTGGAACATCTTAAACTTGGATATTATTGCTGTTCAACAGAATGATGTTTTAAGATTCTAGTGTTCCCTTAAGGCCACAGAGGATCTTCATTAGCCTCTCTTCCCTCTTTCTTACACATATAAAGGATGAAAGAAATGGGACATTAAACATTATTTTACCAAGTAAAACCCTGGATAAGAATGAAGAAGTCAACACATCATTTGACTTGTAAAGTTTGTTTTTATTGTCTTCTTCTTTTTCTAATTGATGTTGTCTGCACAAACCAATTTGCAACTGTACTCCTTTTCTTAAGTACTGAAATATTTTATATGTTACAGGCTTTGAGAACCAAAAAGCATGGAAGTCTCAGGAAGAAAGAACAGGGTTAGTTTTTTTGATCCTAGTTACTATTCTGTGTTCAGTTCTTCTGTTCACAGCCTTTGACTTTCTTCCCAAACAGACCAAGATCAACCATTACAGATTAGCGTGGATTTGCTATCTCTGAGTTCATTTAGGATTTGCTCTTCTTAGAAGAGCTAAAGAAAAAAAACCAAAATAATTTTCACTAAGGAACACTAAGGCTTAAATAGACGCTAAAGGTTAGTTTACCACATATTCCTAACTTATGCAACTAATTTTCTTCTATATTGTTTAGGCAGAAGCAGGCTTTTAACTGCAGGTGTCTCAAGCTCTTATCCAAGATGTTGTACTTTTCTGATCCAGGTCTCATACAAATGAATACTATATTAACGACACTAAAGACATTTTCCTAAATATCTGGCAATACACTTTCACCATTGCTTGTCTGCTCTTTATTTGGCTTCTTACTACTTCTAGCAGCTTCTGTGGTAGTGGTATCAGCCTGGGAAAATAGGTTTCCACATGTGTATAGCAAATATAATTTTCTGGACAGTGTATTTACAAGCTGGATCATTCCTGCTTAGGATATGTGCTAGAATATGAGCATAAGTATATATATACGTATAATGTGGAAAGGCATATGTGTTAAAGATCCGTATGTGCAATTTTCTGTTAACTCTAATACTGCATCTTCCCAGCTTTCTCATCATTGTTTCCCACCTCACCTATAAAATGGAAATGCTCAGACATGCTGTGACTGTATAAAATCTACACAAGGTTAACTCTGATGGTCTGTCTCACTGTTATATCCTTCCTTGTATGCCTTCCCATCTGAACTTTCCCAGTGTGAAAAACAAGAAAATTCAGATTTGATAATATGTGTGAATAGTCTTTAGTGGAAAATTTATATTTGTTTAAAATGTATATATGTTTATAATTGTACTTTTTGAAAAGGTTCTTCAATTGAAACGTATTTCTTTCATTAACCAAATGTTTGCTATTAGTTTTTAATATTCATTAGATAGAATTTTCTAAAATATTTCTTTAATAAGAAATTAATCCAAAATATTTCTGGAGCAAATTTTTCATTTTCCTGCTATTTTGCAGACAATGCAAACATACACGGTGAGATTATTTCAAATTTTACTGAAAAATCATGACTTATTTTCTGAGCCACTCTTGATTCAGAGAAACTAAAGTTATAAGCTTGAAAACAATAACCTTTTTTTAATAATGGTGAATATCTAACAGATTTTGAAATTATAGCTAAATAAAAATTTGCATCCACCTCATAGAGCAGCTGACAGTCTATTAGACAGAGCTGGAAAAACTGAAGGAATTAACCAACTATGGTATTGCAGTTAGTTCTTCACTGCAACCCCACATATGATCCACCAAAACATATTTCCTAAGATTTCAATTTTTTTTTTTTAAGGAAGCATTCCAGCACAATGAGGGATTGTTTGGAGTTAGGTGGAAAGGCTTTGGAGTGAAGATCAGATATACAGAAAATCTAGAACAGCTTTTCTTTTCCTTACAGAATGAAAAGTTAACTATATTTGTTATTCCTTTATCTCTAAGTGAAAATGAATTAAAAATTTAAGATTACTGAAGAGCTCATTAGAACCTTTGATGTGTTTGGGAATGCACATTTTACTGCTGACTTATAGTAGCAATAATTCAACTTGTAGTAATTTTTTTATCTTTTTCCTATGATTATTTCTGAAATGTAAAACTTGCTGTAATTTAATTGTTCCTGCCAATTATTTTGGAAGAGAAAGCCTTAAAGATCAATAAGATGAGTCAGATATAAAACAGGTGGTTCAATGAAACAAGATCTCACAGAATCTGCAGCTATTATCAGCATGCTACAACTGTTTGTTCTGTTAGAAAACAAATTGTTTCGTGAAGAACACTGACAATGATTTATAAATCAATCATTGCTTTAGCTCCCTCTAAACAATAAAAGTGTAACATATATTAATCAAGATACATATAATTTCTAGCCTGATTTATAAAACTGAAGCAAGTGATCCAAATGTTAAAGGCTAACTTCCCATCCATTGATTTAGGATGACATACTCCCATGGAGTACTATGGTTAAGACCGTCCCTCTAGAGCTACATAAAACAAACCAGTGTGACTTCTCATTTTTGCCATCCCCAGGGAAAAGCAGAATCATTAGCCAATAATAACATCAGAGAAAAACCTATTAAACATATCACAGGTGTCAAACTAACATGATGACATGAAAGTAAGAGTGAACAGAGACAGTGGCCCACAGGGGATAAAATAATAGTTTTGTCTGCTGCATTTTAGTGTCTGAAGTACAGTCCATTTGGGTTTACACTTTTCAGCAGCAACTGTCAAAAGCAATCTCAAGTTTCAATTTCATAACAACTTTCCTCCTTTGTAACTGATCTCATTCATTAGTATCTGAGAAATAAAAGGTGATGAGCAACAAATATTGGCAAAAGTTAATTATGAAACTCTTATCCCACAAAAATAATTTGCAACATAGTATTGAAACAGGAATGAGTACTTATTCACAACAGTTTTATTATTAATTGCTTTTAAAATCAGGTTCATTAGGCACACTAAGTTCAATTCAAAAAAGTGAAGTGAGAAGTATGCCTAAAAAAGAAATTCCTTTAAAAATTAATATTTTAAGAATTTCTTTACAAATGCTGCCTGAGAGTAAGCAACAAATAAAATCATTTCTTAAAGGGCAGTCAAGGGAGAACTTCATTCGCAATGGAAGTTCTGTGGAGACAAGGAGAAATATCAGGAACATTTATGAATCTGAACTTATGCATATAGAAGAAACATGGAATGAAAGTCGGTTAAACTCAGTCAAAACTATTAAAGATTAAACAATTAACAAAGAGGCTAGATAACGTAAGTTTGACTGCCCTAGCGATAATTCACTGAGAAAAAAACATCTAAGAAAGGCAGTTTTGGGATGGTAGGTCTGGAGTAGCCGGGGGTCACCTGGGGTAGGCGACCAGTACACAGAACTTTTGCAGACACTCTCCGTGTTATGTGCTACTCAAGGGGAATCTTTTCAGATTGATAGGAGTTATAAACCACCATCCAGGCATTTTTTTGAGAAAACTCCATTTGATTCCTCTACAATAAAGTTTCCCTAGACAAACCTAAACTGAGAAATAAGACGTGTTCGAAAGTGAGAAGTGCTATAGTCTGGCATAATAATTGTTATTATCTACTGATATTGACAATTTTTAATTGAGAGTACAACTGTTATATTCCTTAAAATTGTAGTCTAACTGCACATAGGATTTTAAATATTGGGATTTTCAATTACAGTTATAATTTTAGACTGCCATCCCCTCATGATCACCTGAAAACCTATGACAGGTTTCTAGGGCCTAATATATATTTTTGGTTCTTCTGTAAAGAACACTGACAACCAAAGTAGGAAAAATTCTCACATTAAAATGATGGTTTGTGTCTTTCAAAAAAAGGCACAATGCTATAAAATTTACCAATCAATATTACGTCTGTTAGTGTGTTTTAAAAGAAATAGTACTTTGAAACAAGGAAGTTTTATGGAATTAACTGAATAAACAGTTCACGTAATACGGTAAAAATGATCTTAAGATATCTTTCATTTTCTGTGAATCCCTGTGCATTCCTATAATGCAATATCAGAGCCATATTCATTGATATGGACACAACGAACCTGAAATGAGCTCTTAGTGCCAGGAAGGAGCAGTGCCAGCTCAGGAAATTTCAGTGGAACTGCTCAGGACTTTTGTTAAATTATTGAAATAAATATGCTCTAGCTACACTTCATTTTTTTTTCACATTTTCATATTCAATATTTAAAATGTTGGGTGATAGTTGACAAAAATTGCAATTAAATTCTGTGTATTTTTAATAATAAAATTATAAAAACAATAACGAGAAAAATACGAAGTATTATAAAATTATTTGAGATAGTTCAAACCTTAGAAAACAATTAAGACTTCTTCAGTTCTATGAATTTTTATAATATTTCCTGCAAATCACTTTTCAATATTAGTTTTCTTAAAATCCACAGAATTTATTGTGAAAAATGCAATGATTCCACTGAATAGTTCAAGAGAAAAGTTCATTTTTGCATTTTGAATTTTTTTCCTTTTCAGTAGTTTCCTTTCTCTCTTAGGCACATAGAGGGAGAACAGAAATGCCATTTAGGTTTCAAATAAACTCTAGAAACAGAAGAAAAGTACAAGTAATTGCTTATTGTGTAATGATTGCTGTGACTTGATTTTTTTTTCCAAAAGGTAATCGTAAAACCAATATTATGTGAATTTACTAAAAATTTTCTGTGTTAATTGCATTCATTTTTTCCTAAGCATACTCTAGACTAATTAAATGTATCTCTTTAATGATGGAATGATAAAATTTACTTTGCTATTTTCTAGTTAGACATATATGAATGGATATTTTAATTAATTAGAAAGCTTCACAATTTAAAAGATTCAAATATTCACAATTTAGTCAGAAAGTATCAAATGCCAGAGCGATAAGAGTCTGAAGTGACTAATATGAAAATGCTTGAGATATACATCTAGATACCTATGTATACATATATATACAAACATATACTTTGATTTTTTTGATCCATGCTTGATATCTTACCTACAACACAAGAATACTGTGAGTTTATTTACTCTTGATTGACAGCTTATGAAAGTGATATAGTTTGATAAATAGGAAAACAATATTTTAAGTTAAAAAGAGCATTCACAAATGAAAGCATCCACTCGAAGAACTCTTTGAATGATAGACATAACACAACTGTTAGAGGTATCTCTTTGAATGTAGCATATGAAAACTATAGTGAGATCATTTTCTGCTAAGGACCACAAAGCATTTTAGCAATGCCAGTGCATTTCTATCTGAAAGTCATGTATTTTGACTGCCATTTCATAAGCGGAGAAACTGACTCACCAAGTATAATACCAAGGTTGTTGAATGGATTCTGAACTACACAAGAAATAAAGCTACATAAGTAAATGGAAAATGATTTACTGAGGGTCAGCTGTGCCAAAACAGCTAAGTATACTTATTTGATAAGATAAATTACTCTAAACAGAGGAAATACAATAATTTTAATCTGGACTTCAGTAAAATATTTGACATGGTGTTGTGTGGGAGTTTTTGAGGTCACACAGGGAAGTAATGGATTAGTACATTAATTATAAGGTGAGTTAATAAGTTCTTTGAGGAAAAAGAGCAAATTATAATGAAAGGAGACAATATGTGTTGATGAAGTAGTTACTGGTCTGCTAGAGGATTCCCTCACGGAATGATCTTTGAATGGCTCTCATCTTTACATCGTTACTCATTTCAGTTGAACAAAAGCTGGGCACATGCTGATGACAGAGAGAGAACAGGGAAGCATTGCTAAAGAGAGGATGGGAATCTTACAGGACAAACGTGAGCAACAGAAAATTAAATTCAATAGTACAAAATACAAGAAAGAAGCATTTAGGAACTAAAAAAATATCACCTGTTCAGAAAGGAGAGTGGAGACAAGGGTCTTAGTTATTTGACTCTGTTACAAACTATCTGAGTTGGCTGTAAGAGACAAATTTTACTACAAAATCCATTTGAAGAAAAGAAATGGGAAAACATTGACATTCTCACATAGCAATATTAATTAATAATCCTGATCAACACTCACTGCTGCCTTTTGCTTTTTCCTAATTGTCCTCGTCATCCAATCACTTGTCAACTAAATCAGCATTTAATTCTAAGGGAGATTGCCTCTGCAACAAAGAGCAGAATTACCTTATTTCATCGTGTCTCTACAGTGTGGCAAGACTGTCAGAGCTACCATGAAAACCAAGTCTTTATGTTCTAGTTTTTAAAAATCCCACTTTAAAAATCCTTTCTTTCAAGCCACACAACCGAATTTGGCAGAAGTCCTCCCAGTTTCCTAAGTTCTTGCTCTGCAAGATGCACACTTTGACATGTGGGTTACATGTAATATCAAATCGGCCCACTTACGTCTTTTCCTGCTGGTACATATAATCATAAATTTCCTATCAAAGAAAAACAGGACAAAACAAATACAGCAACGACACAGGTAGGTAGGCACTATTCCTGCAGAAACAAACACTTCCTTTAAATAAAATTTGCTGGTAGTTCTGAACTCACTGGCAGGGATACCTGTAAATATATTCTAACCTTAATGTGGGATCAGGTTGCTCTTATGACCTCTTATGACTTTTTAATTTGGGTTTTCCTTCTTCTTTCAAAGGCAATCTATGTGACTTTTTATAAGTGCCACATTTTTAACAAGTACGGAAAAATACTTAAAATATTTGTGACTACAGAAACTATTTCTTTCATATAATATATTTTTGGAATAGAACACTGTTCTTATACCTTCTAGAGGAGAGGAGACAATTCTCTTTGTTTTCTTAGAAGTAAAAATAATCTAGTCCTATAAATTCTTTGAATTCAAATTAACAGCAGTAGATCAAACAATTAATGTCATACAAATAATGTCAAAATGTTGATGACACTTTTTCATCATTTTAGTCCATTCAAAAGTTAATTTATGTGAAAATACTAAAATTATTTGCATGCCCTTTCTGTCTTTAATGCACTTGAATTTATGCATTTGCTGTACCATATAAATCCAGTGCTCTTGAAAAATGTTGAACGGGTGCTGTGGCAGGCAGGGGAAACTTCTACCTTGTTTTCCTGTTGTATTTTAATTTTGACCAGAAAAAAAAAAGCCCTTGTGCTACTACAGTGAACAATACATTGTGTTATTACATCCTATGGACAGCAAAATAGCATGGTAGTGGATTTCATGTGGAGGCCTTACTTGGCTTATTAAGTCTCAGTGTTCTCATTACAGAAAAGCCAGCGATCTGTATTTTTCTGGCAATGAATACAGTGTATCCACAGGATTTTTATAAAGGAACATTTGTCAGCATGTTTTCCTGAATATTCTTTACTGTTAACAATAAAATCTAGTTTAAATTTTGAGAACTGAGCACTAAGAATGTAAAACTGCAGGTAAATAGTTATAAATTTAAACATCTCCAGAAAAAAATTCTTTGCCATCTATATTATAACAATTTAAACTTGAGAAAACAAGATTAAAAGGGAAAAAAAAACCTCAAAAAATATCCGCTGATAGTCCAAGTGCACAAAGTAAACCTCATTAATTTCTTTGGAAGGAACATGCAACATAACTCTGGGTCATAAGACTTCTTGCTATTGGTTTGGTGCCATTTTAGCCAAAGATTTTCCCACTTCTGCTCTTCTTATCTAAACTTTGATTTGAAATGGGATTGAATGGGACTAATTTTGCTTTACATTCATTGAGTAATGATGCAGGAAGGTTAAGCCTGGAGAAGAGAAAAACAAAGAAGGGAAAACGATTTTCATATGTTTTCTGATATACTTTATCAAACACAGTAAGGGAAGATGGTGCAGTCTTTAATTTGTTCATCCCCTCAAAACACTGCAGTTTGTAGAATACATAATAAAAGTACCTACCACTTTCAGGCAAAATCTATATAGCAATTTAAAAAAAACAATTTTCTTGTGTTTTAGCCACTAGACATTGATCTGATGGCCAAATATTTACTAAGTGCTGTCCTCCAACATTGTAGAATAAAGAAATGAGATTAAAATGGTAGTAGCAATGTCTGTAACCTTTAACAAATTGTGTTATTTTAGGAACTGCTCTTGACAGTTTAAGTAAAATTTTATTTCAAATTAATGATTCAGGTGAAGGAGTTAGCTATCCAGTCAATTTTACAATACAGGCAAAAAAAAAAAAGATCCAGCAGACAGGAAGGTGAAAAATTACTATCAACACAGGCTAAACAGTCAATGAAATATTAGAAGATAAACAAACTTTCCTCACTTCTTGCTACGCAAACAGCAGTCAGTTCAGCAGCTCTGAAGGAGGAATGCTGATGGTAATGACAAAACAACGAAGTCAATTGTTCACATCAGTATGTAAAGCTTCAAAGTTTACAGATAACACAATCACTACCATTCATAACACAATGTTGACTTCTCCTGACATGTGTTTAAACCTTATCTTATAAAATGTATAATTTTTAAATAATGTAATCTCACCTTCTTCAAAAGGACGTTATCTTTTATTAACTTTTTTTCCCCAAAGAGTGAAATAACGACACAATCAGTAGCCTATTGAAAGACTTAGCAGAATGTGTTATTTGCATTTCAGGAGAGTGATCACTATAAAAAATGTGTGTTAGTGTGTACGTTAAAGTCCAAACAGTACATATTGACTATATATAAAAAATACCACAAACAGGATGTTCCACTTTGACTTTGCTTCTCTGTTCCTGGCCAAATAAATCTATTCCTTATCATACAGTTTTACACATACTTTCTGCATGAGTCAAGGTACTGTATTTTATTATAATGGTTTGGAAGACTTGTAACTGCTGAAGTCTCTTTTGGGTCTAGAAGAAGCTTGTATTCTTAGCTCTTTCACATGTCAAAGATAAACAAAATTTAGATATAAACATGTTGCCTTAAGAATATTTAGAGGTTATTGAGATTCACAGCAATGAGTAGTCTGAGTCAAATAAATTTGGGATCCATACACATACTAAGATGGGACAAAGAACTTGGATGGTATGTATTTTCCTATCCTCCCAGTTCCCGCTCTTTAACCTTGTCTCAGAAAAAAAATTAGAAGTTATGGTATGCACAGCAAAAAAATTATTCTAACTTTAGAGTGGCTTTTTGGAAGCTCCCTGAGATGAGGTTATGAATTTGAGCATAAGGTGTATTATTTGTAATGCAGTTTACCATTCTCTACCTTTTGACTAGACAGACTCCTGCTTGTTTTCAGGGCAGGTTTGGGAACCTAAGTTCTGCATGTAATATGTGATCCAGTGTATACTATCACGCTGGTTTTCATTCTCACTTTGAAGAGGTTTTGAAAGCATTTCACGGATGAATTTGAATAGAATAGTGACAATGCTCATCTTTGTTTTTTATCACAGAACAATCACGTACCAATCAACTTGGTACTTGGTACATTTGCAACTCACCTTGCAAATGCATTGTCTTCTTCTAGACAAATAACATTTTAGGCTTCACAGTACACTAGATGTGTATATCAGGCATTATCTAGATTGGATGTCTGTTTCTATGGCTTAAGGCTTATATTGTGTTTATATTTAGAGAACTATAATATAGAGCGGGAAGCTATAGCATAAAAACCTAGAAAGATAATACATATGTTATTTCCTTTTCCACTGCTACATTACTTTGGCCTTTTATTTTCCCCTAATTTTCAGGCAATTCTTCTTCCCTTTGGCTAAACAAAACATAAACCCATGTAGCAAAACTTTTTTTTTTTTTTTTAATTTATATGCAGTGCAGCTGTGAAATTAGGCTGACATTAACTTTTTTTTCTAAGTAGCTATGCATTCCTAAGAAAGAGAGGGGAAGGAGGTATGATAGGAGAATCAGAAAAGGAATGCAGAATGGTCTTGAATCTGAATTAACATGATATTTTGACAAGCCAAAAGATTTGATGAGGTAATGCACATACTCCTTGGTGCTGAATGATTGTACTAGTCCAAGTGGAAAGCTCACTTATCAAGATCACTTAATGTAGATATATGAACCAATAGCTGTTTATCACTTCAACAGATATTCTGCCCCATTTCTTCAGATTCAGACATCTGTACTACAAACTGTACTGAGAGATTTTACAGATGATGTAATATAAGAATGTGAATCAAAAAAGCTGAGATCACTCATTTATTGATTTGACTTTTCATGCTCAAATTATTAGTTGATGGATGATGTGAGGTGTAAAAAGTAATGAAAACATAGGACTACACTATCTCCATCTTTTTGCTAATGGTTTGTCAAGATGTATGCAGTGGATTTTTACTTGTCTGGGGTCATAGTTTCCTCATTTATTTCTAGCATTTTCAAATATCCCAGTCATTTCAATAACCAGGAATATTGAAAGATAAGGGTACAATGCAAAGGTTTTATTATTTATGAGCACCAGCAATTAATTTTCTTCCTTAGTACTTTGAGATCTGTTTTTCTAGATTTGTTATCTGATCTGGTCACATCTTGGCCTGGGCTTTTACAGGCAGCTGTTGCTACTCTGCTGGTCTGTGTATCCATCCAGAATGTTCTTTTTGGCCCAAGGCCTGAGTTAAGGTGGTCCCAGAAGCAGTACCCTTTTAGAGGGAAGTTCTTTTATTCTCTTCCTACTCATCACTGTCATATAAGTAGCATGATTTTTTACCCATAGAGTGACAATTGGGAGGTACGTTTTATTTTTTTTTTCCCATACAGATTATTATGGTACCACAAAAAATGAAGATAAGTGTTATATATGAACCTCAGTAATTGGCTTTTGCATATTCAAACCTCTCATTCACAAGTTATTAAGTTCTAAAGTTAATTAAAAGTGTTTTTAAACAGTCTTAATTAACTGAAAATGGTTAAGTAGTTTATTTTTGAAATCTAAAATGTTGAAGAACCCACAAGTTTGCTCCCCTGTTTTCCCCTTGTTCCCCATTTTCTCCATTGTTAACAGTACTACATTTTTCTCTGTACTTGTTTTTACACACTTTCATGTACCTTGTTCCATGTTCATGTCCCTTTATGTTTTTTAATGTTGTAAATTATGTCCATAATCTAGTTTAATGTTGTTAGCAAGAGTTTAATCCCTCAGGATTTTCAAGTGAGTTTTAAAGCAAACCTGCCCCCATAACTGACAATTGCTATTTTTAGTTCCTAGCTGCCACCCTGCAACTGGGCTCCATGGTAACCCAGAATTTAATGAGGACTTTTCCTGCCTTTACAGTTGAGTGACAACACCAGTAGCTGTCCCCTAGCAGCAAGCGAGCCATTGGTGGATGGGCATTGCCTCACCCCAAACCAACCCCAAGGAACCAGGACTGTGGGGGCTGGATAAGGGGCGGTCGGGGCGGAACCCAGACTCCATAAAGTCTCGCCCAGCAAAGAGGAGGTGCCATTTTCGCCTCAGACTGGCTGCAGGTGCGGCCCAGCACTGAGCCGCAGGTCTCTATCTCTCTCCAGAGATTTTCTTAAGATCTTGGGCTCCAGGTTAGTGGGAACCACCTCAGTGCTGAGGGTTCCCTTGCTCTGGGCACAAGCTTGTTCGGCACAAGTGGTTTCCAATCACTGCAGACCCGGATTTTATTTGCTTTTTTTAGTTATTTGGATCCCGGATTTTATTTTCAATTATTTTCTCACCTTTCTTGTATTCAACAAACATTTTTATTTTTCTAAGAAAACAAGAGTTGTCTCTTTTCTGACAATAAGTTTAAATGGCAAGGAACTTGGAAGACGTGGTTCAGCTTCCTCGACCTGCTGGCCAATCCTCTTTTGATGCAGGCCAGGATGCAGCTAAACCTCAGGGCTGTGAGTGCATGTTGTTGGTTCATGTCCAGCCTCTCATCCAACAGCATCCCCACATCCTGCTCCACAGGGCTTCTCTCACTAAGTTCTTCTCCCAGTCTCTGCTCATGTCTGGGACTGCCCTGGCCCAGGTGCAGTGCCTTGCACTCAGACAGGGTGAACTTCACAAGGTTTCTTGTGGGCCCACTTCCCAAGTTTGACCAGGAACCCCTGGATGGCATCCCATCCTTCTCTTGTGCCAACTGCACCACTCACCTACATGTCATCTGCAAGCCTGCTGAGGGTGCGCTCGATCCCACTGTCTGTGTCGCTGGTAAAGATACTGAAAGGCACCGGTCTCAAGGCAGAGCCCTGAGGGACACCTCTCATCACCAGCCTCCACCTGGACATGGAGCCATTGACCACGACTCTGGCTGTGTCCATCCGGACAGAACAGCCCTCCCTTACCCACAGAACAGTCCATCATTCAAATCCATGTCTCTCCAACTTGGTAATAATGGTGTCAGGTGGGACCCTGTTGGAAACCTTCTGTGGTAGTTTAGGGAGATGACATCAGGCGACTTTCCCTTGTCTGTTGTTGCAGTCACTCCATCTACAGAAGGCCACCAGCTTGGTCAGGCACAAACTGCCCTTGGTGAAACCGCGCTGGTTGCCTCAGACAACCTCCCAGTCTTGTATGTGCCTTGACATTGTTTCCATAAGGATCTGATCCATGACTTTCCAAGACACAGAGGTGAATGTCACAGGTGTGTAGTCGCCCAGGTCTTCCCTTCTCTCCTTTTTTTAAAAACAGGAGCCATGTTTCTTTTTTCCCAGTCACTGGGATCCTCACCTAAGGATCATGAAATTTCAAATGCCATAGAGAGTGACTCGGCAACAACATGGGCCAGTTCTTTCAGGATCCTGAAATCCACCTTGAGAGAACCCATAGATACATGTGTGACTACTGAATTTATTCAGGTTGTGCTGAACTTGTACTTTACTTACAAAGAAAGGGACTTTGCTCCCCCCTGCAGGTTCAGGGACTTGAGAGACCTGGGAAGTAAGACTGACAGTAAAGACCAAGGTTACGAAATTATTGAATATCTCATCCTTCTCTGTATTTGTTACCTGTTCTTCCTTTTGTTATATTGGGGGGGTGCACTCTCCTTGGTCTGTCTTTTCTGACCTATGCACTTCTCATTACTCTTTATATCCCTTCTCAAACCATGTACAATTCCATCTGTCCCTCAGCTTTCCTGACCCTAGCCCTACACATCCAAACCTTATCCCCATATTCTTCCCAGGAAACTTGTTCCTGCTACGACTGGCTGTGTATTTCCTTCTTACTCCTCAATGTGAGGAGCAGGTGTTTCCTCAGCCATGCCATTTTCTGATCTGCCTTACCTGTTTTCCTACAAACTGGGATGGAGAGCTCTTGTACTCTAAGAAAAATGACCTTAAAAAGATGACAGCTCTGGCCAGCCCCGCTGTCCTTAAGCATAGTTTCTCAGGGAATCTCACCCGCTGGTTCTCTAAACAGATGGAATTTTACTACTCTAAAGTTCAGAGTCCTGACTTTGCTCTTTGCCAAGCCCATGTTCCTCAGGATTATGAATTCAATAATTCTGAAGTATCTTCCTATGTCTCCAACACTTTTTCTTCACAGCTGTCTAGAAAAACAAATACATAATTAGAAGCCGAAAGTGCCTGTGATCTGTGCCTTTTCCTTAGAGTTTCTTGGACACTACATGTCTCCTTCCTGTTCTGGTTTTCTTAATTGTAAAATAGGAATAATAATGCTTTCTTAGTTCAAGAGGAACTGTCTATGGAATAAAAATATTTGTAAATCTTTATTTTCTTATTAATTTATTGGGCTTTATTTGTGAAATGAAATTGTAATAAATTGAAAAGTACATATTAAGTCTGCAAAATTTAGAAATACCTCCATAATAGTTGCCTAATTAGGAAATAAAGTGATTTTTTTTTTTTTAATTGTACAGACTATATTATAGTGAAATAGTGTGGTCTACTTGAACAGACGTCTTCAAAAACAAAAGCAGATGCACTAATTGCTGTGTGGCCGGGTGAAATTATGTAATTGAAATATATGACTCCCCCATATAGAAGGGAAGACAAATAAACAGAAATTAAACTAATGAGAAGGGAACACTGGCAAGAGAAGCCAAAAAGGAGACAGATTGGATAAATATTACTGAACAGCCCTAAAAATACCCCGGCACATTACAGACATGCAGCATATAGTGATAAGCAAAATCAAGATGAAAGGATTTTGAAACATCCTCCTATAAAATAGAATTTACAGATTAATGGGGACTTTTTCTGCCACACTTGCTTTTAAAATTATTATTGTATTCAGTTTTCATAGAACACTTTTGAGTGCAGAGTTGCACTCCATGTTCCAAGGATAATTAATTATACTTGTTTCCTTAAAATGCCTTCTCAGAATATTTTTTTTCACTGCTCAAATTTAATTCAAATTTTTCCTTTGGAATAAACTTTTGTGATTTTATTTTTTGTTAAAATCAACCAAACTGCCTATGAAAATTAAGAATTTGTGAAACGTAATATTAGACATAGTTATGACTGGAGAAAAATGTGTTTATCAAAGATTACAATGTAATGTCAAGCCAAGCTTGTAGAGGTCTTTTATATAACCTTGTGTATCACTGATTCCCACACAATAGTTTTATTTGGGAGTTCTTGGCTGGAGAATTATCTTCATAGCATGATAGTGGGTGACAGTATAATGACACGACTCTTCAGAATAAGAATACAACCCAGAAACTGTTTAGATAAATCAACATATTCTCAATATTTTCTGTCTAAAATCTGAATATCTTCTTTCGCACTGTTTTATCAAGTCTACAAAGAACAGTGGTAGTTTACATCCTAGTGGGTTACCTTAAGAGACTTGCATTTATGTTCCTGTTCCACCTCTTACTTGATCTTGAGCAAGATGACTTAAGATGAAATTTTTGAATATATGAAGTTAAGCATACGGAAAATTAGTAGGTGAGAGTCTGCTTGCGTCTTAAAGGTCTGAATGACACGTATTTACACTGCATGCAAAATTTGCAGCTGAGGAATTTGTAGTGCTGAAGGGACTGACAGCTGTCCCTGAATATACCAGGTCTAGAAGCAACAAAGCCATGCTCAAGAAGTCCTTTATTCAATGCAATAAAACCTGTTCCTCAAGAATATTTGCTCAGGCACAACATAAACATTATTTCAGATGAAATTTCCCATGATTTTTTTTCCCCAGATTTGGAAAGAGGGTACTGCTCAGTTTCTATGAAATTACCTTTCTTGTTCAACTTGTTTAGTAAGTCTGCACCATGACATCTGAATCTGATCTGCTTCTGCATCTGAAGTCACACTCCAAATATTTTAAAATTTAGAGATTAACCTCTAGTTACTCAAATCTCTCAGTTCTGAAGGAAGTTAAATAGCGCTTTCTAGAAATGCCTTAAATGTTCTCATGCTAATGAGACACCGGTAAATAGCTAACGTAACTGTCACATTTATGATGCGCTATAACAAATTTAAAGAATTTAGCCCATATAATTAATCTGCACCTGATATTCCACAATCGGATTGAAATATTTTCTAGAGCAAAAGAAAATATCTGGGGCAAACTTGTCACCCTTCTACTTCTGCTCCAGATGAACGTTTTACCTGTTTGGGAAATTTTCCAATAATTTTACAGTGCTGCTTGTCTATAGACCATAACAGTAAAGACAGCAGAATTTAGCCCCTTTGTTAAGAGCAGACAGTAAGAAAACTATCAAACATACTCCACCACCATCAACACCATCACCAACCCCCCCACATGCACACATCTGCATCCTGCCAGCTTATTAGTGCTAATATTTACCACCATGACTACCAGGCCCCGGAGATACGTGAAGCAAAATGTAAGCAGAGGCTGGTGATATGTCCATTTAAAAGTGCAAACATGCTAAAAGAAAGTCTGCACTTCAAAGGAGTCTGCCATGGTGAAGTCACCAGCAGGACTTCTAACAATGTAATTTTTATAAATGAGTGCCCACTAAGCCAATATACTTTTTAAATACAAGTCTTTTGTGCCAAATGATAAAGTACAATCATTATCAGTCTGGTAAAATGAATGAACTTTCAACAAGAATTGACGGTGCACATTGTGTATGCACTTTGTCAGTGCTGCAAGTGGCACAAAGGAGAGTTATCTGAAACAAATCCCTCCTGTAAAGGAGGAATAGGAATCAGTAAATATATAAAGCAGTTATCACACAGGGTGATAACATTTATGATGTGTCGATTGCATTGTGTGTAATATACTGGACAAATGAGTTTCATATGGGTAAGTGTTTATTGTCCACATGTGCACCAGCAGTCAGGGTAGTTAAGAAAACTTCACACTGAGAGAGCTCCCGTCTTATACCTGCACGTGAGACAGCTTGTATTACTATCCTGAAGAAATTTCCGCTTTCTTCTTCCTACTGGGTGCAAGACTTGAAGCATTGCATTAAATGTTTGCCTTTAAACAAGCTCTGGTGTCTTTTGATCAGAAGAAAACTCCATCTCATGTCGTGGAAAAAAATCTCAAACCTACACTAGCTTTGATGTCAAAAGTTTGTTTGTAGTGACAACAAAAGGAGAAAAAAGTCAGAATTGAAGCCCTCACAAAAATCACACCCAATATTCTGACGTAGGAAAATCATCATAACAACAGACCTAGTTGGCATATGTAACACAAAAGATTTCTACAAATTCTCTATCCTACATCTAGCAGCACTAACTTAAATCATGTAATTGCATTTAATGTGAAAAAGTTAATTCTTTTTATTGCAAGCAACAATTATGTATGATATAAAATTTGAAATCTACCTGGTCCAGGCTTCTGACCCCAGCAGGACCAGTGCAAATGCTTTAGAGGAAATGAAAGAATTCTGCTATTGATAAAAACTCCATGCCTATGGGTCACGAACTTAAAGGAAAGATATACAGCACAAGAAAAAATGCCAACAGCCATAACTCATGTTTGTCACATTCTCTTATCCGCTCGAAAGCAAATTATCAGTATGCCTTACTCCTATTTGACTATGTTATAAATAAGGGGTAGATGCAAGTTACGTTAGGTTGTATACTGAAGTTCATTTACGGAACTGTCCTGTTTTCATTTCTCTACAAAGACTCTACATACAAAAGTCTAACAGCTACTGTACCTGTGAATTGAATTCTGCAGATGTGTAGAAATCTCTGACTTCTTTCAATGAGATTAAATCAGTAAATATGATTACGTAAGTGGGATGATGTTCGTAGATCCGCACACGATGTAATTGCTACTTTTTTCTATTTATTTGGGACTGTATACCATTTTGTAGCTAACACAGTTAAAACACCATTTCCCAATAAAAGAAGGATGTTGATATTATCCATATCTTTAAAAATTAAATGACTTCTGTTCTATTCAGGAACTCTATAGAAGAGAAATTGTAGAATCACAAAGAGATGAAATCCAGGGAGATAAATGATTTGATATATATGGTAATTAGGTGACATTGTGATAAGAACCTTAGAAATATGATAGATAGACTTTGAAATACACTGTTTCACTGATATTGTTTCTGCATACATACTCATTCTTTCCTCTTCAGAACAATATTCAGCTGCTAATCTCTTTATACATGTACTTGTTCTTTGCCCTTTTGGTCTCATTCAGAGCCACATGAATCACTCCCCTTCCAGTTCACATAGCATTCTATGAACATTGCTGATGGTTCAGCTAGCACACAAATCACAGGCAATAAATATGTAAATTGTTCATTTTCATGTAAACACAAAGCCTTCAATAGACTTTTCATGCATAAAGAGAGTTGCTGGAAGTTGGGCACCCTCTAAGAAATGAAGCATGACTGGGAGAAGTTTACCCTGGTTATTGAAAAAATCAATATAAATCATTAAATACTTCGTAACCAGTTGCAGAGGTCAGTATAAAAAAATATTGTAGGATTTATGGAAAACATAATCTTGTTTTGTCTTGGGAAAAAATTACTCTTTAATACCCACATAGTAAACTTTTGTTGAAAATAATATGTGCAGCTGTAGGCATTGAAATCTTAGCTTCAGAGAGCAAAGAAAGAAACTTAAAGAAAATAGTTAATTTGGGACGTGCTGCACCAAAACAGCCTAAATATGAAAAATAGCCATAACCAAATTATACATGATCATTTTGCTTGATAATTCCTGTGTTGTGTTAATAAGACAGTCATTTTTCTTCCTCATGCGTCCTGGTTTAAGGCAGCTATGCAACCATTATGGATAAACTTCTCTTAAATTCACCAAAGTAATTGTCTTTACTGTTGATATAGAGTATTACAGTGTAGAGGCCAGATATCTACTGAGTTAAAAGCATATTTTCTTCAAAACACTGCACCTGAAAAAATCCTCAAGTCCTGCACCTAAAAAAATCCCCAAGTCCTGCACCTATCTTCATACCAGACGCCAAAAGAAAACTTACCAAAAAATCACAGGTCAGTTCAGAGGGGACTTATCTACAGCTCATTTTTTAGAGCTGAACTTTAAAATATATACCATTTCCTATTGCATTTTACAGCATGGCCAATTTATGGTCCAGGGTTGCTTTATGTGTTTTAATTGTCCCTTTTACAATCACAATGTTCAATTTGGAATAGCTTCAGATTATATGCTTTCTATCTACTTTCCTTAGATCTTTGGACATCTATCTTGGAGTATTAAATAACTACCAGATGCTCAGCAGTTCAGCACTTCCATGGCCTTCCCTCTTTGCTGTGTCCTATTTTACCGGCCGTGTCTCCGGATCCTGTCTCACACAGCCTGACTCGGTGTTATGTTAAACAGTTTTGCTGCTGCTGTGCTGCCTTTCTTGCCCTGCGCTCTGTGTGCAGTGCTGATTGCTACCATGCAGACCTGTTTTTGCTGTACAGCCCCATTCATGCCTCAGTGGTTTCACCTTCACAGCTTTTACTAATAAATGACTTCTGCAACCATAATATTACAGTAGATAAAGCAACTGTTTTCTATCTCAAAGCATTCAGTTGTCTTTCTTCATCTGAGATGCTGTTTGACACAGTATTTGACAAATACCAATATCATTTGGCATGTCCATGATCAGTGAAACTTGCCAGCGTCTTGACTCATACAGCAATTACTAACTGTCACTGCATATATTCATTTAATAAGATAATGTCAGATTTTTTGATACTGGTTAGTAGTGGATGTTTCAGGCATATTTTAAAGAAAGACTTTGCACAGGAAAAATATGTCAATAAGCTTGTAAAGTGTGTCTTCCTTATCCCTTTCTGTTAGCAAAAAGCTTGTTCTGTAAAGAATGAGAATTTGTATTTATGGCTGTTGAGTGTATGGTGTTGATACAATCAGTATTCTCCAAGTCTTATTCCTGTGGTTTATTTTTTAATTGGAAGTGTTTCTAGAGTCTGATAGTTTGGGGACTGACTTTAGAATTATTTGAAAGGCTTGGCTTTAATTTAAAGTTTCGACTAAATTTCACAGAATGTCTCCTTTTACAGGTCAAGGTCTAATTTCTTCACCAATTTGCTTGCCTTTGATCTCATTTTTCTTTCTTACCTAAATGAAACCTTTGGGAATCTGTGAATCTCATTTTATACGGAAAGAAGGCAAGCAGTGACAGGATGAGAGGGCAGAATCTTAAGCTGTACCAGAGAAGGTTTAGGTTGGACATTAGGAAGAATTTCTTCACAGAAAGGGTGATTAGACATTGAAATGGACTGTCCAGGGAGCTGGTTGAGTCACTATCTCTGAGGTCTTTAACAATTAGCTGGATGTGGCAGTGCCATGGTCTGGTTGGCCATGGTGATGTTTTGTCATAGGTTGGGCTTGACAATCTCAGAGGTTTTCCAGACTAGTTGATTCTGTGGTTCTGTGAAAACGTCACACACGATTGTTTTTAAAAACAGCTAAGTTGATTTTCTGTTATCTTTTAGACTATCTACGAAACTGTTACACTATCTTACATCTATCAAATCCTTCTCAATATGTCGTTTTCTCTGACCTATATTCTGCCACTGTCTTTTGGTACCAGCCCTTCAACCTGCGCCATGAATCTGGAATGGTTCAATTCCCTCACTATCCAGAAACGTTCAGTAGAGTCTCAGATCTGACTTTTGTACCTATAAGCACAGTTTTCAAATCCAGACTTGAGCAAAACTATTAAAGTTAAAGTGGGAGCAATGGGACCAGATTTTGCAATCAGATTCCATATGTTTCTGCAAAAAAAAAACATAGACCATGATTTCATTTAATAGAAACCTTTATGGACATTGTAGTACCTAACTTGTAAAATAATTTTAAACTGTCATTTCAACATAACAAAGACACATCTAAATTATTTTTAAATTGCTTATAAAAAATATTCTCATCTACCAATTTTTTTCTGCTACTGTAAGTAATAAAGTCTTGCATGAAAATTGAGTTTTATCGACTCTTGACAACTGATGCTCTCAGAAAATGCCTCAGAACATGGAGTTTACAGCAAAAGGAATGAAGAGATGTCAACAGTCCGTTGTTAATAAATATCTCATAGATATTCCAGCTGTAAATAGCAGGTATCAAATGTTTGTTCATACCTGGCCCTATGGCAGAAAGCTGAAAATGTGCTTCTGACTCTCATACAGGCAACAGCACATACAGGCTGCTGGTGCCAGGCTGCTGGTGTGGAGAGCCAGGATCTATGATGAAACCATGGTCCAGAGGATATCAGTTCTGACATACGGTAGGAGACAGAGAATGCTCAGGAGAGTCTTTGTGTAGCCTGTTCAGCGCAGACAGCTCTTGGTTAATTAGCCTCTCAAAGAACTGGCTCTGGCTGTACTTGCCTTTTATTAATTGAGATGCCCTCCAATTTATGTTTACTGGCAGATTATAGTCTGTTTGATTGATGACACTGAACACATGCCTTTGTTTCACAGCTCTTTTTTTTACATCTGGATGTATTAGCAACTTGCTGTAAAACATAAATCCATGCATTATGGTGCAGAGAGAAATGACTGCCCTATACTGGTGAAGATGAATCCCAAAGAGATCATTCCCAAAGAATCCCAAAGAGGGTTTAATTCCCACCTTGTCTGGAGGCACTGAGCATAGACACAGAAAAGTCTCTGATAACTCTGTTTTTCAGGTGTTGAGAACCTGTAATGTCAGTTGAAAGGCTGTCATTCATCCTTTTGAAGCTGTTGCTTTTTTTGAAAATAAGGATTCTGAATTTCTGCAGTTGTGTTGGCTTGGAGACCAGTCTTGACAATCTCAGCATCTACTGGAAGAGACTATAAGACTCATGGAGGATGAACATCAGAATAACATTTCTGAACACTCAGGGAAGAAGTGTTTTGGAAGTAACCATGAATTTAGCAAGGCTAAATCATGTCTGAATGAACTGATTGCTTTCTATGATAACTGACTAGATTTAGGGACAAGGAAAGACTAGAGGATATCACCTACATTTACCACAACCAGGCTTTTGATGCTTAGTTTCCACAATATTTTATGTAATTTAGAATGCCACAGTGGGAATGGAAAGCCATCGGCTAGACAAAAAGCTGACTGGATGGCTGGTCTCAGGGAGTCTCAGCAAATGGGTTGTATGCTGCCTAGAGCCTGGTAAGACATGGTGTCCATACCACTACGCATCCTGTTTAACATCTTCCCCAGTGGCCAGGGAGTGGGGAAGGAACACTTTCTTCTCATGCTGGCTTGTGACACCAAACCGGGAACAGTGGTCACTACTGGAGAGCAGGGCTGCCATCCAGAGGAACTGGGTCATGCTGCTGGAATGGGCCTTCTGCAGTTCAGCATGGAGAAATGCCAAGCCCTGCTTCTCGGAAATCAAGAGCCTCAGGCAGGGGGGCAGTCTAGACATGGCCTGCCTGGGCAGCAGCTCTCCCAAAAAGGCCCTGTGACCCTGGGGGAGAGTGAGCACACCCTGGAGCTGACAGGAGCCACCCTGGGGCTGGCAGCATTTGGCACTGCAGGCACAAGAACTACTGAAAATGGCAGTTGTTCTCTGATTAGTAGCAGATTATTTGCATTGGAAAAAATAGCAGTAATTTACTTATGCTTACTTAAATGTATATTTATCTTGTCTGTGACTCCTTGTCTCAACTGGGAAGAACAAAAAGTGTATTTTTCTCTTCTAAACAGGGAAGCAAAACAGTCCTGTTTTCCATAACTGCATATTTATGAAAGACAAGGAAAACCTCTCTAGCTATGGCTTTGGAAAGGAGACTGTCTAAACAGCAGGCTGAGACCAGAGTCAGGAGCCTGGTGAGGTTCCAGTGGGAGGAAGCAGCAGCATCAGTTAAAGAAAGTTGGAAGGAGAAGAGCCTGAATGCTGGAATTGCTGTACATTTGGATAAAAGGGAAACAAAAAGTGATGCAGGTGAGATGACAGATAAGAGAGATTTCAGCAGGATCTAAAAGCATGTAATTGCTTCTGACAGAGGGAAAAAGTAAAAGGTTCCTCTTTCACTTCCCCAGATGCTGGCTTTGCCCTCGTTTAGATTGACCATTAGTAATACCATTTTCTGCAATTTGTTTATGTTTATTAAAGAAGGAGTTCTCTTAGTAGCTACAAGCCTATTTTGTAACCTTATAATCCTGTGTAGTTGGTGTCTGTAGCGTAGATTCAGTATGTCTGTAAATCTAATTTGTGAGCTTTAATGCTATAATAAGCTATATAGTCCGAGAGCATAGACTGAATACAATTTGAAACAAAGAATGAATATTTGAGTGTAGAAGTCAGACCTAGCTTTGAAAAATGCCCAAAGCTTGTTGGGTTGAATAAAATTCCATTTCTTGCAGGTCTGTAAACACTGAGGAGTGTTTATTTAAGCAAGGTACTTATTTGGCTTTTTTCTACCTTACTCTCATATATTAGCATCCACTGAAGTCAGGTACAAGCTCTGTGCAGAATGCCATCTTGAGTCATAGTCATCTGCCTTTCCTGGTTAATGAGTATCTACATATGATTCAAGAAATGGAGATACTTAATTTTGGGAACCTTTTAATTTCTGTTAATTTATTGAAATACCAATTGTCAACGGATTGCACCGATTTTCTTTATAAGACATGGTTGCCTAGTAAAAGATATTCTCTCTGGGGACTTTTTCTGGATTAGAACAGAGATGTGAGTGTTGCCAGAATGCAATTTAGGTGTCTGGACATTGGCAAACATGCTGTCAAGGCACAGCTAGCTGACAGTCCAGAAAGCATGAAGGTAATGCAATATTTTCCACAGTAGCCAGATTTTGCTTCCAGAGTAACAAGTTTAAATTAACTCCTACAATTTCATATTTAATGGAGATTCACTATTTTAGGTGTTATTATTTTGGAAGCAGAATAGAAGATAGTGAAAATACAACTGAGTACAACTTGTCTGTTTCAGTAATTGCATTTTGAAATTAATAGGTATAAAAAAACCCATCCAAGTCTGACTAAGGGACAAACTCTACCTGGAACATACTGGAAAAAGTAAAGGAGAAATTTAAAAATATGAAATTTCTAAATATATGAAGTTTCCAAACCAGCTTCATCACAAGACTGTAAATCTACATACCTTGAGCTTGTACTGACAAGGAAGGCTGTATTTGCCTCTGTTTTACTAAAAGTAAGCTGAAGCAATTTTGATTAACAAAGGCTGTGAAGTGTCACAGAGTTAATGGCATCCTGAGAGGCAGGGCATATCAGTTAGATTTAACTCCTCTGTGGAAAGTAGTTCATAAATAAAATGCCAAGATCTCCTGACAAAACATTTTCCCAGAAATGTAAAATTATAGGTGTATGCTTGACAGTGAAATTTATACTAGAAGCTGTAGAAAGAACTTTATTAACATAAACAAGTCAAGTATCCTAATCCCTTTCAGAACTCCTATGCTTCTCTATAAGATGAACTCTGGAAAAGAGAGTTATCTTGAATATAATTTAGTCTTGGAAGAGACCCTTGACAGCATCTTTTCGAACAAAACTTTCTCTCAAAAGGCATTAAAAGGGTTTGTGCCGCTTCTCATGGAATGCAATTATTGCAAAGGCTGAATGTCGTATTAGTTTTGTAGGAAAAAGGCAATGGAAATATGTATGAAAAGAGTTAGTTTTTTTAGGCTAACACAGATTGTCAATTATTTATCACATTTCATGAAATTTGAAGGGCATTAAATGAAAGCAGCAGCACTGGCTCCTGTGTCAGGTTACTGTCTGACACCTAAATAACAGAGAGAGACCACTTCTTCATGTCTTTGCCACCACACATTGTATGCCTGGTGAAAGCTGTCAATAACTGCTGGGGTTTTTTTCCTTCCTGAATGCTCATAGCCTACTTCAAACAGTCCTGGTAATACAGAATCAATACCTTAGCGCCAGTAGCCGCTGCAAACTGTTATCATTATTGTGTTTACCCTGGATCAGGTTACACTCTTTCCTCCCAAAGCCACTAAAAGTTCCAGCAAGTGCACACAGCATCTCCTTGGCAAGTTTTTTCTGCCTTCCACAAGCATCAAACATGTTTCAACTTCTTCCCCTCTTAAGAGGATGCTATGGCTAAGAAATATATTGAGAGAAGAGTAGGCAGTGAGGGAAAATATTGCCTAGTCCTTAAATAAATGACATCAGGACACTAATTCAAAACACCAGTGATTATTGAATTGGCACCCTAACCTGCTGAAACTGGGGGGAAAAAAAAGCCAGCAAGAGAAATGGACCATAAAAAACTTCAGGTTTGCTATGACTGTAAACAATATGCCCTTCCTGGGTTTCTCTTCTCAGACAAAGCAGGCACACAATCTTGTGTTCAGAATGTCAAAGACAGAACCATTAAAAGGTATGATTTTATATAGATGCATTTAGTCTAACCTTTAATTAATCAACTGCATGCGTCATTTTTTACTTCAACTCATTCACCACTTCTGGCTTTGTTGTGTCATTAAATATGACATTTCCACATTTGGAAAAAAATGTCAAGCTATAATAACACTGACTGCATTGTGCCACCTCTACTAAACAGAAGTCATGATTGACAGCTTGAGTCTCAGAAGGAATAATTTTCAGTAAATAGGAAATACATAGCATTCATTAATGGCTTTAAAATATTTGGGAAAAAAAAAAGTGAAGTCAAACAATTTTTTCCATTTCTTTCTGCTTCATGTATTGTGAATCCCATCTCTATTACTTGACATGGGCCTTTTTTTTTTTTTCAATTATTTTTTAACCTTACATATCACAGTATGGTCACCACAGAAAAAAAAGATAAAGCGACTAATTTACCACAGTTTGGCTCAAGTAACAAGCTGTCTCAATTACTAAAGTAAGTATTATGTTAATCACTTTTCTGTTCTTAGAGATTTATTAATAGTATTACTTTTGAGTGCAGAGTAGTGGGCAGGTTAAGAGCATGATAGCTAAGAAATTTTAGAAAAAAGAGTTTACTACAGTCACTGCTTCTAGTTCACAGGCATTACAACTCTTGCTATAAGACATTTATTTGTGGCACATTTGGGGTTCTTCTGTTTAAATTTGTTAATGAGCAGGAGAAAAAACACCTCTGAGATAAATACCAGTAAAAATAACTGTTTATCTTGTTGATCAATATTTGAGCCTAGACTTTTCAGGTTCAGATAACTTCTTTTAGTCAATAAATTGGTGGTAAATTAGGGACTAAGGTATTCTTCAGACTAGCACCTTTAAATGTGAGAGCTGCTCTTCCTTTGGTAATAATGAAAGGCTAGAATTATGGGTCAGGTTCACTGCTGGTAAAAAAGCCCTGCATAAGAGAATAATGCAAATGTAGAACTTTTTTGTCTAACAGTAGAATTTGAATAAAACTGGTTTAGATTGTCAAGTCCCTTAAGAAGAGATGGCTGGGAATTGGCGGTTCACTAAAATTGTGATGGAAAGGTTTTTTCTATCATTTTATAGTCTTAATTTCTGAAAACCAGGGTCACATGTATAAAGCAGTTATAAAGAATTGAAGTTTAAAAAACAGTCAATAACTTTTGTCAATATTTGGAAGAGACTGAACATTTTTAAATTATATCTAACAATTTCAACAAAAAGCCATTTTGATATAATAATAACATACATTGCTTAGAAAACGGAATTCAGTATGAAGGACGGGTTTTTTCGCTTTCATTTTTACATCAGAAAACTGTCAAAGAGCAGTTTTTTTACAGGGAAGTTTCTGTTTTGATGATTTGATGAGTTTTTTAAAATATGATTGCCCGGAAAAAATTCCTCATCAGCTCCACAGCTGACACTGCAGCTAATGACTAAATTCAGTCGCCTAGGCAAAGCCTCCCACTGTGATCCTTTGAGGGGAGCACAAGTTGCTCCGCCAGGCAGCCGTGCGTCAGTGAGGTGCTGGAGTGTGGAGCAATGGCCTAATCTCCTCCCTCTGCTCTTTGTGCCTTGGAGTTTCACAGAGCTGTGAGAAGTATCTATATCATAACCACATTTATGTGGATTTTTTCACTTATTTCAGAGTCCTGGCTATCACTACAGAGCAATCTAATGTTGCATGTTGTCACATGCTCCAAGGCTTCTTTGCAGTATCACCGAAGAAACATAATATCACCAAGCCATAACAATTCACAGGCAACCAAGACCCTGCACTTACAGCATTTCTCCTATTTACAGTAATGCTGTTTTAGTTGTAGCTAAGCTCCACCAGGAGTTAATCTTCAGCATTAATTTATCCTTTTTTTTCATAGTCAATATACGTTAGCACTTGCATTCCCTGTTTCTTGTCAATATCGTTGGTCATTACGCCATTCTTAATGAAAAATAAATTGAATCATGCCCCTTAATCTTAGTAGATAACTCTCATAAATATAAAAATGGAAGAAACTCATATTTCTGCTGAGATAGATGGTAGGGAGTATTCAAGATATAAACTTGCTCTGACAATTAGCCAGATTTTACAGATTCACTGGGTTATCAGCCTCCAAAATCTGGGGGCAACTGCACTGAAAGAGGCCAGCCTATGACTCTTTTCCATATGCTGTCTAATAAACAATCTTTCTACCTGTGTATAGGGATGTCTGTGCTAGTGTACACTCAACTATAATAACTATAACATTTATCATAGCATCACAGAGTAATTCTGGTGGCTGTAGGTATGAAGAAATCTATTCTGTTGAAAGGAGAAATTGTGAATAAAGTATAAGAGGAGTTCAGGAAGAAATGTATGTCACTGTAAACACCACTTTCAAGATTATGCATAGCGTGGTCTCCTTCAGACATGTGAAAAGACAGGAATAAATACAACCATTATAATCTACTGAATAGCATACCTCTCCTAAAAGTTTTGTATTAATAATCCAGTCCTTAGAAATTCTGATAACAATATTTTTCTTTTCTATTATATATGTTTTTACATTAAGTATCATTGAAACACATTGTTTAGATAGAAACCTAACGTCATTTCTCTGAATTACGTAAACCTAAATAGAACGTAGGAGAATATAATCTGAATCTGAAGCCCTTGTTCTACATGAAATTTTCCATAGCCCAATGCAGTATTTCTATAGACTGGGATACCTTTGTTATGCTTCTGGATTCTGAACAAAAATATAAGTCATTATTTTATAAAGGAAATATTTAACAGCAATGTAGTTGTCACTTCTAGCATACCATTACATTAACCTAGGTAGCAGCTGTAAACTGGTAGAGGTACTATTTAAGAAGTCTAATATCTTTTAAAGTTATCACATAATTCTGAACTGTAAAAAGGCAGTCATTGACCAGTAGGATCAACGATGCATCTCTTGAGATTGTTTATAGATTAGTTAAGAAAAGTTTTCGCTGAAATTGGGATAATCAAACTTTTTACGTTTCAGAAAATGTCTGTGAAATACCAGTTATCTGCCATCTCCTGATACTGAAAAATGAAATGGAGGTTGAGTTCACCCTCAGCTCTGTAATTATATGCTTGTGGATATATTTTTATTTCAGTTTTTCAGTGATAAACCAGGGTCATAATAGAAATAAAATCAGACTGTTTATTCTGTTGTGATGACCAAGAGATCCACATCATGGTGCAGAGCATATTTGTGATCTATCTTCTAGCACTACCACCATCTGTAAGTCGTAGCTGCTTTTGCAGATGGCAATGTTTAATGCCCTGGCAGTCACTTTGTGTGAATACGTGGGTAGACGGAAATTTTGGAGTGTGATATGGTGTAGCCTTCCCATTCACTAAGCAACTGATCTTTGAGTTAAATAGCAGGGGCAACTAAGAGCTGTGTTTCAGTTCTAGAGTTCTAGATTTCACTAAGCCCCATTTTGATCATGCTGCTGTGTCCACTCAATGTAGACGCCAGCACAGCCTCCTTCGGCCTCTTAAAATTCGGTGAAGACATAGCCTTAAAGTCAAGGTTAGAAACAGTAGGCTTCCATCTTCTGATTGAGCATTTAGGACTCTATATGCATAACAAAAGGCCTGCTACTTTTCAAATATAAGCCTAGTGTGGAAAGGTTTCACTGTCTTGCCACTGAAGTCAGTGTGAAAAATTAAACAGTTTTTTTGCTGTTGCAGTGTCTTGATGTAGAAGTTATGAAATATAGTCTTAATTTTTACTTGACCCATATACTAAAGGAAAACAGAAGTATCTGATCTGATTTTTTTAAAAATCGTTTGTCTCTGAAACTTGGCATTTTTTCTTCATGTTTTAAAATAAAAATAATTTATGTTGAAAAAGAAATGCAATCAATTTTCTGAATGATTTGGCCCTCATGTTCTCCTGCTTTCACTTCAATACGTCTTTTGGGTCTCCTATCTTGTAATTGTCCATAATATGTTTTTTAAAAATAGAAAAATGCCATAAGCATGTTGAAAAACCCAAGAGTACTGATAATCCTTCAACCATTGTGTCTGTCACATGTGTCTGTTCTGCCACCTAGACTATCATGAATGGACTTCCATGAAGAAACTGAAATTTCTGGCTCCCTCTGATGGTCCACTTTAGAATGATGTATTCATAGCTACCCCTTCGTATACAATATTCCATTTCAGTTTGTTCATAAGTCATTCTTGGATATGAATAGTATGGCTCCATTCCTTTACTTTTCTGTTTCGATAGAGTTTTTGGAGACACTTTTCAGCTTTGGTATATGACTTGCCAGCCAGCCACTAGCAGACCTCTAATACTTTATGTTCTTAAAATTGCAAATTGGTATTCTAGGGCTTTCTCCTTCCAGGTTTCCATAGCAACTCTTGTAGAGCTTATTCATTAGAAAGAGTTCTGTTTAATTGATCTCCTAATGTATTGCTTAATAGTAACTGTTAAGCAGTCTTTTGTTTCCAGGTCATATTTAGGGTTCACATATTTGCATAAAAGCATTTCATTAGCTGAAACCAATCATTATTAGTAATTTTCTTTTTTTAGTTTAAAATAACTAAACCGTCATTGAAATTTTCTGAATAGCAAATATTTACATCTTGTTGAATGGGTTTTCTCTGTGAGCCTGGGTGCTTTGTTTCTCTGAGCAGCAAGAAAATTACAGAGCTTCAAAATGTTAATCAGGGAAGACAAAAAGAAAGTGGCTTTTTTTTAAAATTGAAATGAAAATGCACAGTGATGATAACCATAGGCCACAGGCAATATTTGATGACGAAGTTGTAATGGATAAATATCCTTTAAAAATCACAGTAATGCACTGCCCAACTTGAATACATTGGGTTATTTTTCTATTATGCATTTTCTGACATTTTAGGCTATGAAAGTTTAAAACCTCAAAAAAATCCTTTTTTTTCCAAAGTGATGCTGTCCAAAACCCTTTCCACTTAGGCTAGTTCATATGATTATTATTTTTATGGTCAAATACACTAATTCATTTGGTTCTGCAGTTGCAGAGCTTGCAGAGTTTTCAGCTGGTTTTCAGCCTACTGGGGTACATGAATGTCAAACAATTCACCCAGAGTCACATGATGAATTTTAGTCTTGAAAATAGAAAAACTCTGTTCACTAAGAACAAGCATTTAAATTCTCTCTGGATAATAACAGCTATAAAAAAAAAATAGTTCAAAAAACTTAAACACCTTGAAAAATAGAGCTAGCCTATCAAACTTTCTCAAAACTGAATGGAGAGTATATAACATATGGCTAGATTCATGTTATACATACTACACATCTGGCTATGAATTCACATTAATTGATTACAAATATTCTAAATTCATATCCTAAACTTTTCATTTTCTTTTCATAATTTTTCCTTACGTTTTTGGTTTGCTTTGCTTTTTTTTCTCTCCAGTGCTTGGAACTTGTAATTTTCAAGATTTGTTCACAATCATATGAGACTTAGGTCTGATTCTTTTACTCTTTTGGCACTTCGAAAATGAGATCTGTTATTCTCAAGCACAGAACTTCAAGACCTGTTAAAACAAGAAATAGGGCATGATTTCTGATGAATTCCCAAGACTTAAAAGGCATTAATTTCCTTCAGAACTCAAAGCATTCATAAGCAGCTGTTCCTCTGAGTAGTTCAATGTTACACAGATAGTTTGAACAAAACCCAAAATGTTGGGAAAATAACTCAGGGGGTCAATAGTTAAAATGAAAGGACAGCTATTGTTTTTGATCTTTTATCTCCTAATAAAATACTGATAAAAATTGCTGCTGTTACTGCTTATATTTTGGTATTATTGTGAAGGTATACAGAAGGGGAAAGATGCCATTTCATATTCATGATAAAACCTAGTCTGAACTTAGCTCCCGATTCATAGCTTCATGTGTTTGGCTTTACTGAAATAGTGTTCATTAATATTTCCTGCCCAGTGATAACTTTAAAAAGGGTAAGAAGTGTCTCCAAAGGAAAAGTTACTTGATTGAGCTTCCCCAGAGCTCCACATATCAGGTTCTATTTTCCATTCATTCTTTGACATTTTGTAATATGTTGGTATGACTAAAAACTGCCAAAAATCTTCCTGAGAAGCTTGTTTATTATTATATGTAACATAAGGCAGAGTAAGCATTAACCTCAGTAATTTCAAGATTGCCAACCATCTCTTGGCTACAGCAGGGAAATAATGTATGGTCCCAAGTACAACTCATTTCAAGGGATTTATTTGCTCTGTGAAGCTCAGCAAACCACTTCCATTTTGGTTTTCTGACCTTACTGAAGTCCATTGACTGTACTAGTCAGGGTTCCCTGACTGCAACAGGAGTTAAACAGCTGGCTCACACATAACGTTATACACAAGGACAACTAAATGTAGATGAGAACTGAGTCGCACAGACTATAGATCTATAGAAGAGTTTCAAAGGGATTATGAGGTCTTATCCATAATGGTAACTGCACAGTACTTCCAACGAAGCTACCTAGAACTTAATTTTCAGTTATAAAATCTCAAACACATCATTGCTTCTTGCATATCAAGTGTTGTTCATACTTTGAATGTTTTTTCTTTTTATCCTATTATTTTTCATTGCATGCAAATACCTGGAGGGCACATATTGTGCTAGATATTTTGCAGTCATCATTTACACTACCTGACTATTTAAACCCTTGAAATATGGGACTCAGTATATAAAGCAACTGAAATTGAGAAATGCAGTATGCTAGAGTACAATCTGAAATTGAATCTGTGTCCTCTCATTCTTCCTCCTGGGAATGATATTTTCTTAGCTTACTATATCTGCTGAAGTATCTTCCTAGTTTTATTTCGGGGAGCTAGTCCTAGCATTGATCCTTCTACCTGTTAGGCATGATTAAAGCTGCTGCTCCAATAAGAGTTCCTAAATAAACATCCAGGTTGATCAAACAGTCAGGTTTGTGCTGTCTAGAGTGCCAATTCGATGACAATATTTGTCTTCTTTCTTCCTCTATCAAAAGGGCAAAATTATAATTTCTTCATGGAAAGGACCAAAAAAACCCCACAACAGGCGGCTTGTATTCAGCCCACAATGTTCATTTCTATGCATTCACAAGGCGAGAATATTTACGTTCTTTAGGTAAATTTGGCCTCCTGTGATACAGTGACGGGTGCACCTTCACTGAAAAGCTTCAGAGTTACCATTGCCATCGACAAAAAAGGGAGGGATTTCAGTTGCATACCTAAAACTATAGAATATCTTGCAACATGTATTAGAGTAAAATTTGCTCTAAATTTGGCCAGACATCCGTTCAAACATTTTTGCTACTGTTTTCTCCTATTTTTCACACAAGAAAAGAAAGCTGAAAAACATGAAAAAACATGAAGGAAACGGTTGCTTTTTCTTACTGTTGCTGTTTTATTAAAAAAAAAAAAAAAATAGAAATTTATCAGCTGTGGTTATTTTTTAGAACGTCATTTTGATTATTACCTTAATTGCATTGCTGGCAGAGTATGCAGTTTTTATTAATCAATAAAAAAATGATCCTCATAATGAGATTCTACAAGCAGCAACTAATCATTGTCTCATCATCAATCTCGAACATTGTTTCCCATTATTAAAATTCACAGTATTCAGTAGGTTCCTCAACAATATTTTACAACTCCAGTGTATGTTACAGAATAGATGTTTTCACTAGCGACTGTGGTTTAATTTCCTTGCTAGCTATAGCATTCTGAGTGGGATTTTGTACACAAGATGTAATCAATCAGTACCAACATCCACCATACTTACTGGGTTTCCCCACAGAGGCTACAGATGTTTGGAGCTATAATCATGTCCTGTTACTGATCCCAGGCTGGAATTGAAAGACAGAAGGGTGTTTTCTACTTAATTGTCTGCAGTAAATATGCATTCAAAATGGTGCAGACGCCCTCAATTAAGACCTAACATGTCCAACCTTACAGAAAGTCAAGCTGTGCATGCCCATCCAGCAACAGCCAACACAGCAGGGGCTGTGTGATTTAAACCAACCTGAACTGGGTATTCTCCACCCAATCCTATTAGTGCCGGGGCTTCTGGGTGTGTGAGGGTTCCTGGAGTGTGCATAGCATATCAACGGGATGGGGAAGCCCTGCAGCCTGTTGCCACCAGCTGGGGCCACCACGTTTGCTCCCAGCCTTCTCTCCTCGGCTGTGTCATGCTGGCCATGGAGCAGGAAGGTTGTGTGCAACATTAACATCAAATGTACTTGTTACTAAGAGTGCCTTTTTATCTGAGCCCATTTAATCATACACTGCCACTTTCATCTCAGACTGTGACAGCCTACCAGCTGAAGTATGCTGAGAAGACAAAAGTGCTCCAAAGTGATACACACTAAACTAAGGGCGACAGACATTAAGGACGTATTTTTTTTCTTTTACCTCCATTCTTCCTGTACCTCAGCTGACTAATTTACCATCCGAGAAAAACATGTTTCTGACATTCCTGTAAAGGTAATCAAAGGGAGAAGAACCCTGTTCAGGAGAAAGGTGGCTTCTTGACCAAGGCAAGTGCCTGCTTGGGAAGTTGACAGTGTGGGCAGCTTATACATAGAGTCACAATGAAAACAAACCAATGGAGTGTAAGTGCATTGTTGTTTATGTGGGACAGATCTCATGCTCTTACATTTTCATTATGTTTTACAATGAAATTTGTTCCTTGGAAGTCAAATCTTAAAGTTGAAAGGTAGAGGTTTTTAAAGGATACAATTCACAATCATTAAAGCTATAAGTGACAGCATTCAAATGGGAATTAGAAATCTTAATGAGCTTAAAAGCACAGCTATTTCTATGAAATAAAAAATAACATCAAAAATAGGCAAGCAAATGCTGTGTATTCCAGTCCACCATGTTAATTTATTTTAAGTAAAAGCATTTTTTCCACCTTTTTTGTCTCTTCCTAAAATAAGAAAGGAAGTCTGCAGAAAGCACTAACAGCAAACGTATTACAAATTCAGTGACATACTAAGATCAGCCTAATTATCTAACTTAAATTTATCAGTGTTGCTTCCATATACTACACAGACATAAAAAAACCCCAGTGCTGCATGTCTGCATCCACCCTCTGTTTTTACTTTAGGCAAAGCAGTTCATGAAAAATTAATAAATATAGCCAGGTCTCCTATTACTCCTTAACTAGCATCACTGTCACCTCTCAAAAGCCCAAATTAATTCAGAATACACAACTGACTTACCTGTTTCCAGGGTCTCAAGTGTTTCCAGTCTGCTCACAACTTCCAATTTACCAGATTTTTTAAAAAATCTGAGATAAGTTCTCATTTGATCCTCTGTCCTCTTGTCTTGCCCCATTTCCTCAATACTACAATCCCTGTTGAAAAACACACATATGGTTACAGAAGATTAGAATTATACAAGTATTTTCCCATACCATCCCAAAATTTCTCTCTTCTTTCATAGCAAACTGACTGTTTATTGGGGTTTTTTCCCATGTTATCTTGGTTTGTTTGGGATATTTTTCTGATTTATTTTTCATGGTCTACATGTTTAATTCAGGTAAACGACCAACATAATCACTGTCCCACTCAATGTGAGGAGAATCCAGTGTCTTCTTCTTCCCTGGAATCAGTACAGACCTTGTGTTGTGAGCCTGACCATAAGTCCACTGTGCACCAAGGAATTAGTGAAAAATGTAAAGCTATTCCCTTCTCATAGTGTTAACTCTAATGAAAAAACAATATTAAATGTCATCTTACAGACACTTAGGCACCTTTTTAGTGGCATTATAATGGACCAGCATGGCCTGGTCCAAAACACCTTGTACACAATAAAAAGAAATGAAAAATAGAAGGAAATTCTAATTGGCTTTGTAAAAAATTTTATCAGAGAAGACTCGAATCCTCAGGGTTCAGAAAACTTCACCTGTCTGCTGACAAGAAGAAAACCTGCACCTTCACTTGTATTAAGACTCCATAAAGGTATAAAGTGTCTTGGATAAGCAGCTTGGACTGAATTACCCACATATTAGCAGAAACACCTCTGTAAAAAGACCATTTTAAAATACAAGCCTTCATGTTTCAGTATTTCTCACAGATAAGAGCTAAGATTCAGTCCAGGAGGAATACATCTGTGGTCAGCTTTGGTGACTAAATGAAAAATCTTTTTCTCTGTGAGACTGGAAAAGATGCATCCATAGGTTTTCAGGAATTGAGAGCCAGTGACAAGCCAAGGACAGAAATCAGTTCCTGCAAATATACTGTGGTGACATTAGTCATTGAGGTAATTGTATCAACCCAAGAAAAAGGTTAGAAACCAACTGTTAAATATATGAAGAAAACATGGAAATGCTCTTCCTTACATAAAAGGAACATGCTGGTGACCATTTTAGTTGATTTAAAAGTAAGTTGCAGTTGCAAAAAGTGATACCTTACAAAATCAGCGAGATATTTAATTTCTGTCCTTACCATTTGGAACACCATCCTCTAAACTTATATTTTTGAATTAGAAGTGTCAATCCATTAGAAAGCTAATGAGCTGACACTTCATACAAGGATAGAGAAAAAAAAGAAGTGTAGTTTTAACAAGCTTTTTTTGTAAGTAGGAATAGGTTTGAAACTAGAAGATAACTATTCAGTATGTAAGCAATATGTGTAAAAAGGCCCCATGGATGCGTAGCTACTATAATATCTTTTAAAGACCGGTCTACTTTGACAGTTTTTTTTCCTCTATAAATAATAAAACTGAATTTTCTGAAACTGGACATTGCTCTTCCCTAGGTGAAAACATTCCAGGTGAAAACATTTCCTTTTCTTTAGTGATGAATTTCTGGCCAGTGAGGTCATGTCATCAGCTTAACTCGACAAAGTCCATGTACTGGGCATCTAAAGAAAGATGAGGGTCCTGTCAGGAAGACATAAACAAAATCTGAAGTTATTTCAAAGCCAAGGGAAGTCTGATATGGTGCTGAGAAAAGACAGAGAAATTGGTATAATAATTCAGGATTAGCTAGGATGAGATCTTTCTTTCCTAGCAAAACTAACAATCTTTCAAATGTGATTAGAATAAATTATTTTATTTCAAGACTTAACCTATAGACACTCAATTTGCCTCCATGAGCCAGTCAACTAAATATGTTTGGGTTGATTGTAGGAACACAGATTGATGATGGCAAGCCATACATACAATTTTATATAAATAAACATTCACAGTATAACTACCAAGTGTTTGCAGATTGGCAAATGTGTCCTAGAAGATGTTGTTCATATAAACTGTTTTCTCTCTCCCTTTTTTTTAAGGTTCTATCAAGTGTACCCAATATTTTTCTCAAAAGAAGTTCATGAGCTTGTCTTATTTCGGTCTAATAAAACCATCTGCTCCTTAATAAATCTAGTAAAAATGAGAAAACAGGTTCCACAAATAAAACATTTGTTTAAAAATAGTATAAAAACTCTAACAAATTTAACAAACAGCAAAAACAAAAGCAGAAATTGTAACATCCTGGTTCAGTTATTTACATAAAATAGTTACATATTTTATATGGTATAAATGCTGACGTCTCTACACAATTTTAATAATCTGTATGTGTATTTAAATTGAATTTTGAATGATCTTTGTATAAAGCGGTACTAGCTACAATTGTGAAAAGGCAAGAGTTCTGAAAAATAAGGGTTTTCCCTTAGTTCTTCAAGAAAAAGGAAAGGTCTTAACACCTGGGGATTACATTCCCTGTTTTAAATATGCTTCCTGATGTTTGGTGTTTTTTTAAAAATTTGATCACCACCTTCAAACTATTCTATATTTTCAATGCAGAAACACTTAGTAGTAAAATATATTGAGTTTCACATTGGAAAATCTTTGGGCTAATTGCATAAATAAAGATATTTGAGGAGGAGACATACACAATACAAAAATACAAACATGATTTTTTTAAGTATAAAAAAATACAAAAACAATTCACAGTGTAGAGCTCTTTCTGCAGTTTTAGAGTGGCATCCAAACACTTGTTTCATCATGGCTATTTATTTCCAAAAAGAGGATAATAGCACACTTCTCTTTAAAAAATATTATTTAAAAAGTATTTTTAAATTTATAGGACTTTCAGAGATGTATTCAAATAACGAGTTTTAATTTGCAGCATTTTTCCTATGTGAATATAGAGAAAATATTTAATGAATTGTTGAATTTCATCATGACTCAGAGCAGAATTTAGCACTTTAATATGCTCTCTCACACATAGTTTCCTTAAAAAATAAGAAAATAGTGCAATTCCTTTCTACCTGCAGTCTGTTCTGATGAAAACTCATACAGAAATAATGCATTCTCATCAGCCATCTGTCTTCTTAGACTTAAGTTAAAATATTTTAAGGTTAACACTTATGTCTACATAATGATGAAATAGTTAAAGTTAAAAGTTCTAACCTCCTTCTTTCCCATTCATAATTTATGCTATTGTTCCCAAAATACATATGTTTTTCACGGAGTAATGCATTTAAGAAATAGATTGTTTGTGTAGAAAGTGCTCCAGAGTGATATGACCTGATAAAAAGGCCTAAAAATATCTAGTCATATGGCATTTTATTCACATTACTCCATAAGGTGGATTAAGAGAAGTAAAGAAAAGCATGAATGTGGGCAAGAATTATGCGACAGATAAGATGACTGTGTCATTAAACATTAAAATGTTAATAGGAATGCAATCAAGAGAGTGCAAATTCCTCTACCATAGACTGAATTCACTCACCATCCAAAAACACATCTGAAGTAATTCAGAGATTTGGCAAGAGCAAATTCCCATTGCTATTTTTCATTTTAAAAAAAATAAAGACTGGGACCAGATTCAAGGATATATTGAACAGCTTTGTACAGAAATATGACTTAATAATGGCCTCCTGAGTGAGTCCACCACCAGTGGAGAATTATAAAGAAATAAAAATAACAAGAGGGCAAGGAAAGGACGAAATACTGAAGTTCATTACCATCTCAGTTTCTTCTAACACAGGTTAAATTTCTGTCACCACATTTATTATTTTTTCATGGACCATTCATCCATTACTTTCTAATTACTTTCTAAGTTCTTTATGAAAGGTTCTGGAATGAAATGCAGATTGTTTTAATATGCTCTGTGATGCAACATTTCAGTTCATGAAAAATTTGTTGGTTTAAACTTGTTTGCCTGGCAAATTCAATAGGTATTCCTCTTATGGAAAACAGAAGCACAGTCTGGCCACCTTCCTTGAGGCTATAGTTCTCTCCACTGTTGTCTCAGTTCTGTATTTTCCCAGCTTGAAGAACTTTATTCTTAACCTTTCCATATCTTGAAGCAGCCACAGACCTTTGATGAACCATCCTCCCTTGGAACAAATTCTAGATTTGTCAGGTTGTTCTGAGATTGTGGGACAAGAACTAAATGAAATTGTCAATTCGTTGAGCAAATTCATTAGTATTGTTTTACTTTATAATTAGACTAAGGAGTTCAGTAGGTTTGCAAAGCATTTTTTTTTCCACAAAAGATTTATTTTCCTTTAGCTGTTATAATCAGTATAAAATTCCCATTTGCCATTATAGAATTTCTCTAGCCTTATTTTTATGTAATTCCTGATAATGTTAGCTGTATAGAATTCAGAATTTTTAGCAAGTATACCTTAAATCCTGTCTAAACAACCTTCTTGAAAATGTTCACCACGGTTCTATCAGTTCACCCCAGATATCTATCTTTTTTACTTTAGTTTGCACTCCATAGTCAGTATTTTCTAAAACTCATAGCGAGAATTTGTCATTATTCATTCAATGGCTTTGTTGTCAAACTAAAACTTGATACTTTTTGCAGTTAGGTTCATAAGATTCCTCCCTAGAAAGAGAACTTTCTTAAACTAATTGGTATCAAATACATTTACATTCTTTTGAGAGATATTTTTCTGAATGCGTGTCCACCCACCTACTCATCATCCTTCCTGTGTTGTGTGTCCCACATTGGACACAAAACAGAAAAGAGTTTTGGAATGTGTTATAAAGATCATGTTTATCTGGGATAATTAATAGAGTCCTGACAGGAAGGCAAAAATTTCAGGTCCACACAAGAATTTTGTAATAGTGAAAAGGGAGAAGAGGCAGGAAATTAGTAAGAGAAAGTAAGGCAGAAAGTATCTTTTTTCTCCTTTTCAACAGCAAGATCTATGCAGTGAAGAAGGCGAGAAAATTTTGCTTTTCCACATGCTTGATATTAATAGAAAATATTTGTGCTAGCAACGTTGAGAACAATACAACTTTATGTATAAAAATTGCTCACTTAGTTCTGTCAAAGGTGATATCTGTGAAGATTATCTGATACTAATACTGGGAGTGAGCAAAATGTTTCTAACCAAACAACACAGTAGAAAAGTGAACAAAAAACAAAAGCCTTGAAAACATGTTTTAGAAAACAAACAGTGCTATTACATTGGCTTCAGTATTCTGCAATTTTTGACACCTTGAGATTAATTAAAAAAAAAATATCTCTTGTTGGGTGGCCTTTTTTGCGTCTTTTGAAAATAAATGGCCATGCTAGTAAATGTCCAATCGTACACAGTAAATTAGCAGCAGAGCTGAATGTAGAACCAGTACCTCACAGTTTCTTAAATGAGTAAAAAAGGCACAAAGTGAATAAGAAGAAAAGCTTCATTAGTCACAAATGATCATCTGTATCAACCTCATAGAAATGAAGAAATACTTTGGGTGCATGTACAGTCTAACTTAATTTTTTTTGTTTTGAATAGCGCTCAATTCTACTGTGATGTCATTTGTCCACTGCCATTGATGGGGTATGAGACCTTTTAGTCTAAACAGGGCTATCACAATTTGGCCACAGACATTAAGTAATGTACTCTATACATGGAGTAATAACCACCTGCATTTAAACACATATTCATGGAATATTCCGTGTATACACCTAAACACAGAAAGTCTGTCTGCCTATCTCTAACATAAAGCTCATTCTATATATATTTATCAAATGACAATGAAAACTCTCTCAGTGATATATAAATATTTAAAACAGAGATGTTTAGCTTAAAAAGAGTAAACTGCAGCTATACATCCTGGAAAATCTCTTGTGAGACAATGAAATCTGTTGGGAAACTTGTCACAATCAAGATATTTCTTCTCAGTGTTCAGATCTTGGTTGATCTCAGCACCTGAAATGGTATGAACAGCAGTGTGTGATCTCAACCTTAATCTTTATTAATCTGAATGATAAAGGTAAGTTAACTGCTTTACACATTCTTTGAGTGTTTATTAATTGTGACTGGGAGGAGACATAGTGCCTTTTTGTGTTTCGTCAGCGTGTTGTGGATCAGTGAAAAAGTATAGCAGTTACTCCCAATAAAAACAGTAAGACACAGTAAAACTTGTTTCTATGCATTTTGAATAACACAACAGGTAACATAAATTTTGTTCAAGTGAATATATTTTCTTTAAAACAAAATCTTATATCCTACCTCTCAGATTCTTTTCTATGACCCTCACAAACAAAGTTAATTAGCTTCATTATTTTGAACGCCTTAGGCTTGCTCTTTGCCTATTTTTGCCTAAACTGTTACCTTGGAAGGGTGTTCTGAACATGGCTGACAGGATTCTGTGCATGAAATTGACATTCCAGTTTCTGGACATGCTCACAGAATCATAGAATATGCTGAATTGGAAGGAACACATTAGGATCATTGAGTTCCACTCCTGACGCTGCACAGAACACCCCACGAGTCACAACATGCTCCCGAGAGTGTTGAACTTGGTGCTGTGACCAATGTGATCCTCAGTAGATAAAAGACAAACTCCCAAATTTCGTCAGGACCTTTCCACCCTACTGCACTGTAGCCCTCTGAGATAAAAGTGGTAGCCCAGTCACTGGTCTCCAGCTCAAAAGGCCCTTTTCCCTCCTCTCATAAATGCTATTCAGGATCTTAAAACATCTGATTAGGTATTTTCCCTTTTTTTTTCCTGACACATTGAATAACAAGGTGAAGTTCCATGCCATTCTAGTTTTAATTTTTACAGTTATTTCACTGACTCTAGAATTAACCATCTAACAAAAGACCTCATTTGATCAGCTTTCATCTAAACTTCATCTTTCTCGTCTGACCCTTCTTTTGAGCATTTTTTTGGTTCTATAGTGAATGAGGTTAGGAGGGGATAATGGAATCATAAAATCAAAGAATCATAGAATAAGCTGAGTTGGAAGAGACCCAAAAGGATCACTGAGTCCCACTCTGGGCCCTGCATAGCCCCAACCCCAAGAGTCACACCATGTGCCTGAGAGCATTGTCCCAACACTTCTTGAACTCCATCAGGCTTGGTGCTGTGACCACTTCCCTGGGGAGCATGTCCCAGTGCCCAGCTGGAACCCTTTAGGTGAAGAATGTTTTTCTAATATCCAACCTAAACCTACCCTGGCAGAACTTCAGGCCATTTTGTCAAGTCCTGTCACTGGTCACCACAGAGAAGAGATCAGTGCCTGCCTCCATGTCCCCTCACAAGGAAGTTGTAGACTGCAATGTGGTCTCTATTCAGTCTCCTCCAGGCTGAACAGACCAAGCTGGTCCTCACAAGGCTTCCCCTCAAGACCCTTCAATACCTCCATGGCCCTCCTGTAGGCATTGTCTAATAGCTTTATGACCTTCTTATATGGGGGTGCCCAAAGCTGCCGCCAGCACTCGAGGTGAGGCCGCCCCAGTGCAGAGCAGAGCAGGACAATCCCCTCCCTTGCCCGGCTGGCGATGCTGTGCCTGATGCCCCCCAGGACAGGCTTGGCCCTCCTGGCTGCCAGGGCACTGCTGGCTCATGTTCAACTTGCCACTGACCAGGACCCCCAGGGCCTGTTCCATGGCACTGCTCTGCAGCCTCTCATTCCCCAGTCTGTATGAACACAGAAGACAATTTTTGATGTAGCATTCTTTGAGGGATCATTAACCGCACTGTAACATGAAATAGTACTAATAAAGAGACCATGGGTCATACACATATGGGTAAATCTGGAGTATCTTTCTAAGGACAACAGCTAGAATTACAGAGGCATGACTATCAAGTAGCTTGTAATAAATGGAAGTATTTTCTGTGTACTCAGCTCAGTCATCTGGCCGAAGCCTGATGCTATCACATACAAACTTTTACAATGCTGTGCAATGAGGCTGGTTGAAAGAAATTAAACCTATTCCATTGTTTTCATGTTTTTACACATTTATTTCTGTCCTCTTCAGTGCATGGCATCTAACTAGATACCTCCTCAAAATTTGTGCTGCATAGCACCCTCTGAGACACCTTTCCTTGCAGGAGGTCTAAAGTAACTAATAACGATGAGATGAAATCTCTCAGTTTAAGACGCAGTAACACACTGACAGCAGTCAAGGGATTCTTTGTCAGGTAAATGTCTTGAACTTCTGCCTCTACTCTCACTCTCGTTCTCTGATTCTTTAAGTTTCACATTCAGCAGCTGGTACTTTTCATTCTACAGCTAAGTTACCAACTATTTAACGATTTTGCAGTCTATCAATTGTGTAGTCATTCCTTCTCCCTGCCGATTTTATTTAATATCCCAGAGCTCTCCTGTGACTATGGGGCCATAAGAAATCTATCTGCCAACAGGTATAAAACTAACACACAGGAATGTTTTAAAAATCTACAGATATAATGATTCAAGAGACAAACTAAACTCCAGTATAGAGAACCATATTGACCACCAACTGCACTGGGAACTGCACCTATGATAGGGCTGGATATTACTGCATGTTTTTTAGAGGTGTGTTTGAAAATGAAGGAGATTCTGTCCTCCTTTAATATTTGTATAATTTCATTAAAATATTATGTGTGTAAGGAGCTTAACTTAGGAGAAAATTTAATATTTTTTTTAAATTATTAGATCTAATAATTTTGATAATTTCTTTAATATGAGAATATGTTCACATGAAATATTAATTGATCATCTTTACACTTGGTTAAAAAGGGATGTATATGCTAAGTAGCAGCATCCATTCATTCACAGGTAAGATGGTGGCAGCTCAGTATTAACATCTTATGACCTTTTCCAGTTCTAGTCATCAGTCTAGACCATTGTGAGCATCCAGGAGAGAAGATCCAGCTTTATCAGCTTTGCCATCTCAGGCCAGTGACTGTGGCTCCACTCTCAGCAGAAAATACAGTTCACTGATGCCAGGGCTGTATGGAAACAAGATATAAAGTATCTTTCAGTTAAAGGGAATGTCTGTGAAACAGGCGGTAGAAAACAGTTAACTCAGGTTCAGCTTAATTTTCTGTCCAAACTGAAAAGCTAATATTTTCCTAATAATTTTCACACCTGATTGCATCATAACAAACCGTCTAGCCATTGCAACAGATGTGAATGTCTCTTAAACAAATCATTAAGTCAGGACTAGAAATCTCACTCACCTACTTTTCTGGTAGCTTTCTGATTTTATTTACTAAAAACCCTATAAATCTGTTCATCTATTATTCTTCTGTAAGAGATATTATGTATTTATTTATCAGAGTATATTTTAAAGAAATTGTAGTCACTTAATATACAAATTATTGGTGAAGAAAGGAAGAAAATGCGGATTTTAATTCCCACCATTTAAGGATTGACTCAATATTTTTTAAAAAAAGTTATTTTTCTGTCTATTTCTTTTGTTTTTCAGGGCTTTTGATTTAGTCAGAGCAAGATGATTCACGATAGCTTCACACAGGAAGTCTGTACTATTACAAGTACAGCAGGTAACAAATTTCAGATTTTGGGAGAGGGATTCCTATTTGGAACTTCTACATAAGGGGATGTTCAGAAGCCACTATAGGTCTTCATACACTAAGTTCATGTGTTTTTGCCTGAAAGTCCATGTACAAACATCCAAACAACCAATGAAATAACTTGTATGTTTGTCTGTGTGCTTGTACAAGCAAACACACTCAATCCCCTGTATCCATCTGCCTATCTAGCTACATATTTCCTGCTCTTTCTAACAGGTTGAAAGGACTAGTCACACCCTGTGACTAGTCTAATTCTAATAAAATAATGGCTTGCTGAAAGCTGATGTAAAATTAGAAACAATGCCACAGCCTGGAAAAAAAATCTGAAGCAGAGTATCCATATCAGCTTCTCCCAGAGTTTGGCTCCAATTTCTTCTGTTTCATTTTGCTACAGAGTTTAATATTGGACCCTAAGAGAACAACAATTATATTTAGCACAGTCCTTATTCAGGGAAATTTAATCTCCTCATTATCTCTGGATGCTATAATAGGAACGCTGGGATGAACTGTGGTCTTCTGTTCTCCTTCTTTCAGTACTCCAGCATTTTAACCTTTCCTTTTCCAAAGTCATTTTCTCAAATGTATGAGATGATTAATGAGAGCAGCTCTTTTCCTGTGTTCAACAATCGTGTCCTTCTTGCTCATCTCTCCTTGCATAATTACAATAATGTTGTTCTTGCCAATATTTAGGGCTGTGTCAGCACTTCCATTACAAACCCTGATTTTCAGGAGTTTGTAATAAGGCTGGTGGACTTGGCATTTAGCCAAAACTGAAGAGAACTGGAAATCACACTGGTCAGGGCACTTGAAACCAAAACATGAACAGTGATTTGTTTTGGGCTGGGCTCCATATTTGGCAAGAAAGAGTGGCTGACAGCAAGTGCGAGTGAAGTAAAAGAGATCCAAGTGTCTGATAATACAGCTGAGCTTTATATAATGTCAGAGAACAGCGCAAGAGCAGGTCCAGCTATGTAAGAAAGTCTTCCATAAGACAGCCAAATAATGTTCCCTTTTTTGGAAATAGGCCAGTGTGGCAAAAATAAAAAGAAGAAGGACAAGCATGACTGGGTTTGTAGCTCTCTCAATGCCAGCTCAATAATTCCTGAAAAAATCCTTAACAGAGAAATGAATACCTGTGTACAGTTCTGGAAAAGAGGACAAATTAGTAGGTTATTTAAAGAAAAATTAGTCCATTTTCAAAAGCAACTGGTGATTCTGTGAGCAGTGCCTATTGATTTTTTTTTTTAGGAATGTTAGAACTTTTTAAGATCCTTTGTACAGCTAGAGCTTGTCGCTCAAACAGCACTTTGACTCTTTAAGAACTGAAATCCAAAGAACTCTAATGCACAGAGATAACTACCGAATACACAGAAGAACAAAGAGTGGCAATCCAAATATATACTTTAATATATATGTAAATAAGACAAAATACTTGTAAATTATTCTGTGGAAACATAATGTATTTATCATTTTTTACCTTCAGAGAAGGAAGTTATCATAGAAAAATAGAATCATAGAAAATTTTGTCTTGGAGGTGTTCTTAAATATCATCTGGTTTCAACCCCCCTGCCATGGGCAGTGAACCTTCCACTAGATCAAGTTACTCAGAGAACCATCCAGCCTGGCCTGGAACATTTCCAGGGATGGGACCTCCACAACTTCTCTGGGCAACCTGTTCCAGTGCTTCACCATCCTCCCATTAAAGAAGTTTTCCTAATATTTAAACCTATGCATAAGACCATTCCCCCTTGTCCTATCACTACATGCCCTCATGAAACGTCCTTCTCCAGCCTTCTTGCAAGCCCCCTGTAGCTACTGGAAGGCTGACCTCAGTCTCTCCAAAGCCTTCTTTTCTCCAGGCTGAGCAATCCCAATGCTCCAATAAGTTATGATATAGAGGCAAAGGAAAAAGAATGTGATCGTTGTTAAAGCAGAATAATATACAAGCTTAATAAACTCCTTTTGGGTTATAAACAAGTAATTTGACAACAAACATTAAAAAAATATTAACCCTAAATGCTCACTGGAATATTCATGTATTCACATGGCCACAGGTTTGGTTTTGTTCTGAGTAATTAATGCACATTTTTTTGATTTCTTGGCAAGGATGAGGTCTAGCTACAAATTTACATCCAGTGGCAGAAGACAAGTCCAAATAGCACAGATTACTTATTATAACAGTATACTGTTTCTCTTTTTCCCCCCTTTTTATTGCCTTTATTGGGAAATCTAAGAGAAAAATACCAACTTCACACACATTCAAAGCAAATCAAGACATACAAACAAGTTAGTACTGAATAAATATGGCATGAGGAGACAATGTTTCAGCTGTTAGTAATTACTGTGTTGGCTATTCTTATCATTACTTTTAAGTTATCTTCTTGCCTGATACTTACTGGCTGTTCAAGCAGACACACAAGCAGTTACTGTGATCAGCTGTACCAGATTGGCCTCTACCTGTTTCTCCACGAGTCTGTTCTGTCATTCAACCTCATGCAGCCAATAGACCACATGCCACGATATTCCTTTAAGTTTGAGCAGCTTCAGTTCAGTCCATCTCTAATGAATATTTACTTCCATCAAATAAAACAGTTTTCATCCATAATTTCAAATAAAAATTAGTTGATAGTCTTGGTTTTTTCAGTCTCTAATGTAGCAAAACCCACCAAATGTGAATCTATCAAAGCAAATGAATTTATTATTTTTAAGGTAGCAAGATAATCAGTAAATATTTAGAAGTCCTTCTCACAATGGTTTAACTATAAACTAACTTGACAATTATGACCAAATTTTTTCATCCTACAGAGTGATTCTAAGAGGCCAGAGCTAGAGCGTATAGGGAGAATGGGAAGGACGAGAAAGAAATCCTTCCCACCTAGAGTAATACCGGGATAAAGAAGTAAATGGACACATAACAGCCCCCCTGCTGAGCACACAGCAGCACTGCTGCATCTTTGCATTCTTCAGTAAACCTGTAACAGCAGTCTATAAATCACTCTTCACACATAAATTATAAAGACATTTAACATTGTCTGAATAGCAATGGATTGATTCTTTGAACAAGGCTTAAGACACACCAGAGCAGGAAGTGGTTTATGCTGCTTTCAGCTTTTCCCTGTTAAATAGCCTATAGCTGCAAAGACCGTAGCACCCACTGTTGATGTTGCAGGAGTCTGGTGACCCTTCAAATTCCTATGTCCTCTCATTTGGCTACAAGCCTGCTGCTGTCCCACATTTATTTCTAGGATGTCCCACACTCCCCTTAGTCTCTATTCCCCTTTAGTCCTACCATGGCCATAGAAGTTATTTTAGAGAATTCTGAACCTTTGGGTTCAGAAGGGATTTGAAAATGCAAGACTTCTGTAACAAAATAAAAGTAAATCTTGGGCTTGTGTGTTTCAGGGGAATATACCTCTTACTGAATATATTTTTAATGGAATTATGTTACAAGTCAAAAACTGGGAAAAAAGCAAGTCTTAGAAATATTTGTTTAACTAGAAATCTGTGACAAAAGAAAGGAATCACTGATATGTAATTTTCATGTTTTATCATGTCTTTACATAGCTTTTGCATCATAAATGTTTTCAAAAGACTGCATCATGCACCTTCTGAAGCTATTTCTGTATTAATTAGATATGTCTTTGCAAAATTTCACAGAAATACACATTTCTGTGCCATCATTTCCAATCGCTTTTGGATCAGAGAAGAAGGCAGTATTATGAAATTAAAGTTTGACCTTCATTTCTCCTGTCTTAAACTGGTAATAGAAATTCTTTCTTGTTGAACGCCTCACTCTCCTTCTAGAAAATTTCACTTATACTATCTGGCCTGGGAGAGGATACATAGTTTCTATTCTGACCCTCCTCTTAATCTCCACTGAGGCTGGAGAAGGAAATTTTTCTAGGGAATTGTCCTGCACAAAATCCATTCAAACTCTAAATTTTGTAGAGGGAATGCAAAGGGCAGATGGGGAAAATGGAAGAACTTGTTGCCATACAATTTAAATTGAAATTAAGAGAATGCAGAAAACCAGCAATGAGAAACAGAACCAGCTTTTTCCCCCTTCTAGATATGGATGGTGTTGGAGAAAAAGAACAGATTTTACTATAAATCAGGTGAATTTGTCAAGGCACTATATATTTTATTCCATTACTGTATAGCTTGTGCAGTCTAAAAGGTTCTTTATTAAACCACTCAATGCAACAAATAGAACTGAAAATGTCAGTTTATTATTCCAGTGTACTAGTGAATTACAACTATGCCAAGAAATTGTTATTTTTTATTCCTTTCAATTGCTTTTTTCCCAGCTTCTTTATTTAAAAGATATATACATGTGTTTGAGTAACCGTCTCTTTGAAAAACCAAAAAACCCTCAAAACCCCCCAAAAAACCAAAACCAACCAACCAAAAAAAACAAAGAAACCCACAAAACAAACTAACTAACTAACTAACTAACTAAATAAATAAATAAATAAATAAAGCAAAACCCAGTAAAACCCCCCAAACCCAAAAAACTTACATGGCTGGGATCCAAACTTTAAAATTAAATAAAATAAAATTAGATGTTTGAGAAAAGACATTAATTATAGACTACAACATATTGCTATTACATGTTGAAAATTAAAAGGTGCCTTCTCCTGAAAATTATTCTTGTAGCTACAAATGATTTTCCTTGTCTTGGCAGTGACAAAATTCCCCTTTAAAACAAGAAAAAAACCCAGAGCTTTCCAGAATACTTTACATTATTGTTGATGCACCATCTTAATTGTCTTATAAGCCTCTTCGGAATTACAACATTGTATCTAAGCAAACTGTTCTTATAGTCCCTCAAAAAGTTATCTGGTGTGCCCACGAATGTCCAAGGAAAGCTGAGCTCTGTGTGTTGGGATGGATCTCTGGAAATGTCATGATGGTACGTAGTGCTCCTAAGAGGACGTGTATCTCCATCTATTTTATCACCTCTGTTTTGAACCATATTTCATGTGAGGCAACACCTAAAGCCTTTTAAAGTGCTGTCCCAAGAAGCCAACATTATCAGAATTTGTTATGCACTGGGCAAGCTCTTACACAGCCTGGAGTACCCTTGCTGATAAATGCAGAGTGACTGCAGATTCAGTCTGATTTGAAGTGCTACATTCCTGTTTACACTGAAGACCATCAGAATACGATCAGGTGTGATATTGGCTGTCCCCTGACAATGCCATTGTTTCAGTGGCACAATAGGGACTAGGTGGATGGTCCTTCTCTTAGTTTGGGGTTTATTACTTCTTTCCTTTTTTTAAGGCTAGTGACAATTACGTTGTACATAAGAAAATTATTGTGCTTAAAAGAAGAAATTCTTTCTAAACATATCTTAAGAAATGCTTCTCCAGCTTCCACCTTTCTTTATTTTTTGGTCTTTAGGGACATCTTTCACTGCTGGGGATCGTGCCTCTGGATGTCTAACAGCATAGTTATGATTTGATGAGCATGGTTATAATTTGATGAAGGAGAAAGTGTCACACACACATACATGCACGCACATTTTGTTAAAATACATCATTGGATTCTGAATTGAATGACCTTGCTTTCAGAACACTGATGCCAAAATAGTACCCCTACTATGTCATCTCTAAGCACATCTTGCTAAATATTCAGATTGACAGAAATGACAGAAATGCAGTATCTCTCCAGAACTGCTTTGATAACAACTTATATAAGACCTAGAGCAGGAATAAATACATGTACGAAACCGCATGGCAAACTGCTCTTTTCATTGCTCTGGTTTTCAATGGAATAATCTTTGTACAGAAGCTTTATTCTGTTCACTGAAAATATTGGATAATAATTTGGATAATAATATTGGATAACAATTTCTAAACTGTACTTTTAACCAAAAACAGAGTTTTTGTAAGAAGAAGCACTATTTTATACTAGAAATACATAAGTAGCTTTACTCGACACAACAGTTATCAATTGTGTTTTTTTACGTGAAGCCCTCCCTTAAGAAATGACATCACAGTGATACTCAGTTATAGGTAATTGATTTATTTGTCATTTTCTTTTCCTTTGTGATTGGTTATACTGCAGGTTCTATGGTTATTTGATGCCACTGGTTACCCTGATGAAAGAGTGTAACTGAATGCACTTCTCTTTTGTGCCAGGAAAGTAGTTTTCTTTTATGTTCAGTAGCACAGCATCAGGGAGTATTTGCTGGTTCATTTCTCAATCAGTCAGAAAAGCTGAGCCATTGTAAATGAAGTTATCAACGTTTCTGGTATTCTTGTCCTGGAAAATTCACTTTTAATAGCTGCAGGATACCGCCCTGAATCAGTTGCCTGCTTTCAGGGATCCACGTTGGATGGGATCTCTAATGCCAAAGAGGCCTTCCTCTTGACAGAAAGGATATAGCTGCTCAAAAAATAAATGATCACTATAGACCATTAGTGAAAATAACCTGATTTTATTTTACTTGCTGCTGTAAATATTTACTTTGACAACCTACTTTATCGAACTATGAGGATACAGTTTTGTGTATGATAAGACTGAAGGTCAATGCTTGTTTAATAAACTCTAAATAAAGAATTATGTGATACACTGTACACATTTCACATCCAGTGATACATTAATGCATCATTGCACTCTGTATAATCAGCTCAAATGACTTCCTTTAAGGAGACAGAGATTGTTTCCCCTGCATCTTTTTTTTTTTAAACAATTTAAATGCTCTATTGGTTAAATGCCAGCAATCCAGCTAACATTTAAGGTGAATACTATGTTAGATTTATTGGATTTTGTAATTTTCAATGTCTTAGGGATAAATGAGAGATAAACAAGCTCACATTATATATTGAAACATAGTTTTAAAATAAATACCTGTTGATACTACAGTCAAATCTAATGCCAGAATTGACAAAGGTTCTTATTTGGAATACTGGCATAGCTTCAGTGTTTTTCCAAGCAGAAGTTTCACTAGGAATTGTTTTTTTGTTCTGAAAGTCATTGAATGTGGACACATAAAGATATAGACAGAAATAAATATTTATAAGCCACAGAACAAAACAGCTTTGAATGTTTGACGTTGGATAAGAAATAGGTCCTCTAATTTGCATGGCTAGACACAGACAGGAATATAGGGCTAGATACAATTTTCTTCGGTGCTGAGTTGTGCTGCCTCTTTGCTTAATGTCATTAGAGTTTCAGCTACTGCTAAAGCAGATGTAAAGATACTGAAATGGCCACTCCAGCAGTCTGGTCTGGGATATTAACTGGCTGAGTCCAGACATAGGGATCCATCTCTGTATAGCTCCCAAAGCAGTCTCTGAATTTATAAAATCTTGCTAGAACTATTCTATTCCTCACTGTCCCCTGTTCCCTGAGTATCCCTGAACTTGCAGCTCCTACTTTAAGAAACTATATTCATTTTCCACTCACTGTTGAAATATTTCCTATTTTTTCTTATTTAGTAAGGAATTGTTTTAAACTCTTAATCACAAACATGACCTTAATTTAAAAGACAAAAGATTGATTTTGCTTTACTGTGAATTCATTGGGCAAAAGAATGCATAAGGGAACACATGAGCAAGTTCATAGGGCAGGAAAAAGTAAATTTTATTCTTTGAACACAAATTCCATAGTTCAATAAAGCGGAACCTATATTCTCTGTGTATGTAATAAATACAATTAGCTCCCAATATTACATGAAATTGTTTTCTTTCAATCAGCCTAAGCTTACAGGAAAACTGTTGGGATGTGAAGTAACTTGGAAGACCTTGAACTACCCAGGGCTGTAACTTCACAGGGTGTCCCTTTCCTGTGACAACCTTCGTTTTTCAAAAGAATTTTCTGTTTGTTCACATCACAGATGGGAGGTGTTTACACAGACTCAGCTGCACTGGCTGTAAACCAATCAGTTTGGATATCGATGTTAAGCAGTAATAAGTAGTATCATGTAGGAAATTATAAAATTCCCAAGAAATTCAGAATGTTCAGGTCCAGTATTTAAACTTCATCTTCTGATCTTATTCAATTCGCCTGGTATTAGCCCAGATCTCAGGAAGCAAGCCATCATTAAAACTGTGGTCAGAAAAATGGTGTCATTTTATATCCCTTTAGGACTGGCTTGCTGCATTAGCCCCATGATAATAATCACAGTAATCATGGGATATGAACCCAGGTATTCCATGATACTGGTGAAACGTTATAGTGTCATATTATTAGTAAAAATTTGTTATGGTATTAACTGAGATTGCTCATGGAAACCACTAAGAAGAACTTACATATTAGAAAGGGTATTTTTCTTTTAAGACAAGTTCTTTCTGCCATATGAGGGAACAGGGGTAACACAGTGTAGCAGGTTCAGAAAGCAGCACCAGAGTTTCTATGAGGAGCAATAAAGTCTGCTTCTCTCCTTCATCTTTCAAGAAACTCTAAGACAATGAAAATTACAAAAAAAAGTATCAAATGCATCTTTTCTGTAAGAAGTCTGAATCACTTGTATCTAAGCCAAGAGTTGTTCATGAGAATACATTTGATGTAGGAGGTGACCTAATTGTGTCCTTCCAGTAGCTGAAGGGAGCTGACGGGAGCCTACAAGAAAGGTGAAGAAGGACTTTTTACCGGAGCATGTAGTGACAGGACAAGGGGGAATGACTTCAAACTGAGAGAGAGTAGATTTCTCTGTGTATGTATTCTCTGAGAATGTACATTAATTATTTGGCTGCAAACTGCATGAGAATGAGTACTCTGAGAGTAGGTAAATAAGATATTAGGAACAATTCTTTACTGTGAGGGTGTGAGGGTGTGAGGCATTGGCACAGGCTGCCCAGAGAAGTTGTGAATGCCCCATCCCTGGTAGTGTTCAAGGCCATGTTGGATGGAGCTCTGAGTAATCTGATCTAGTGAAAGTGTCCCTGCTCACAGCAGGGGAGTGCAACGAGATGGTCCTTAAGGTCCCTTTCAACCCAGGGCATTCTATGATTCTGTGCTGAATACTGCGTGAAGCTGCATAAAGGAAGGGTTCTCTGGTCTTGAGGTCTCTAGAATCTACGTAAACCTGTGAGAGAGAGCCAACGTGTGTGTGTCTGTGTGTGTGTGTGCAGGTGTGTGTGTGTGTGTGTCTGTGAAAATCTATGTATACCTTTATCTTTGAGTGTGTGTGTTCGTGTGTCTGTGTCTGCGTCTGTGGATCATTTACTGTTTACTGTAGTGCTGATGCAACCTGAAGAGATGCAGAGCCTGAGATGTTTTATCTCGTCAGAGCTCACTTCAATTAAATTAATGGATCCATTCAGTTCCCTCTTTCCTCTTTCAGCTGCATCATTGCTGAATACATTAAAAAGATCTTAAGTCTCAAGATGGTACATCATGGCATTAGCCACAGCACTCATTTCCCTCTGTCTTCTTCTTCTGTAAATCAAATAATTAATGAGATCTCTACCTCAATAGAGCACTTCATCAATATTTTGTAGCAATAGAAAAAAAAAGAGACACACTGTTTGCTCTTGTAGGAGCTTTTATCTACAATTGTGTAGATTTGGCGGGCAAAGGTTGTAATTCTAAAACGACAAAATAATGCCATTTTTTCCCAGTTTGCTTTTAATTTCTGAGAAAAATTATTCAAAAAGCTTAGCTACTGACTGCTTCTGTTGTAAAGATGGGTGTTTTTTGAATTTTAGACTTGTAATAAAATTTAATTGAAAGTCTTTTATTGTGGAATATGTAATTCCAAAGGATTATATGACTAAGTATCACAATTTAATGTTCAGTATTTCAATTCAATTAATAAAAAATAATTATACTGCACATAATGTCAGCTATTCTCTTTTCTTTACAAAGAAATTACTTACCTTGGCACCATTAACCCCTTCACGCTATTTAATCGAAGAGTTTCATACTTAGAATACAACAGAAAATATATTATAACATAGACAGTGGTGCAGAAATTTATCCCAAGGCTAAATAACAGGTTTGCAGCAGACAGAGGCATTAGGTTTTCATCCTATGGTTCTAGTCTGATTCCTTTTATTCTTTTCTGAAAGAACATTTTAGTTCAGAAACTTAAATAGTCTTTATGGTTCTGTTGTTGAGGTGACACTGATTATTGAGCTGAATACCAGGCCTCTTACTGAGAATCATGCACTGATTTGTAATTACTTTTTGCCTTAGGTTTTGAAAAATGAATATAGTAATTTTAATTTAATGATTTGGCTGCAAACTGCATGTGAATGAATAGAGTACATTTGACTACAATGAGAGGGAAAGAGTCAGAGTCTTACTGAGTTGTTAAAATATAATGGCATTTTTTACTGAAATGACAATTTCGTTACATTAAATTAGAACAATACCTTTTCTGAGAAATATAAACATGCAGTACTGGCCTTCAAATGAGTTCCATTAAATATCACTACATTGCCATGGTAAAAATAGTCCATTCCTGCAGGACAGGCATAACTGAAAACTGCAAAAGCACAGAAATGCTAATAATGTTCCTTCTGCATGCTGGTCTGCAGGAAGACAGGTCTCACAGAAAAGACTCTGTGAACTACACAGCAATTGATTTCTAGAAAACAGCAGTAGCACAATTGTTCCAGACATTCCTTTTTCATTGCAAGGTATCTTTGGCTGTGTGTGCACTAAAATAGGCATCCTTCCCAGAGGATGACCTTTGGCCCCAGCAAGGGTGTGCAGGGTGGCTCAACTCCAACCTGCTCAAGCTCGCAGGCAGCTGACCTGGATCTGCTATGGCTTCCATGTCTTGCCTCTGTGACTATGGCATGTATGTACAACCACAACCAGGTGCAGTTTTTCATCTTGAATTGGCTGAATCAATATTAAAAGACACAGCCTAGTCTCTTACAAGTGTATTTTTGCAGCAGTCAACTGAGATTGTGCTGCAGCATAGAAAGTATGTTGAAGACTTGGAGCTTTTGAGGACAGAGATTCTGTGGATAGCTTGGAAGAAAAACTAAGTGGAGGGGGCCAAACCTGATGCTGTTCTGTCTGTACCGCTGAATCCCAAAATCAAACTATAGCCAAGATTAGCCTATATATGTATTGCAGTCTTTATGGGTCCCAAATCTTTAAAATTTCTGCTATTAGTATCCCATCTTACCTTTCTTTGACAAAACACAATGTAGGAAGAGAATATAATTGAATTAATGTTATAGTTCTGTGTTCACAGCAAGAACTGGTTGTGTGGACTTTACGTGGAGTGTAGTTCCTAGCTGGTGCTGCTAAAGGGTTAGCACTGTGATCAGTGTTGCACTTAGTAGTGAGAAAAGAATTGATTTCTGGTATGAATTTCTGGAACAGGTTGCCTTGTCTTTGAAGGCAAAATCTTCTGAAAATAACGTAAAGTCCTTCCAAGATGCACATTCCATACATGTTTTGGTTTCAGTGAAATCTGGGGCACTGCGGTTTTGTCATTTCAGTGTTGAAAACAAAATCACTTTTGATTTTGTCCTTGTGGCCCATGGAAATATTGACTCTGCTATTGTATTTGTCTGGCTCACTTGTTACATTATTCAGCTAAACTAAAACTCTTTTTCATTTGAAGTAGTTGTTCCTTTTGCCCTGGAGCAGTGTGTGGCAGCACTGACAGCTTGGATTGCTACTCTGGTTTTATTCCTATCTTGGGCAAATTGGTGATTCCCCATGTACTTGTTTTCCTTGGAAGCTATTTCAGAAGTGCCACTTATCTCCAGGAGACACTTGCAAGTGCTTCTGGAAACTTTCTTGTTGCTGTTGCACATTTTAGAATTTCTTAAAATGGCTCACACTAATAAATAAATAAAAGCAGGGGGAAGAAAATACTGAAATAACGACTAGGATTCAGAAACAGGAATCTTTCTTTGAGTCAATTAATTAAGGCTGTTAATTTTCACATTTTCATCCTTTCACTTATTTTTCATGTAAATAACTTTTTTGTCCAACAAACAATTTGTTAGCTAAAACATTCATATTGCTAAATGATTTAATAAAAATATAATAAAATACTGCACCATACAAATAATGCCATATCTGTAAGAGTTAGCGTATATGTAAAAAAAACTGAAAATGCAATGTGCAGTTATCTTAATGTTCATCTCCTGCCTCTAGTCGTTGGTTAACAATCTAAACCAAACTGAAATCCTAAAAAAAAGAGTTTGTTTTGGAGGGTTGCCTTATTACTGTTGGGTTACTTCTGTCATTTGAAAATACTGTTACAGATTCCTAAGCTGAAATATTTTTCAAGAATTCATTGCTCTCTAAATTATGTCTTCCTTATTGTGCTGTCTAGTATTGCATTGAAACAATTCCTCTTCCAAGTTTCTTGAGATCGCTAGATTGACACCAAGAAGTTTGTCGATGACACGAAGACATGATATATTTATGATACACTGAGGTCTTGTTTTGTAAAAATTTGATAGTGGTCTAAGGAAGGCATTAGAAAGATCATAAAATGAAATGGAATTAATTTTACTTATTTGTTTTTCTGGCTTATTCGAATGCAGTTAATACTTTCTGAATGACTGAGAGAAGTTTAGCCTCTGATAAAAGCTCAGTGTCAAGGAACAACAGAAGTATGACTGACAAACCAAGTTATAACATTATCGTGTGAGGTGCTACAGTTCTTGTGGGATTCAATCCTGTATTAGAAGGGAATTATAAAAAGCAATTCTCAACCAGATAGTGCCCAAAGTATAATCACCAAATGGTACTGTGGATTGTGATCTTGTACTTAAACTAAATAAATCACTCATGCAAATAACTTTTCTTCGAATTTGTTGTTAAATATAATAAAGGTGTAGGAGATATAGGCAACATGAAATGTATATCTGTATGTCTAGATGTGCATGTGTATATACTTACTGAATTTTTTGTGCATATGTATTTACTTACTGTAAATACATGTTACTATTTCCTTACTGTATTAAGCTGATTTTTAAAAAATATATGTATTACATTTTTCTTTAGGCTTCTATTTTTTAAAAAAATCTGACTATGTATAGTCACTCTCATCCACAGAAACTGTACCGAAGATCAATAAACCATATGTGCACATATAAAATTATCTGTGATTTGCTATATATACAGTGTCTGATAATGTCAAGCTTTTCACTTGGTGCAAATGCTTAAACAAATAAACAGTGTGACAGCCACTTAAATCAGCTGAGGATCTGTCCAGGTATCTGCAGATAGCAGCTCAATGTCACCAGATGAAACACTAACCAGGATCGTGCTGTCATTCTGGAGCTGACATCACTTAGAAATCATTTGCCTAAGTAAAATCACAGAGTCATAGAATAATTTGGGCTGGAAGGGACCTTAACAATCATCTAGCTACCACCTTCCTGCCATGGACAGGGACAATTTTCACTAGTCAGATCACTCAATGCCCCATCCAACCTGGCCTTGAACACTTCCAGGAGTGGGGCAATCACAGCTTCTCTGGGCAACCTGTTCCACCACATCACCCCACTCACAGTAAAGAGTTTCTTCCTAATATCCAATTTAAATCTACCCTCACAGAATCATCAGGGTTGGAAGATCACCTAGCACCGTCATAATCAATGGTGGTAATCAATCTCCTAATCTATATCTCCAAGTGTCGCAACCAGACAACTTTGACTGCTTTAAGAGACAGTGATTCTACGACCTGGGCAATTTATTCCAGGTCCTAACCACTCTTACAGTGAATTCTTTTCTAAATTTCTTTACCCTGGTGCAACTTAAGTTCATTTCCTCTTGCCCTTTCACTTCAAACATGACAGAAGAGACCAGTCCCCACCTCCTACAACTTCCTGAATGGAAGTTGAAAGCAATGAGATTCCCCCTGAACCTCCTTTTCTCCAGGCTTTTCTCCCCGAACTGTTCCTCTTAGGACTTGTGCTCCAGAGCCTTCCCCAACTTCACCTCCCTTCTCTGGGCTCACCCCAGCACCTCAATGTCTTTCTTGCAGTGAGGGGCCCAGAACTGGACATCAGATTTAAGGTGTGGCCTCACCAGTGCCCAGTACAGGGGGACAATCCCTGCCCTGGTCCTGCTGCCACACTGTTGCTGATCCAGGCCAGGATGCCACTGGCCCTCTTGGCCATCTGGGCACACCCTGGGCTCATGCTCAGCCACTGTTGACCAGCACTCCCACGTGCTTTTCTACTGAGCAGCTCTCAAGCCACTCTGTCTACACATTATTGCACTGCCCGGGGTTCTTGTAACCCAAGGGCAGGATCCAGCATGTGGCCTTGCTGAAACTCATGCTGCTGTCCTCAACATATTGATCCAATCTGTCAAGGTTCCTCTTATAGCTTAAATCTGTTTAGTCCACTGATACTGCTGCAGAATACCCAAAATATCTGTAAGAGACTTTTATATAGACTTCAGGTTTATTGCACCATCAGCAGAATAGGATAAACTTCATAAGACTATGTGTCTACTCAAGAGAATTCTCCGTCTCAGTAGCAAATTGAACCATAAGGAGCTATTTTCTTGCTCCCTACTGGTTCTTAAGCTCTTCCAAAAAATTGGGCAATCATTCCTTTGAGTTTGAGCTTCAGATGTGGACCTAAATACTAAATCTGACACAGAACCTAGATGTCCTTATCAAACATAATTTTGCATGGTAATTTTGCTGTCGCCCTATAACATCCCGTATCTCCAAATCCAAATAGACGTATCTTTCTTTACACTCTTTAGCCCTCCCTTTTCATTCTGCATTCTTAGTGCAGAACCATATTCTTTGGTTACTGGACAAGAAAATAAAAATATGCTGTTGTCTCACATAGTTAAAATGCAGTTGTGCATTGCAGTGTAGGTAGGTTCTCTGTGTCCAGAAAGTGCAAAAAGTCTGGGTAGCTGCAAGTAAAAGTGACTATAAAGACAAGAAATCTTGATCAATTCTCACAGTTACAGCTTTGTGCACAGTGCAAGGTCTAATGACGTGATGTGCTACAGAGTCATTGTGGTGACAGACCCAGTGTGAACACATCTCTTTTTAGGACAGATAGATCCTTTTTCATTCCTTTTTTCATTCCTGTTACAAAGAATTTGCACTCAGGGCTCTTATGGTTCACCTCAAAACAAATGCTAGATAATAAGAAACTAGACAGCTTGAACTGTGCTTTAACCAAGAGGGGTCATCTGGGTTGTAATGGGATCTCCTGCCATAGCTGTGTTTGTGGTGTAGAAAGGATTAAGATAGGAAAATGCAGTGAATCTGAAGTGAGATTACTACAGCTGCACATACCTGGCACACAGGTTTCTGTGGTTTTATTTGACTGCCTGACAATAAAAAACCTGACTTTTTAGAGGATCCACGTAATTGTTTCACAGAAAAGTGACATATCCTCTGGAACGAACAATAAGAGTCTTCTCCCCCATACTAGGCTCTGTGTTTGGGCTACAACCACTACTCCGTCTTTCCTGCAGACCGAGACAGTATCAAGTTATCCACCCTTTCAACAGCTCCATGGTAGAGGTATTGAATTAGAATGAGGTAGCTACAGGTGGCAGCAGCTACTAAAATATGGGGGTGGGGAGGGGTTAACTTTGTACTGACTCTATCTTTTTGTTTGTCTGTTTTATTCAAGCTGCATCCTGATGATAAAGTTTCATTGTATTGTGGAAAGGTATTTTCCAAGTTCTTTTTTCCCAGTAAGTACTGGGTAGCCTTCCAATATCAGGAATTTTTAACCTCATTGACAAAGATTGCTAGTATCTTTAAAAAAATCAAAATGCATTGTATTAAGAAGGAAAAAGAAAAAAAAAAGGATTTAAAAAATAACTTAGCCCTTTCAATTAAAAGGAGCTAAAAAAACTCCAAGCTTATTGAAAAAGCTTGCTGTACATGTAATACAAACAAAAGGAAGGCATTCAAAAGCTGACAGTACTGGTGGGGCAAATGCTTCTGAAATATATTGTAGGGAAATCAGGTGATATAAAAATATACATCACAAATAGGCCAGGTTGCTTTATGATTGGTAGCAGTTACATAATGGATAAGTAGCAGTTACCTAGAAATCTCAAGTACAAAAGATAATAGTAAAAGCACTGTGTCTGCCTCTTCTCTTCTGTGAGTGTACACAATCCAATCTAAGCAGCATAGTACTGGCTTTGAAACTTAACAATCAGGTAAAAGTTTGAATAGATATTTGGTGACTGAAAACATACAAAGGAACTCAGTTTTCTCATGCAACATATATGGATGAAAAGTTATTAAGTCTGGAAGGTTAGTACCAGAGACTTGGTTGTGAATTATCAGTTTGGCATCTTAGACAATATGGCACCAAGTCGTTTCTGCTATCTGTCCATTACTGATGTGCCGTGCATAATGACCGTCAGAGTTAAACCCAATGAGATTATTGGTGGGTCAAGATACCTCTCAGTCAAAAATAGTGAATAATGTAGTCCTAATATTTTAAAGAGAAGACAGATTTTTATCAGATAAATTAAAAGCAAAACCTTTTTTTCTCTTTAATTCGTCGCATGCTAGAAAACACCTCTAAGCAAACATTTCTTTCTTTCCATCTTTGGAGCTGTAGCTATGATGTTAATAGCTGACAAGATTGTTCAGCACATATGCGGGATAATTTCTTGTGGTACTGTAGCAATTGACCTGCAGGTTGTTTTACCTAAATACCTGCAGGTTTTTCTAAGTCACGCCTATCATTATCCCGCAAAGGAAGACAGCACACCTGTAATTATGTAATAATTATATATAATTTAACTGTGGCAGACAGGAAGAAGAGAAAAGACTCATCTTCTCAGGCAAGTACCCAATATTACACAGAAACAATCAGGAATTGAATTAATAAATGCTGCTTTTAATAAAGTAAAGCATCCCAGCACTATTACCAGTAATTTTGTTGTTGTACATATTCTAGGCCGAAGGAATTAAAACAAAAAATTAAAAGGCAAAGAAAACCTTAAGGAAAATTAATAACTTATGCTATTTCATCCTGATGAAATAAAAGGAAATACACTTCATGTAAAGTGTTTTTGGATGTAGCAAAATATAGGGAATGGCCACTCCTTAAGGGGGAAAGTATAAGGATTTAAATTCAATGGTAATTTGTAAAAGAAACTTTATATTTTCAAAACAGAGCATGTATTCAGATGGCCTGGTATGAAATAGCATCTTGCACTGGCTTGCTTTCACATGGTAAGTAACTAAGCTTGGTTTGGTGGTGACAAGTGTAGACCTTATGGCTTTCACTGGCAATTCAATCTCAAATGATGGGAAAGTGTTCCTTCATTAGTCACTCAGCAATTAATACACTGAATGTGATGCATTCTACTTCCTCATCACCTATTATTTACTACAGTGATTAACTAACTATAAAGCAAGATGGAGAGAGAACTCTAGTATCTAGTTTGACATCTAATGTGTCTAACCTGCTTCACAAAACTGGCATAAGAGCTATTTGTAAAGCATTGACTAGTACCTTGTACAGGAAATTTCACTAGTTGTAGGGACTCTGAAAAGAGAATGAATGCAAAGCTTAGATTCTGCTTTTTCTATTGTAATTATATCTAAAAAACACTTGTTGATATCATTGCTTCAGTGAGTGTTTCTGTATTTTATACCTACTGGAGCAACTTCAGCTGTAACTGCTGAGAAGACTCTTGCCCTGTCTGCTTCTAGATTTGCTCATAAACTAAGCTAATATTCCTGGTGCAAGCTCAATAGAAAGGTTTGTTGGACACGTAGAAGTACTAGCACCCTGTGGATCAAGGGTGTCAAACATGAAAATGACTTTGCAGAACTCCTACAGGAAACCGTCATACAGGTCTCAGGAGAAATCACCTGGCTCACCATGAATACATCTTCAAAACATTTCTGCCACGTCCTGCACTGATCATGCAGTGACTACCAACAGTCTGTGCTTTTTGGTAGCACTTGATTCTTTTCCTTTACGAATTTGTGTCCTCAATTCAGTCAAACAGAATTATATGAGAGTAGAAGGGTAGGGAAGAGACCTTAATAATAATTTCGTTTCAACCCCTCTGCCATTGACAGGGATGCCATTCCCTAGATCAGGTTGCTCAGGGCCCCATCCAATCTGGCCTTGAATACTGTCAGGGATGGTGTATCCACAACTTCTCCAGGCAACCTGTTCCAGTGCTTCACCAGCCTCTGAGTAAAGAATTTCTTCCTAACATTTAACCTAAACCTGCTCTCTTTTTATTTTAAAACCATTGTCCCTTGTCCTGTCACTATCTGCCCATGTAAAAAGTCCTTCTCCCTTCTTTTTACACCTTTAAGGTACTGCGAGGTCACAGTGAGGCCTCCCTGGAGCCTTCTCATCTCAAGTCTGATCAACACCAACTCTCAGCTTGCCTTTGTAGGACAGTTGCTCCATCACTCTCATCATCTTTGTGGCCTCCTCTGGATCTTGTCTAACAGGCTCATGTCTTTCCTGTGTTGAGGACCCCAGAGCTGGATGAAGCACTCCAGCTGGGATCTCACAAGGTCAGAGTAAGGAGAGACATCCACCTTCTTTGATCTGCTGGCCACTTAGTTTTGATGCAGGCCAGGATGCAGCTAAACCTCAGGGCTGTGAGTGCACATTGTTGGTTCATGTCCAGCCTCTCATCCAACAGCATCCCCACATCCTGCTCCACAGGGCTTCTCTCACTAAGTTCTTCTCCCAGTCTCTGCTCATGTCTGGGACTGCCCTGGCCCAGGTGCAGTGCCTTGCACTCAGACAGGGTGAACTTCACAAGGTTTCTTGTGGGCCCACTTCCCAAGTTTGACCAGGAACCCCTGGATGGCATCCCATCCTTCTCTTGTGCCAACTGCACCACTCACCTACATGTCATCTGCAAGCCTGCTGAGGGTGCGCTCGATCCCACTGTCTGTGTCGCTGGTAAAGATACTGAAAGGCACCGGTCTCAAGGCAGAGCCCTGAGGGACACCTCTCATCACCAGCCTCCACCTGGACATGGAGCCATTGACCACGACTCTGGCTGTGTCCATCCGGACAGAACAGCCCTCCCTTACCCACAGAACAGTCCATCATTCAAATCCATGTCTCTCCAACTTGGTAATAATGGTGTCAGGTGGGACCCTGTTGGAAACCTTCTGTGGTAGTTTAGGGAGATGACATCAGGCGACTTTCCCTTGTCTGTTGTTGCAGTCACTCCATCTACAGAAGGCCACCAGCTTGGTCAGGCACAAACTGCCCTTGGTGAAACCGCGCTGGTTGCCTCAGACAACCTCCTAGTCTTGCATGTGCCTTGACATTGTTTCCATAAGGATCTGATCCATGACTTTCCCAGATACAGAGTGAACATCACAGGTGTGTAGTCGCCCAGGTCTTCTTTTCTCCCCTTTTTTTAAAAACAGGAGCCATGTTTCCTTTTCCCCAGTCACTGGGATCCTGACCTGAGCACATTTTCAAATGCCATAGAGAGTGACTCGGCAACAACATCAGCCAGTTCTTTCAGGACCATGGGACGCACGTCACCCATTCCCATAGACTTGTGGCTTTTTCTTTAATTGGTGAGCTAATATTCTTGTCCTAACCCATGTGAAGTATAAGCAATGAATGCATGGGTTTCCTAAATACACAGCATCTCAGCTCTTCCTTCAGATGCTCTTGCTAGTCTCAGAAAGTTGAAAATCACCGATAATCAGATGTTCTGCTGTCTCAGTGTTTCATATAAGCATTCAAACCTCTGTGATTGCTGCCAGACAGACCAGACAACATAGAACAGCAAAACTGAATGAATGCATTTTAGACCTGCCCCAGCCCTTTTGAATTCTCTCATCATAGACCTGAACTACTATTCAAATCAAGGTTCCCATCAGTCATTTTTACTTAAGGTAATCAAGAATTTATTTTTCTATAAACATCAAAGGTACCCAACTTTAATTTCTGGTAACCCCATTTTGGGATTGGCAGGCCTTCTGCTTTCCACCCATTCTCTTCAATTTAATTTCCTACCTCTTGGAGGTCTTCCATTTGAATTTTTGACTCTACACTACAAGCATCTGTGATCATTTTAATGACTGAGCAAATCATAAACATTTAAGTATGTACCCAGCAGAATTATTTTGTTAGATATGATTTTTGTTCTAGAGGAGACAGAGGGGATAAATCATTCTCAGATTGAAGACTTCAACCAAATTTCCATTTCTGTCACCAGTGTTTGATTTTAAATACCTCAGTATCATACAACATATACTAAGGCAGGACCTAATGGGTGTAAACATCATAGATTTTGTGACAGGAGCACGTGATAAATAATATTCTGATATTTAATTTGGATTAAAGTCTACTGAGCTCAGAGAATATTTAGTAACGCTTTCCATCAGACTTCAATGAAAAAATCAAGAGATGGAAAGTATACCACTTCTACGATTTTTCAAATGGCTGAAGTCTTTTTTATACTCACGGCTTTTTTTCCACTTTACATGTCTGGTTTCAGCTTCCAGCTACTGTTTTTTATTGTACTTCTACCAGCTAGATTAAGATATCACTAATATCTGGTTTCCAACCCGTAATCGAATTACTATTCAATCTTCTTTCTGTGAAGTTAAACAGACAGAGCTCTTAAGAGTTCTTCTCCTGTACAATATCCTCTACAGTGTAATTCTACAGTATCTTCTCTGGTTCACTACCTTTTCTTTTCATGTTGTTATCCAAGAATTAAGTCTTGCTATAGCTATGTTCAGGTCTCATCTACTATAAACCCTGGATTTTTTTCCACAATCACAATAATAGTAGAATCAAAGTTTATCTCATGAAGATGCTGCCTGTGTTCACTATTCATTGGCAGACAACTCTATCCTTGGGTGTATTAAAACACATATTGGATGAGTTTTCCCAGTTTACTTGATGACTAATTATGGCTGCCTGTCCTCATCAATATTAAAAGTCTATCATTTTTGTGTCATCTTCAAATTTTAAGAGCAGGGATTTTACATTTACTTGCAGATCATTTGTTAAAATGTTGAGTAGCACTGTGTCTTTGTGGAATCCCAGTGCAAAATCCTCATTCGACAATGATTCGCCTTTGACAAATATTTTTTGAAAACCATCTAATAACCAACTTTTAATATGTGTTTTATTGATACCGCATAAATTTCTCAAGCAGAATGTCATGTGATATTAACACAAAAACTGTTAAAAGTTCATGAGCTTTTATGTCTCTGTGGTTATCTTTTTCAACCAAACTGGAATCTTATGAAAAAGGACTATCACGGTTGTTTGACAGGCCTTATTTAAAGGGGGGGGGGAAGAAAAATCACTCTCAGGTCAACAAGCATTACGTGTATGACAGTTCTTCAATCCTTCTTTAATTGAATACCTCTTCAACTTTTCATGCCACTTAATCTAGCATGCTGAATACCCTGTCAGGTCTGAGACATCACAGTGGAGAAGCTCACTGAAATTTATCAGCTCTCCATCAAGTAATGAACATAGCAAAATTAAACCTTTGGTCCTATGAACAAGCCAGCAACATTTTCTGATATATAGGTTTCAGAAAGTTTGACACCCTTTTTTCTTTTCTTTGAATTCTGGAGTTTAAAATCCTTCTTCTTTTTCATAGTTTTAAAACTTGAATACCAAAAAGAAAGTACCAAGAAAATAAAGTACCTTCTGCTTTGAAAATTTGAAAACCATTATGAACTAGGTTTGAGTGAATATACTCATCACTATGAATGGTTTCAGGTTGATGAATTAACCATTTCTTGAGAAATCTGGAAACTCTTAGATGAATTCCAAATGATGTGGTTGTTATCTATTCTTGGTAAATGAAAGAACTTTAGAAAACCGCTACAATTCATTCCACTGATTACAAGAATAAGGCATTTTTATACCACCAAATATGTGATTGGGTAGGAGAAAAGCCTGTCACGTATTTGAGAAAGAGCTAAACTTCTGGGAATTTTCATTCAGTGCCTTGAAAAATACATTCCATTAGAAGGACTTTTTAAGGCCCACTGTGAATTTAATAATAATGCAGACTAGTATAAAAATATGACTGTAAAAATCTCCAAAATCTGACAATAGAAAGAAAAAATAGGAGAAAGCAGAAGCAAATTAAGACTATGTTATTTGAAAAGAACTTCTGTCTTAAGAGGCCTAATCTCCCTACATGTCTAAATAATTAAACACAAGGTGCTTTTCAGGGATTAATGATGCATTTCACTTCAGTTCACAACGCAATTGTAAGTGCTAAAGATTATAATAGAGAAAAGAATTGAGGTTCATAAAAAACATAAAATAATTCTGTGTAACCCTGCCTAGTGTTTATGTCATCAGTTAAATTAAATGTGACAGGACCAGTAAGTCTGGAAATTTTCAGTATTTGTGAAATTACCTTGAAGTATTTTGTCTCTGTAGAATTTTTTTTCCCCGTTGCTGAAAGAAGTTGACTCCACGTTAATCCAGCTTGCTTATTTGACAGCAGTTTTGAATAACATATGTATATACATATTACCTTCCTATGGGGACAGTAATGCCTCTGTGATCTGTGCCACTTGTCCTCTACCTTTGGGAAAATAATTCCAGCTAGAGCACAGGAGTCCCGTTTTATCAACATACATGTTGCTGGAGAAAGAATCTACCTCTTCAGGGAACAGAGCTGCTTCTGGAGGGTTTTCAGTCGGGAAGTGCCTCACACAGAATATTTATGTGGGTAAAAAGATGGGAAAGGAAACATACATTCTTGGTAGCAGGGAAAAATTAGGTAATAACAAAAAAAATCTATAATATTTGTGGAGATGGACTATTTTAGTGAGAGGACAAGCCAATTCTGAGTGGCTGCTGTAAAAGTCAATAATGATCCATCTATACCAGCTGATATCAAATGCCAAGCATACCAGTCACCTAATTTTTGTTATTGCAAACATGCATACATTATTATGAGGATTTGTCACAGATCAAGAACAATATACATTTTATTATCCTTGTCAGTAATACCACGGTGCTATGTCCATATGTGGGGATACCTGTTGTCGTTCCCCTTTCTCCAGTCCTTCCCTACTCCTCTGCTGCTATGCTGGTAGCTCAAGTGTCCCACTCCCCTCCTGTGGAAGCTGGTTGTCTGCCTGCTTCAGGACACTGAATGGGATTTGGATATGATCTCAGCCCACTCCCACAAAAGTAAACTGCTAGTAAGCCTTCTGGCAGAGTTCTAGCCTGACCCAAGTGCTGCTCATGCCTGGGAAAGCTCTGGATGATGATTCAGATGTTCTCAATAATATTTATGGGCAAGGTCACTTATTTTACAGTGCAAGGAAACTTAGGTACAGGCCATGGCATTTGGATTTTGGGCCAGAAGACAGGCACTGATACCCTAGGGTTTACATGAACAGCTACTCTTCCTCACTTCCAGGATCACCAGTGAAGAAGGAAACAAGAAGCGGAGATATGCAGTGTGCCCACTCTCAATATGTCTATTCAAATACCATGGTGTTGCCTTCTCCTGCCCACCAGTGTACCTGGCCTGAGAGCAGGTGGGTGCCTGGGCTGTCTCTGGCACCAGGTGGTACACCCGCAGCTTTGCTCAAGGACAGGGAGTGAAACAGAGCACAAATACACAGTTCAGAAACACTGAGCTCCAGGTTTACAGTTTTCAGAAATTCAGAAAGAGTAAAGCACATTGCAGCCTTCTCAGGTAGAGCCTTGATGCTTTTAGTAGAGATCTGCAGAAGTGAAGATGGTTTCCGGGTCAATGATTAGCCAGAAGCAAAAGTTGAAGACACTACCAAGAGGACACAAAGACCCAAGCAGAAGATATGGGATACAGATGTGTTTGGTAAGGTCACACAGGAACTCTGGAGCAGAAAATTCTAGGAAGAGGACCCGGATTGTGGATATTGGGCCTGGTAGCCCTCATGACCTATATCTCTCCTCTGCATAGTGGTGGTAAGAGTAAGGACTGTGAGAGATATAACAAGAAGGATTAAGCCCATCAAGAGTATATGTATACATATACAGATACATAAGCAGACCTTAACAAGAACAATAACAGAAAGTGTATTAAAAACATTCTCCATTTAAGTTGCCCAAGTACGTCAGAAAATTGATCCAGATTCATTGCTACTGCAATTACATTCGAAGTGGAGGACAATTTTGTCTTTATAAATGTCTAATCCCTCCACCTCCCCTGTAATAATTACATTAAAAAAGATTAAATACAACACATGCATCTTTCAGTTAAATGGCCCATTAATCTCTCAAGGAAAAGAAAACCAACCAACCCACTATACAACTTTTATTTCAAGAGTTTTTCCCACTTCTTCAATGAAAGTCAAATAATACATCATTCTCTGAATGACACCATATAAATGACTATCTGAAATGACTTATGATTCTACAACCATTTATTTCATAGCAATGAAGACAAAATTAGGAGATTTTGAATACTTTACAAGAAAAATTCAATACTAAAGTTTTCTCTCAAATATAGTAGCGCTTAATTTATGACTTCCTAATGTGCTTGAAATCCATTTAAGAAGAAAGTCTGAAATTTATCTATCATATCTAATAACCAGATTAAACTGAGCATGGAAGAACTGTCATATATAATAGCTGTAAAATTACAGTTATGCAGCAGATGCATTATGCCTAATAACCTTGGGCAAGACTCAGATGTAGAATTTTGAAGTACTTTCTCACTTTCCAGACCTCACTAGGAGCATTTAGTGAAGTGAGTGTTTAGTCATACCAAGATGCAGCCATCTGCTACCCTGCAGAGTCTGTGGACCAGGATGGACTGTGGTTCTCAGTCATACTTTCCTCAGTCCCTTTCCAGTTTGTACTGATGGTCAGCAAACATGGTTTAGTATGTGCACTTACAAGAACATGGTTGCAACCAGACTGGTGAGAACAGCATTTTCGTTACAGATAGGAGTTTAAATACAGTCCCAGGATGCTCTAGGAGATAAGCCTGTGCCTGCCATCCTTGGGTTCGTGCTGGATCTGCTGTACTAAGAAACGAAAGATTGGGCACTTCTCATCTGACCCCATTTTAAAGGCAGCCCTTTGCAGTAAGTGTTGTCACAAAGTTTAGGATACTGCTAAGAAAAAAATATGGCACTGCCAGTCCCCAGAGCGCATGGAGATTCAGACTTGTCCACTGTGTGAGATTTCTGCAGGTGCACCTAGGATGCTCCTCACACCTGCTGTGTCCTCCTTTCTAATGCATCATTTTCTCTAACCTCAGGCATCCAGATTATAAACTATGAAAGGCTCCTTCAGGACTCAGCACTGAAAGTCACGTTATCCCCACATTGAGTATGTTTCAGATCTGGCCTTTTCGTAGCAGAAAAGTGTAGTCATTACAAAAGGCAAGCAGTGTTTTCTGTGAGTCCTTAGTGACTGCTTGCTCAGTCGCGGTTTTGTATTCACATTGTCAGAGTTGCTCCCACCATGTATTAATCTTTCACCAGAAATCATATCCTTTTCATCACTAACTGCAGTGCTCTCTATTAAGAAGCACTCATAGAAGGTATCAATCCAAGCACTTCTTGAAAGAGCACCCTAAGAAAGGAGTTGTTCTCAAGTTAGACTAAACTCTTTGTTTAATAAAGTAGAAGCTGATACCACCAACACCTAAACAATGGAGCAACTTAAAACACCTTTGGTGAATTCCAGAACTCCCATTGGTCTTAATTAGGGCAACTGAAAGAAACTGTTAATTTCAATCAGCTGATGAAAGGTGCTGCTGTCACAACCAGTCAGGTTTTGGAGTTCAGTTTTCAACTTTTTCAGTATTAGACAGTCTCACACAAAAGATACTGTTTCCCTGGAAAAATATGTGTATCTTTCCTTTTTTATTAGGGATTATATAGAGTGTTATGAGACCAGAACATATGTTAAATCTTGTTTTATTTCTAGATAAAGTTGCTTTGTTTTACCAAGAAGAGCCAGAATTTAATAACTAATCAATCTATGCAAAAATAATTACACTTACAAAAAGTAGTTCTAAAAAAGCCTACTGAGTAATCTACTAGTAACATTCTAGACATTTAATTTCTGGGATACCTATTTGTTGTAAAGGAAGAGACCTAAAATTTCTTTTGTATACGTATTCTGATGTTCCAGGAACCTTTGAGACATTGAAATGTACCTGGTGTGAGGATTAGGGTTTTTTTTTTTTCCTTTGACTTCTTCAGTTAAACACTTTTTTTTTTCACATAACTCTTTTTCCTCACAAGACATATTTTTGCATAAAATATAATCTGCCGCATTTTGACCACTTATAATACATTCAATTGAATAGATTTTCCATGGAATCACCTAATTTGGTGCAATAAGAAAGATCAAGTCAATGTAGATGTGACATGAATTGTTGTCTTCTTTAAACTGCAAAGTACTTATACTCAAGTGGTATGTAGATTGTTAGAAAAAATAATTTAATTATTGAATTGCTTGCAAGTTTAAAAAAGAAGCATCAAATCTCAATTAAATCAAAACAAAATATTTTACCCTTCTAGAGTATAGTTACGGGTTTTCCAGAGGTAGCCACAGATTCCTCCCATTTTAGAAACAGCAAGCAGCAATGCAATAAACCAGTGAGAGTCAGAATAGTAGTTAATGCACATGGGAGTAGGTATTTGCACTCTGAATGTTCTGAATAGATTCAGAAACAGTGGTGCACTCACAGGTAAGACACATGGAAAATTTAAATGTAAAAATTTACGCCACTGTCATCCAAAGAAAGCCTTGTGGGAAAAAAAAAGAACCATAAGAAGGAAAAAGAACCAAAGAACTATAAGAACATAATGAAAGTGCTGGAATTGCCTAGCTTGGCTATGTCCCTGTTTGAAATGTTTTTAAAAGGGCATCCTTGTTACTGGAGTGAAAAAAAAATCGTAAATGTTAACTAGAAATCACTTTCCTTCATCCCACATCTTTCCCCTCAGTAAATGAAGACAGGATGAACAGCTAAAATTACTAATTGGTTTACTGATCAGTTGTAGTTTGTTCGATTGATTTGCAATTAATTCTGGTTTGTGGTGCATAGAAGAGGAAGGTTGGCGCCAACCTTTGAGGCAGCTGATACTCAATATCCTCCAAGAGAGCTGTGGGTCAGAATATCAATAATCTGTTTTGAAGCAGCTCCTGAATGTATTGAGACTGCATCTTGTGCATTCATAAGAGCTCTAAGGAATAAAACAAAATCTGCATTTTGTTAATGAATGTATCTCTCTGTGAAGACCGGATATTTTTAACCTTACAATTGATTTCAAAAAACTGTAAATACTTTGTGTATTCTGTAATACTATTGGTGATTTTAGTGATACTTGCTTACATCACAATGTTCACTTTCTCAGGCTTTTTGCAGGTCAATGGCAATTTTAATTAAAAGAAAGTACAGGTTTTTTGTCACTGATACTAAAAAATCATGGAAAGTAATCCTGATAAGAACACATATACATGCACAATGTCTGAGAAACAAATCACTTATTTTGAGACATATGGGACCATGTTTAGGGTACAGCTGATTTGTTTCAATTTTAAAAAAAGTTCCTTTAATTAGAAAAAAAGCAAAACCAGAATATATCTGAAGACAAAGAGATTAAGAATCCAAGCATGGATTATTTAAAATGGAGTCAAGATGAAGATCATGTTCAAAATTATTATCTCTTCCACCTCTCTATTTGGTCATATCTGTAATGTGACATCAGTTATTTTCTTTTAAGAACCTGATTTAAATTTCACTGTAGTATTCACTTGGTATAAAGAATCCTTTCCTGGATGCCTTTTACACAGTGTACCACTTTCTGCTTGAAGTGATTTTCCAGATAATAATATTCTTTTCCTCTAAGATAGTAGATTGCTTATTCTTCTATCATTAGAGTAAGCATCCTCTTCTTTGGTCCGATATGCAAATTTTTCTTTCTTTTCCAGTTTGCCTGTTTAATATAAAAATCCCTGAACCCTTTCTAGAAAGTGTGTCCTCTTCTGTACCTTTCAATTAAATTTATGGGTATCTTTGCTTTATCTTTTCCCGATACCCCGAAGTTGAGTGAATTTTTTCGGAAAAGACTTTTTAATTCTTTTTTTTTTTTTTCTCTTCAGACCTCAAAAGAATATCTAATGATTGAATTTGATGTGGAAAACATGTTAGGAAATCATACTGGTGACTTCTTATTGTAGTAGAAAGGCATTTTAATGCATAGAAAGCCTAATTTTAAACATTTTTCATTTCAATATTTGTGCTAACAGTGTAATTCAAACCACGAAAGTGCAACTTATTTTAAATTTAGAAAAAATCTTTTTGAAACTTATGTTTAAAGGCACGTTTATGTAGCACCAAAAGTACAAAATGGATGGGGACAGGAGAAATGAATGGCTATTCATTGAGACTATTTTTTGAACCCCTAATAAATAAAACACCTGATTAAAGCTATAGAAGAGAAGTGATAAGGAAAACTGAACTGAGTTTCCATGCTACTTAAGACTTTGGCTTTTCACTGTAAATGTGATCTTGTTTCAAACTGTGAATGAGTTTAAAACTTCATGTTAGTAGCCGCATTAGAGATACTGTAATAGTGGTGGATCATTCCCGTGAGAAAGGCAAGCAAGGCTTGTGTGACTCCTGTGTAAGAGAGCTATCTGTCACAGATGTCACTTTATCTGATTGAGACTCCTTAGCTGCTGCTATACTTGCACCCTTCTCTATATCAAGACCTTTTGCATCTACAAGCTGCCAGCAGGGGAGTAAAAAAAACCCTTCTTCTGATGAGATAGCATTGAGATCTTTGTGGCTTTTTGTCTCAGCATTTAAACAGAGGATTTAATTGGCTGACATTTGAACTTTGAAAGAATCCTAATTCTTATGGGATGTGTGTTTTTTCACCGTATTTCATAACCTTACCATCCTTTCACATTTCTTATACCACTAACCCTGTATGCAGCCAGTCAGTCAAAATATGTTTAGATCTTTTGTCTGATACACTGGCAGAACACTTGTATATTTTTGTTGTTCATAGTCAAAGCTTTCATGATCATTTTGATGAATAAAACAGTGAGGAGATCTGTCCAAATCATGAAAATGTAAAACTAAGACGACAAATGTTGTTGAGCCTTGATTTTTTTCCTAGTTTTTGATTTTGATGGGTTTTTTTCCCTTTCAAGCAACTGAAGATGAGGAGCACACAGTTTGTTACTGAATAAAATGACCTTCATTACAAGACAATTTGTGGGCCACATGCTCACGTGATAAAGTAAAAAATAAACTGGTGTCTGAAAAACAGATTGTGAACAGGTTTGTCTCTACATCTCCAGCACACACATGTAAATACACCATCAGCAGCTGAAATTGCTTGGTCCAGACATCTGTCCAAAACAATTTTTGTAAAACTTACTTTTGATATTGGAGTAGATATAACTGGCGTCATTGCCTTCACTGATTTATGGGAGTAGGGGGAATCTGTTTTTACTCTTGCATCTCTTACCAGACCACAAATTCAGAAAGTAACAACATTACTCTCATTTGCTGATCTGTTATGAATGTGCATGGTTTTATGGTGAGAATAATGCAGTAAGACAAAAAAGCAACCTGAAGAACAAAGTAGAAATTGAGGTTGTTGCAGACATTGACTCTATTGTTTATGATTGTACATGTAAAATTTATGGATTTACCACTTCTTTGTAATGTATTTACTCAAGGAAGCTCTGTTATAAATCAACAGTTTTCCAATAGGAACCTACATTTTTCACCCTAATCTCTCCTTGAGTTCACTGAGGCAAGAAGGGGTCAAATGATGAGCCCAGTGTTACATGATGAGTCATTGAATGAACCAAGTGCTAGGATCCTCCTTGCCCCCAGTCCTTTATATCAACAGGCCACAGGGGCTTTGTGTTGCTTCTTTCATCTGCCTTTAAATCCAAAGTGTTAGTTAGAAATATCTTCCATTAAATCTTAGTGTGGCTCAGACAGTGCAAGAAATTACAATCCTTGAGATGGTCTGTTCATGTATTGGATATGTTTCCCTGTTTTTTTCTGAGACACCCTTTCTGCTGAGACTTGTTTACAGGCCTCCATAAATCAGCATTCTCATCAGATGTGGTAATGAAGTCCTAAGAGAACCAGCCAATATTTCCACAGCTGCTGAGTAGTTATCTAAAGATTTCTTTCTTTTTGGGCTTGATTCACCACTGGATTTCCTCAGGTTTATACTGGCGTAAGTCTAATGGGTTCAAATTGGTTGCAGTAAATCAATGCACAGAACTAGTCCCTGACCTGGTGTAAATCAGCATAGTTCCACAACATCCACTTGCAGCTATCCTTATTTTTACCAGTTAAAGCTCTATCCCATGGAGTTCAGGCAAGCCCAACCATGTGCATGCTGTTGTGCCAGGTTCATCTGTAATACCCAGCTATTCCCAGGTGTAGTGTTAGAATTACGCTTTCAAAAATGAAAATCAGGTTTGATTAGAATGATAAAAGAGAGACGTTTTTTGTGTATGATAGTTTTGTTGTCATCTGTTTCTTTTTTTCCTGCAAAAACAGCACTGCCTTTCAGAGCTGCACTTCTGAGGTTTCATCTGCAGCAGTAAGAAAACCAGTGACTGCAGACTAACAGAGGAGCAGATGTAAAATAAATCCTTTGGAAGATATTTAATGCATGTGAAAAGAAGAAATAAGAAACCATATCTACACAACTTAAACCAGTGGGCGACTCTCTCTGTAGTCCTTCTACATATTATCAACTAGGCTGTGAGTAGACAAACACTTAACCTTGCTCTTGGATCTGTAGGTCCACTGAAGTCAGAGCAACTAATCGTGTATAAACCTGGTGCCCTCTAAGTTCTTGCCAGAAACATCACTCCCTTTTGACTGGAAATAAATATTCTGCCTAAGTAATTTTAGACTTTTTAGTAGATAAAACTGATAGAATTTTTGAAATAAACCGTTCAGTAGAAAATTAATTTTTAAATTTTAAAATAGAATAACTTTTTTTTAACTTTTGCGTTTTTCCTTTTTTTTTATTTTTAACTGATCTGCAGCATGAACGTGTAATCACAGAAATGGTATTCCTAAAGCCACCTTTCACAATAAAAAGTTTCAGTACCAAAAATGTTTTTGTACACTTTTCTTCCAAGCAGATTTATGTATTTTTATGGAGGAGCATATTGACACTGGCATCCAGCTCTTCTGGAATTCTCAGTGTCACAAAAGCAAAGAAAACAACATTCTCATTACAATATTGAAGCCTTTGTTTATCATAAAGGAACCACACTGTATGGAGTAAGACATGACACTTGTCCACTGATTGGACAATTTGAATGCCGTTTCCAGTGCATTCAAAATCCAGAATGAGCCTAAAACAGTCCTAAAAGCATGGAGAGAATTCCTTTTGCTTTCATCACGTGAAGTATCTGTTAAACTTTATGACTTTGAGAGCTTCCAACCATCTTAAAACCAATAGTAAACTAGAATATGCCATGTGTAGGTGAGGACAAATACATAAATTCTCCTTTCTAAGAATTATTTTGCCCTTTTTAAAGCATTTACACATTTCCTCTGTCATTGTATATAGTTTATTTTTTCTGTGTATTAAGTATTAAAGTGGCAAGTGAGTAAAATTTAATTTTAACAGAGAAAAATTACCAGCATAGGAAACTGTATGTACTCGCTATGGATGAAAAGTCAAATCTGTTTTATTATGCAAATGAATGCAAATAAAATGGAATAGTTTCCATTTTACTTATGTTACCAAAGAAAAACACAAACAAAAAAATACTCCTAACGACAGTCTAATGTAATATTTTCTTTTAATTTATGTGTTCACTTTATAGTGCAGGAAAATCCCTTTTTGCACTATGACAAAAACTTCCATAGTCAGATTTCCTGATTTATGGTTCATATTTGTTAACTAGCTATTTAATACGATATCATTTTGAACCTTAGGGTCTCCAGCACTCTTATTCTAAAAATACACAACTTCATAATGTATTTTAAAGCCTTTTTTATTGAAGCATTAATGTGCCTAGATATACATGAGATTTCAAAAAAAAAAAGGCTTAAAAGTTATTCAACTCTACCTTCAGTGAAAATTTTTCAGTACATGCTTACTCTTCCACTTGTGGTTACTAACAGCATGATTTTTTGCCAGTATTTTCACTACAGCTTATTGTGTATAATGGAATTCCCCAGTTTCCATGTAAAATCCTTTACACAGAGTTCTAAAATAATATAAATTGTTGGTTGAAATTTATTGTTACTTCTGTCAAATATTGTGCTGCATGAAGTTTTCAAAATAAAAAGTCCTCCATTTTTTTCCAGTCTCACTTCTGGAAGTAATCTTTCTTTTCTTTTAAAGGGAAATTGAAGTAGAACTAGTTCTGTCAACAACATGAACATAGGATGAATGCATTCTTAAGTTGTGTACAATTCATATACATACTCACATATATTCACAGAAATAAACAAACTGGTATAACAAAATATTTTAGTTATGATGAAAATTTGTATCTAGAGAATTCTCTGTTATAAATGCTGTAGAAGAAGAAAATACAAGTTTTAAAGGAGTACCTACAGAAAGCAGAAAATGCTTTTAGCAAATGAAAATACAAAACCAATTACATCAAATTTTGAATGTGCACATGCACACAGACACATATACATTTAATTACCTGTAATTTTCAAGTTCCAATATCTAAGGCGCAGTGTATTATTTTTCTTATTTGAAATGTTGAGATGTGGTGATAGGTCTATCTAATAATTACAAAACAGAAATTTAAAAAAAAAAAAAAAGCAGAAAGCTGCTCTTTTCCTACCTATTTATATTTCCTATAAATGAGAAATATCAGCACAATTATTTTTTCATCATTATATATAATTAATATATTCCTCATTTTATATCATTAGCATGGTTAAACAACCCCACAGAAACACAATTTGTCAATTTCTGAAGGTAGAGAGTTAGCTTCCATTTCAAACAATATTACACTTTTCAATTGTGTCATGTCACAGATTCATAGGGATGATATTTTCAAAATTTAAAGTGAATTCACAGAGACAAGCCTTTTCACGTGTCTTTTTTGGTTTATTAATAACAGGATGGACTTCATTTCTAGAATTTAAAATGCAGGGAGAGATACTGTTACGAACTATTCATTGAATGCTAACAAAAAATAGAGCAGAGTCTGAAGATTATTTTATGTATGATATAGATTCTCTGAGTCTATATATTGTATGAAATTAAATTTATAATGATTGGTAAACAAATTTCCTGATTGAAGTCATCAGCTGAAGCTGTCTTGCACAGATTTACTGTTGAAGGCTCCAGTGACCTGTTTAATGACCCTAAACCTTAGTGTCAGAAGTTCTTTCTAATCCTTAAATATCCATGTCTAATAAATTGAGGAGGCTAATAAAAGGAATTTATTTTTTGTATTGATACAAGTATGGATTTATTTATTCTAAATTACTCACCAGAGAGAGACATTTCATTGAAAAATATCCCTCAAAAGTGATTCATTAAAACCAAGGTGTCATCTCTAAAAAAATGGCTCGAAATTGTATCATCAGAGGTAATTGACAATATATCTTTTTAATTTCATTTGTGATGTCTTTACCATCTTTCTTTTGAGGTAATTTTATAACTACAAATATTTTTCTCTTTTTTTTTAATATGTTGAGTGCAAAAAATGCATCTCACTTTTGCTAAAACAGCCACTGAATATGTCTTACACTCAAACAGCATAAAAGGAATTAACTCTCTTACTCAATTTATGGGTAAATTAACATGGAGTTTAGATTGAAGACATGATATTAGAAATATGTATGGATTAAAGCTGACAGCTTCTCTGAGGCTTTTTTTTTGTTCTTTCTTCCAAAATGAGCGTGTGAAATTGTAAATCATTATGGGTGAAAATAGTACTTTAAAAAATCAAACATATTGAGATATAGAAGTGAATTCTTAAAACATATTAAGAAGCAGAATTATGTGCAGCTGCAAAATCACATAGTAAGAAAAATTACTGTAAATTTGAAGCATTCAATATTTTTCTTTTGCTTTTCTTGTTCTAGTTGTGTATTATAGTTCTTTGAATTGCAAGGCATATTTGCACTGGAACTTTCCATAGTGCAGATGCTCAGTTTTGTGACTTGAAGTTTAAAAAATGAACTTAAAAACTCACAGTCTGTGGGATTATATATATCCACTGAAGAAAGTAATTTCCTTACCAGGACTACAGTTAATAGCAACATAAAACAAGTGCCACAGTCACACAAAAGTTGCGTAAAATTTGTGTCTAAGCTGATCCCTCTTCACGGCACTTGGCTCAACTTGCAAATGTGATGCCACAGAGATCCAGCAGCAGGACCCACACTTAACAGCTTTGTTTCTCCTGTTGAGACATTGGTAGCCAACATGGTAACAGTGCGGTGGGAACAACTGATTAGCGTCTTGGCGCCATATCAATTCATAATTCCTGTCTCAAACGCATCTCAGACCCCATCTCTTTGAGCATCATCATAGAAATCAACTAGCTAATTAAGTAATCTTGTAGCATTATGATGACAATAGCTTGGTGATTACTGCTCTTTTTCAGTAGCTAGGAGATTTTGTAAGAAATTATTTTCATCAGCCTTATGTTCCTGCTTTGTCTAATTCACCAGGTATTTGTGTACAAAAAACCAAACAAAAATGCAAAACAACTAAAAAACCACCCCACAACAAAGTACTGTTTTACACTTTCATGAAAATCTAGGAGAAAGCAATGAAAATGTCTCTCAGAAGTGACCTGCTTGGGTTTCTAAGTTTCTCTTCTGCTTTTAAATAGCCCAGACGTGTATTGTGTATATACTGTGACTTGCATTCTGTGTAAAGTCCCACATAAGGTTCTGCCATCTCACACAGGGCACAGAGCTACAGCTTTGAATGTCTCTAGTGGAGCAGCTGGCACTAGCAGTACTTTCACAAAGTTGGTCAGGAGAAAGTGAATGATCTGCTCTCATCTGGGTTGTTTTGTTTGGTTTTATTAATTTTGTTTTTTGTTTTAGCATAAGCAGAAAACATTTTGTTAGAGGCATAGAGTTACCTGCTTGGACTAAGCCCATGAATTTCAGTTCTGTGATGATGATTATAGACAGACCAGTCAGCTGGGGAAACTCTGAGTTACAGTAATTTGAGGCATTCTGAACAGTTTTGAGGTCCAATTCTCAGTAATTAATTTTATTTATACCATGAGAATACTATGTGATGCTTCACTGGACCTTTGGATTATAATCACAAAACACATTGCTGGATAATCTCTACATGGAAAGAGCATATCATGTATAAGCTTTAGAGAGAAATAACCTGAGCTAGCAACGGAAAATAAAACACTGTTACCTAAATAAAGCTAAGTATATCACACTTAACTTCTAAGCCCTTTAAAAAAATCTCTGGAAATAACCAGTAACTAAGAGCATAGTTGAGGAAGGTGACTTGGTAAAGCACACCTAGCAGTGGGTTCTTTGATACAAAACTGAAGACAATTTCCTCCTCTATTGAAGATAAGAGCAATTTTGCTATTGATTTCTGTGGATGGAAGTGCCCAGTGCAGCCTCCCTCTTCTGACGCTGTCACCAGCTATCTGCGTGAACACAGGGAGTGAATGCAGCTGGGTTCCTTCCCTTCCATCATCTGCTACGGCTGCCCAGGCTGCAAGCTCTCTCCTACACTACAGTAGTCCTACTCTTTCTCTGATGATATGTTTGAGAAGGGGAAAGCAATATGGGATCCAGTCCAGCAGAAGCATCAGAAAACACCATGATTTAGATCAGAACTATCTTTCATTGCCAAGCATTGATTTAATTAAGGCAGGACTGCAAACGAAAGCTGTATGTTCTTACAGTTTCTCCGCTTATGTTTTCCCATGGTTAATAATTCTATTATCTAATTATTCCAGCATCCCTAGTACATAAACATAAATTCATATCTTTCTTTAGCTGATTAATAAACTGCAGCTAGCCAGCAGTCATTTACAGTGTATGATGACTTGTGAATTTAATCACTCTGAATGACGCTAAGTATAGGTGTGAGGTTTCTCATTGGTGTTGGTCTTCTCACTGACAGGTTACCAAAGAACAGAAGATGGAAGAAAGTTATTGTTATTTGCCTGACTGATAGCTAACAAGGCCCTTTCGTGAAGACACTTGTAGTGTTGTTGCAGTCTGCGGTCCAATTAGTGGATAGAACCCTTTTAGCACTGTTCTCCTTGTTCATCTACCTCTGTGCTGTATTAGCCTACTGTGAAAAAATAGGCAAGATTTTACACTAATCTTTAAAAATACCCAGTGAGAAAATACAGTAAAATATTTATTAGGCATAAATATGTATGTCTGTATATTCACATACATACTCATTATGTGCATATGAGAAATGAGGGAGAGAGGCACACACATCCACACAAAAATTCTTAACGACTGTACTGTAATCGGCCTGTGAAATGGTTAACAGGAAAATAAATCGACATTCCATTCTATGTGTGTTGCAAACATTATTATCTCCAAGTCACATTTTAATTTCATACTTGATGCTTCAGCTCATGCCATGTTTTTAGTTAGCAATGGCCTGTTAAGCTGCTAATTTATATACTGTTGTGAAGGCCTCTGTAAATGCTGCTCTATAAATAATAGAGCAGTGATCCATAACAACCTTCCATGTAACAGCACAGAGTCCACTGCAGCTAATATGAAAGAACTGCTGGTTGCTAGGTGCCAAAATGCTGCCTGCCTATTTAGGAACTGCTATAGTTTTGTCTCCCTGCTAAGATGACAAAAGTGTAATTAGAGATTAATCAAGAGCTACATTAGTGCCACAGTTTCCAGCATGCTGACTTTTGTTGCTTACCAGCAGTTAAGTGCATCTGCCTGTAGTTGCCAGTTCTCTGGAGATTTAAAAATTTATTGTCATATTTACAGGGACAGATACAGTAAGAGTTATCAAATCCTAAAGGAAACTTGGCAAAATGCATATAATTTGTAGTTGCAAAGATGGCTCTTTGTATTTATTTTCTAAACATTTCCCATCTGAGAAAGGTTTTAAATTTCCTGCCACCACATACTTAATTCACTGGGATGATGGGAAGAGGACTTAGGCCCAGACTATTCTATCCTCTACTGAAGTCTCATATGCATAAAACTCTTTACCATTTTTAGCATTCTTATTTAATTCTAAGTCTTTCGTAAGATTCATTTATAATATCATACAGACCTTGCCTTTGTCTATTTAGATAGTAAGCAACTTCTAGAACTGCTGAAACATTTGAATGCATTAATCTGTTCATTATTTCATGTCACTAAATTGTATATTTAAATTCATGAGATATCACCTTGATTGTACAACCTCTTGCATATTTCTTGATAGAAAATTACCACTTACCATGAAATTCTTGTGCAGGGTTCTCTCCATTGCATCATGTAGAAAAATCCACAGAAGAATTTTGTTCAGAAATTTATAATAATTAGAGAGATTTTGATTTTAATTTATTCTTCTCAAACTGAGATCTTCTAAAATGATCCAAAATCTTCTTAGAAACCATGTTAAATTTCCTGTCTAGTTCTAATAATAATTTAAAGAGGACAGATAGGAAAACAGGTGGAGGATATTGGGACTTATCCAAGGTTGCATAATAAACTATTGTTAACTCCATGCAGATCTCAGTCATTCTGTATATTGTGGAAAAACTTGTACTGACTTTAAATGAGAGACTGTTATACAACTTGAATGTGTGCTCCAGAGGCTTCCCAAAGGTCTTAGGAAACAATGTATGTTGAGTACCGTGCTACTTAGTATCCATGCCCAAGAAGAGGTTTGTGTAAGAACATGTCAAACATGGCACCGTCGCTGGTATTGAGTCTAGTTCAAAGATAAAAAACCTATTTTCAATATATGAGCAACAATCTTTACAGGGTGACCAAGAATAACCTACTTCCATTAATGAGATCAATGCCCACTGTCTAACAAGTCAATAAAAAGCACAAAAAAAGCCCGGTAAAAATGCAGAGATTGTGCAGCTACTCTGAATAACTTCATTTAAAACACGCAGAGAGAACCCAAGCACAGGAAAATGCTGTATAAACAAGTCTACTGTGAATGGATTAATAGTGTAAAACTGTAGTCCAGCTTTCCTTCCACACCAAACGACTTTAAGAAAAGAGATAAAAGACATATATGTAATGTGGTAGTTGGGTAGTAAATGGGTAGTCAACTGTAGAAACTATTGCTACCTATACATGTATATCTATATACACTACACAGACACACTCATACAGATATACATATAAACCTATATGTGTATATATGTGGAGACAGAGGGAGAGACGCATATACATACACTCACTGCTTTTTGTAGAGTTGTGGGCAAGAAATTCCAGTACTGGGGCAATAGAACAAGAATTCTGGGATGGATAGTTCCTAGATGTAGTTATAATTACTTATAAAGCAGACCTAGAGGAGAAAACTCTGTGCTATTGCATATGGCTCTGAGAATTTATTCATAGGTCATTTCCTCAAGGGAAAAACAGAAACCATAGTATTTTCAAAGGAAAAGCAGAGCTAGGCAAATCCCCCCTATATTTGTTAGAGATTACTCCAGAAGTTACAGCCCCTTTGATTTACACAGGGACAGAAGCTTGTAGAAAATAGGCTTAACAACCAGCTTCTCATTTAGTACTTCCTAATATTTTTGTTTCCTCTTCCTTTTGCAAAGATCTTTACAATGCTTACAAGATAATGTTTGGGTAAATTGAGTTCTTTCTTACATAGAATCTGGAGTTCAAATAGATCCAGTTTTATCTGTTGTACCTAGAAACGTGATAACTGAGTTCAGTGTCAATATGTGTTCCAAATATGAAATGCTAATTTTATTTCACATCCTTTGTTTTACTTTTTATAATAGAAAATAGCTCACAAATACCAGGCCATTTTATTTAGAAACTTCTTTTTCTCATGAGGGAGCAGGTGAAGGGCTTCATCCTTCTGATACGACAAAAAAAGTCCTCTGTTCACTAACAAAATGCAACTTTTTGTCTCATGAAAATAGGAAACTCATTTCACAGAATATGAAAGAGTAAATCTTTCTGAATTCAAGCTGGAGGACTAATAATAATAATAATAATAATAATAATAATAATAATAATAATTCTCAAAGAAGAAATTAGGAGGTGAAATCCTAAGCAAAATTAGCATTTCTATTTCTTGTCTTCCAGACTGGCAGTCTTCTGGATTGATAGAAACCTTGCTTTAATATGATAAAGTGTAGGAGCTGCCAGAACTCAGACATCACCATAATCAAAATTTACGATTATGAGCTGCGGTATAACCACAGCCATAAGCCTGAACTCTTTAAATATTTGCAAAACTGGGTGACAGCTCTACCAGTGATTGTGAACCAAAATTCTCCAGAGCAATTGGTTTTTTGGGGGAAGGGCTGTTACGGGTTTATAACTTCTTTGTCTTCAAACACAGCTACTGGAGCTTACGAGAATTCATGCTGTGTTCTTATGTCTAGATCGTAAGAGAGTAGAAGAAAAAGACAGGAAGGGCACCTGCTTGGCTACTGTGTGGTATTTAGCACTCTGAGTGTGCTAATTTTAACTGCTGGAGGAACATGAAAATTGACTAAGGAAGTAGCTTCTGATAACTGGCAGAGGCGGACAAGAGAAGGCAGTCTAGATGACTGCTTCAGCTTTTGGGAAGCTCAGTTCCAGGTAATATCCGTAAAAGAATTTTGGATTACGCCAAGGAAAAACATTAAAAGAAAATAAGAGTTATTTTATCTGCAAAACAAAAGATTTTGTAATCTCAGTCTTGAGTTTTAAAGAGATGATTATATTTTAAAATAAAATCTAAGTTATCCAGGATTAAGGAGGAACATATGTACAACTCAGTCACTTGGGATCAAACACTAGATCCAAATGGCAGCTGCAAAGCACAGATGAACAATTTTGTCCAACATAATTACCTTGATTGCAGCTAATCTGATCTGGGCTGGAGTATGTGTATGTATGTGTATCTACTCTTACATAAGGGTTGATGTGTTTGCTGGCTGAATTAGGTCAAAATACAAAAGACAAAATAGCTAATAAGTACAGAACATTATCAAAATTTGGATTCCACAATTGTACTCTTATTTCCATAAACCTAGTGCTTTGATGAAAATTGTTTATTACATGGCTAAGTTCTTAGCTAGAAGGCTTCTTCTGGGCTTTGAAGATTTTGCCATAGTCTTAGAAATTTAAAAAAAAAAAAAAGAAAAGAAAAAAAAAGAGCAAATTGCCATGCTTTTCTGCAATTTTGTAAAACAGGGTATTTCAGGATAAATTATACTAACAGACGGTATCTGTCTTGTACAACAAAACACATGTAAAATACCTGTAATTTAGTCATTTCAAGGCATGCATGAGAAAAGGTAATAAACACAAACACATCCATACTAGTTTGTAGACATGCAGACTTCAGAAGTTAGAAAGATCTCAGGCTTGCTAAATATCAAAAATGGGATTCGTACAGCACACCAAACTACCTAAAATTGCCTTCAAATTTAAGGTGCAATTTATTTCAAATGGCATAGATTTGTAGATATCAGCACTAGCGTACACAGACTCACTGGATGTCTGTGTGTGGCAGTGCCTGGCTTGAAATAGAACTAATTTTTGGGTTATAGATACTGTTGTATTTAGATAGATTGTAAAAAATGCAAAGGTAGATGTAAACATGTGACATAATATAATTTTGTAATGCCCTGATTTAATTCCAGTTTCGCTTTTTCTTAATAATTTAAAGTGCCCATTTCTGTAAAATGTTTTATCTTCCAAACACTTTTCATTCCAAATTCACACACTGTATTTCAAAATTATGTTTTCAGTGTGATTTTCAGTTCTGTAATTTTTTGCTCCCTTACCAAATCAAGAAGCATTTACTGGACCTGAACATATTTTCTTTTCTTGTATTTGAAAAGTGAAAAATAAGTGATTGCACTGTCTCTTTACACCAAAAACTGTGGCAAGAAGGAAAAGGTGAATCGAGCAAGTAAAACAGTGAACTTTAAATTACATATTAGTACATTGAATTTTATTAGACAGCATTTATTCCCTTGAAATAACACCACCTTGAAACATGAGCATGTTTCTAGGAAAAATCTTTTAATAATGGATGACGATACTTAACATTTTACTACCATTTTTCGATTTTGTTAATATATCCTAACCGTAGTTTTAGTCCCTGTCATAGTGGATTTTCTTAGGACATGAGATATAACCCAATTACTTTTAGAAGCCATTTATATCTCTTAGACTCCATCACAATTTTTTTCTTAAAACACTTTCAAAAAGAATGTCATGGTCACCATTCTTTTTTGAAAAATCCCAGTAAGCTCCTTCTGTGTTTCAGGGCTCTCACATATAATTTAGCAGTTAGCTCCCTACAGAAACAGCCCCAGACCTGTAGGAGAGACTAGGTGTTAACCCATCAACTTGAATTACACTTTCAAAATTTCAATTCATGATAGAAAATTTAAATACATATTCAAAACCAAGCCAAGTATTTCCTTGGAATCTAGAACTGTAGCTGATGCTTCTTTCTGTCAAGACGTTTAAATAACTTTTGTAAGCCCAAAGGATTGTAGTAAATTAAATTGGGTGAATCATGTGATCCATTCATCCTTGTGAATCATGGATGTGCACAGTCCATCATATGGGCACAGAAAAAAATAGGAAGTTTTTCATAGTAAACTTTATGAGTTTTATCACCATAATCTATGTTAAACAAACAGTTCCATGAACCTGGGCTAGCAATGCTCCGTTTTCTTAGATTTGTCTCTTGTGTTTGATCAAACGTTCTGATTCCGGATTTTCCTCTAGTATTCTCTTATGTCCACAGACAGGAGTTGATAAGAAGGCCTTGGATAGTTTATGTTGGTACTCCTCTGCCTGCTGTCTTGTATCGGGAGACTTGCATGAACTTTTTTATTTTTAAAATCCTTACTCAACGGCCAAAGTTGCTCAAGTTTGAAAAATGAGGACAGTAAGATAGGCATACCCCATGATCACAGAAGCTTCATTTTTCGAATACAGGACTACAAATGATACCAATGAAAATTTGGTGGCCTGGAACCATGAAACACTGAACTGAAAACATATGAAGGAACTAAGTGCCAGAGAAATGCCTGATAAGAATGAGTATCCTCCTTCCAGGAGAGGCCATGCTCAAGGAATATGCACAAACTTCAAGCAGACAAAAAGTTACCAATTGTCATATCATGGCAAAAGGTCAAAATTATTGTTTTAAGCAAATGAATCCTTTGGGACATGGGAATTTTCCTGTATCTCTTGTTAACCTACAGGCAGAGGATCTTCTCCCATCCCTGCCATCTGCTGCCTCCTCGAACCAGGGCTGAGCTGCAGCCGTGTGGATTGCTGTACCAGGGTGTGGCTGCTTCAGGGGCCCAGATCCAGAAATGGTATTTCAGCACTGGCTAGGCAGATTCACTGGCTCTGATGTGACATTTCCAGAAGCACTACCTCTAAGACATCTCAGCATGGCAGACCAGTGAGCTGGAGGGCAAAAACAGGTTACCCAATGGGTGGAAGCTGGTAATGGGCGTTTTATTACAATCTAAGTGCTCTCTTTAAAGCTGCTATTCTCAAGGATTATCCACATGACCTTACTCATGATTTGGATTTCACAAAGTGGAGTCGCAAACTATTTATTTACACAAGTTATCATGCGTATGGGCAGTATTAACATTTTTAACAGATTAACCTCTTAACTGCTGGATTTCTCCAAATAAAAGGATAATATAATTTTAAGTTGCACATCTTGGTTACCAAAATTAACAAAATTGAATGAAAGGTAGCTCATACTTCTGACACATTCAGATTAATCTAAAGAAAAGGAAAAAAATAAACAAGAAACTCTTGTTTCAATATCTATTAGTCTTATTCCGAAGGGTTGTAGTGATGAGAAAGAATAACCCAGATTTGTTAACATGGGATTTTTTTTTTCCTAACATATGTATACTCTGTCCAGGAAAATTATAAGATTCTTCTGACTGAAAAAAAATTAAGACAAAAAAATATTTCTTGAGGTATATTCTTCAGCAGAATTTTCCTTCCCTGGTCCAGTGAAATAACTCAATGTATGCCTTCCTGCTTTTGATGGCATTGCTGCTGCCAGATGTTTGACCATATTTCAGAGATTCAGGCAAATGCTTCACATTTACCTCTAGCCCTTTTTGCTGCTCACTGTGATTTGCTTCACTTTTTAAATTTCCAGTGTGGATGCAGATCTCCTTTGCCTTCCTCTTCACTCCCCACAATTCTCACCACCACTGGCTAAAGACAGTACAAGGTTCTTGGAAATGGTTGAACATGTCCCTTTCTCTAGGAGACATTTCCATTCCTGATTTGTGGTTGAAGTCAGAGAAACCAGCAGGTCCACAAGTGGCTGGGTTTCACTGTAGTATGATGATCTTATGTTTAAATTGCTTAGAGTCAAACCCTGGGCATTTAAACTCCCTGAAAAATTATATTTGCATTATTAGCTATGGTCTTTCCTTATACCACAAATGCTGTACAATTCTGCCATTTTGAATTATCCTTCCATATCCAGGCACATTTTTGCATAAATCAAAACATATAAATATATTTGTTCTATACAAATAGAAGCATAAATAGATATTTATCTTGGAAAAGTAAAAATGCAGTTGTATGTATTCAGTCTAAAGTGGATGCTTGTGTCAGATATTTTTTGAGAAAATGAATAATAGTACTCAGAGCATGCCAGCTTGCCCACTTTCTCAGTGACAGTCACACCGTGACTTCTTTTGTTCAAGATATGTTTTAATTAAATAAGTTCCAATAGCTAAAAAAGCTAGATTTCACAAAAACTCTTGCCATGATGTGTTTTGTCTCCTCATATTTCCAACAGATGTGTTACATGGGTTGGCAGAAAATAATTTATTGGACCTCTCCTCATGACGGTGATCTAAATGGGAAGCCAGCTTAACAAAACTGCTGATAGTGATCTTAACTGCCTAACAAAACAACATTGTTTTGAATATCCTAATTATTCATTAGCTGAAATAATGTCTCTTTCACGTGGGAAAGTTTATCATTTTTTGAAGATGAAATATTAGCTTCTTCCTCCTTCTATGATTTCCTTTCCTTTGTGTTGATAATTTCTGAGTTACTATCTGAACTGTCTGCAGTCTGTCAATGGATACTTCCCAGATCAGAACAAGCATTGCTTCACTTCCATTGCTGTACAGTGTTTGGTCAAAGACTGTCCATATGGTCATTATGTCCCTAAAATTCCGACACACCATGGAAGGCAATGGCATTGCTGTAATACTGCATGGCTCTGATTTTCTTGAGATTCAGTCTGAAATGCAGGCTGAGGCTGAGGCTAGAGAGCAAAAGCACAGCTGCTACTTCAGCGTCATTTCTGACTTCGTCAGGGGCACTCTACTTACAAGCACATTGATGGAAAATAAGTTCTATCATATTCCCAGTTACATTCAACAGTCAGACAGGGGTGCAAGGAGAACAGACCTCAGCTCTTGCTCACTAAGAAGTACAACAGCTTTCAAAAAAGGTTGTGAAAATAAAACCTCAGTAGTAATATTGCCTCTCACTGCCATTGGTCAGATATAAAAGTATTTGCATGAATCTGCATGTACAATTCACTTGTGAAAGCTCATGTATAGGTCATGCCAAATTTCTTGCCATTTTTTCATACTCATTACAGGTATGATGAATGATACCTGTACTTCTACCATTCTGGAAGTGTTACGATCTGTGGTACTTGTTGCATTTCATATCTGCCACCTAAGAGTAAAATAATGGGATGAAATTTCTCGGATGACAGAATCATGCAATGCACAGGTGCATACACCCATGACAATTAGAAATTAATAATTGTAGATCAAAGGAAACTTTTATTAATAATATTTACTTTGAAATGTAAACATTTTAGGACACATTCTTGGATCAAAAATAGCCTTCATGTGTCAAATAGAGAAGAAATTGTGGTAAAAAGACATCATTATCCTGGGAAATTGATCCCAAATATAATGTAATATTGCTGTTTTTCAGAGTATGAAAACAGAGTTGAAAGAAATACCAATTTCCTGGAATTTCTGTAGATTTGACTGATGCTTTGTGTACTTCATGGGAGTGGGAGGATTTATTCCCTTACTGTGTGGAGGGGAAATGCTCTAACCTTGGAAGTTTAAGAATTTAGATGTGCGCATTAACAGTTGGGTGAATCTCCAAGGCCAAATTGCCCACAGTCCTCTCGCTTCTTTGGTGGGAAATGTGAGGAAGCTGGATACTTCCTTTGCATTAAGAGGAATGGGAGGACTAGTTCTAGCTCTGCATTAGATTAGATGGAAGAAATGTGCTATGGTATTGTGTATTTTTCCCCTTCAGGCTTATAACAAAACAGGCATGCCCCCAAAAGACAGTGTGACCTACAACAGTATATATGTGTATGTTTGGAATTTATGAACTAATAATATGAGCCAGTGCCTACTTGTTTGCCTGGGTGCTGAGCTCGTGGACTGTAAGATTTTTCAGAGGGAAGGAATATAACCAAAATCTGGTCAAAATCCTGACAAAATAAACACTTTCAAAATCTAATCTACCCATATCGGTAGAAGACTCTGACATGCCTTTGGAAGATTCTGTCTCTCCAGAAAACAATTATCACATAAGTGTGAGAAGAATCAATGTGAATTCTGAGAATTTTCACTATTTTACTCTGTGGGAAAAGCAGATATAAGGTTTCGTTTGCTTTGGGGTTTTTTGTTGGTGAACAGAGGAGGGCAATCAGTACTTGCAAAATTCTGTTGCATGGTCTTTTGCCATTTTCCTCCTTTGCTCAAATAGTAAAGAGCAATAACAGAAAAAGCATTTAAAAGAACAAACAGGAGGCATTAATCTGCTCCTGCTTCCCTCGTTATATCTCACGTCACTAATCCCCTCTTTCCTTTGCCATTTGTGACTTAAATTCACATCTTGTCTTTAGGACTTTTGGAACAGGGCAATTCAGTTGCCAGAACAATTGTATTAAAAAGTGACAGCAGTAGCACATGAGTGCAATGAAGATGCATATGCAAAATTATTAGTATAGGAATATATTTTTCAACTCCAATTAATTATGACAAAAGCAGTGATACTGCTTACATAAAAATTGATAGCTAGTTAGAAGAAAAAGACACAAATTAGTCCCTTCTGAGACAGAGCCTGCAACTTGAGGTCAAAAACTTAGATTAGACACCAAACCATTAATCACAGGAGAGAGCTGTGGGGAACTGGCCTTCCAAAGTTTCAGCTGTTCACACAGTATTTGTTTAAAGGGAGAATAAAACTGAGCTAGTAGAATAATTTTCAAATCTGAAGACTGCATGACAGCACCACTGCTTTTGGCTCTGAAGGGCCTGTGTGCCAAGTTAGGAAGACTGAGAGGAAGCAGGAGCACATGTTAGCTTTTGCTGAAAATGCGCTCTTTTATTGCTTTCATCAAGGCCAATCCCAATGATACTCTACCATCCATCTGGGCTATAAAGGCTGCAAAAACTGAAATCACTCATAGATGTAAACGTTGTTTGAAAACAGAAGCCATGAGTTCCCACTTAATATGTGTAGCCATTTATGCCAAGAGAGAAGGGAAGGCTAAGTGATTATCCTGCATCATCAGTTGAGAATACAGCACATTGTTTCAAACAGCTTGTCTTCTTGAACTTCTGTAGGAGTATTTACATTAATCCACATCTCAGGAATCAGTTCAACAGCTAACAGAAACTGCTATACTCCTGATATTTTTATATAACATTGTAACTCTTTCTTTCCCCTCTTTCTTTAAATTCTGATTAGAAAGTTTCAGGAATGTCATATTTAAATTTCTTTTTATTTTACCTCCATCTTATCTCTGGAAGCAATTTCACAGCTTCCACATTATCCCCTACTGAGAGGTAACCCCTACTGTGATTCACTGGTTTGTGAATGGGATCCTGACAACGCCCCTGGTGCACTTAGTCTTTTGTAGCAATTGTAGATGAATTTACAGTGAAGTGTACTGAATCAATCTGCCCTTGTTTTCTCAATTCATGACATACTTTCACTTACAATACAAATGGCCACCAGAAGACACTTCCTTTGGTGGTTGCTCTCACTGTCGAAGGTTATGAATTCGCTGTCTGTTGACAGTCACTATTTGGTTACTATCTGGACATGAATGAGAACAGGGGGTTGAAAGATTTCTCAGTTAAATAAGTTGCTGTGATCATTTAGTCTATCTGTAACTCAAAATTGATATTCATCAGAAGGTTCTGAAACATAAACCACTCACTATTAGGGAGTTAAAGCATTTGTTTAGCCCAGTAATCTTTATATAAGAAAAGCTTCACAGGCTTTGCAATTTACACTGCAGAACTATCTAGAGCAGAGGCTTGTGCTGTTACCACGCCAGACTTTCTAATCAGTTTTTCTGTGTTCTGCCAGAATGAGCACTGCAGCGCCCTACACACTGCCACACTCTGCTAAAATGTTTGGACCCCGGCAATCTTTGTACACATTGTCACCAAACCTGCAGGTAAGAAATTCTGCTCATCTCCTTGTCTAGCAAACTTCCCTTCCCTAAAGGACATATAATAGGATAGGCAGACACCTAAGAACTGAAAAGAGATATTTGTTGAAGCCTTTCTTGTTAGCCCCTTTCTCTTTTGCTGTACAGTTGCACTGATGGCAATATTCCCAGTGTTAAATTTTAAGGCGGTCAGAGAAATGACCATATTTTAAAATGTTTAGACATCACCAGTTTCAGATTTCTGTCATGGAAGACTTCCTACCCAGTATAGTTCTTCCTCTGTTGCTCTTCACATATTTAACTTCTGCATACGGATTTTCAGGTTATCCTGTCTCAAATAATTATGTGGACAGCTATGGAAAGATACATAGATTGCACAAAAAGTGTAAATTATTTATACAGCAAATTTAACTTATTGAATATCAGCTAGAACTCAAAGCTTCGGGCTACTTTTTTTAAGCAGGGCAAAGTTTTGAATAACTAAATCTGAGCATTTCAGTTCTGAGCAAATTTTACACCTAATTTATAGGTTTCTGAAACCGGATGCTTGCCACAGAAATGCTAGCAGCCAGTTAATTTTTGTGCCATGAGCAGTACTGCAATTAATTCAGGCAAAATCACAAATGTGAGCCACAGCAGAGAAACAGGTGTTTACTAAAGACTGTGTTAGCCTGCTGAAAAACCTCATGGTTCCTTCTCTACAACTCCTCTTAGAAGGGCTAGTAAACATAAAAGCTGCAGAAAGTATGTTCAATTACATCCCAGCATCCCATCATATAACAGCAACCCCAGGAAGATCAAAAAATAAAATGGGCAGCTAGCATCCCAGAACAAATTAGATTTTTAATTAACCCCATAGATGGAAAAAGTATCTCTGTGGTAGTTTATTGTATTAATTATCTCTCTTTTACCTACAGGATATAGACAACTGTGGAGGGTCATGCTAAAACCGAGTAATCAAAACAAACAGTCTTCAGTTCTTAACTAGGCTTGCAATGTAAGACCAACGCAAGACCATTTGGAAACTAGCACAGAACTGCTTTGAGTTTCAGCTCCTGTAGGCCTACTTGGTAAATTTTAGAACAGACAAAATTTATAGACTGGATCAAAAATAAGAGACTAAAAGGAAACTTGGTTTTATATCTGTCATATACGTGGTTTCTGTCTTTCCACTAAAATTCTTATTTTCTTGTAGCCAAAAGTTTCCTTTTCTCATCTTGTTTTGAATTGTGGGGATGTCCTTGCTGTTTGGTGCTTTCTCCTGCTTCCTTATGTTATTGGAGGGAATTTTTGCATCCATAAAATGAATCTAATAATTGGTGCATGTGTGTGTTTTTGTGTAAAATGTTACAAAATTTGAACTTCTATTTTCTTTTATTATATATGGACCAGGTTTTTCCTTAACAAAATAAAGAAAAAATAAGAAAAAAAAAAAAGAAAACAAAAACAAAAAGCCCCCACCAAACAAACAAAAAAACCCAAATACATATTAGTTGACTATTTCCCCTGTATTTTTTCTGTAGTCTTTCAACATTAATAGATGATAATTTCCACAGAATGAAACTTCTGAATCAGAGTCTGAAACAGTTTTTCATATGGGTTTCTATGTTCACTCTTTGAGAATTATACTCACATTCAACAAAAAACACATTACCTGATTTATATGGCCAAATCACAATTACTCACCTGCAGATTAGGTAAGATGTACCAAGATTATGTATGCCTTTTGCAATCCACAGGGAAAAAAACACAAACTGAGTCGCTGGACAGTTTTAAATAGCAAATCTAAGAAAATTGTTTTAATTCTTCTATAGACATTATGCAAGGAGGAAAAAAACACCCAACCCTGAGGTCTAAAACCTCAGCCAGCATTCAACTCATGTTGCTTCAGTCATTGCTGTGAAGCTGTGAGGATTAACTTTGAAATGGATTGCCAACCTGAGCACAGACTTGCTGGGGGGTGGGAAATGTCAGTAGTACAAACAAGCAAAAGAACAATTGTGAAGGTGTTACTGCACAAATTATAGCATCATCATGTTATAGAAAGTTGAATTTCCCTTCCTGGCTTGTGTTTATTTTTTAAAGTGTGAAACAACAAAGATGTAAAAAGTATAGTTCTTTCCCCATAAACAGACTGTTTGTGATTAAGTAACTTGGACTAACTCCTGTTTCCTTTATTAATGAGATTAGTCATATTTCTTTACTGGCCCCAGTTCAGAAAAGCACTTAAATATGTGCCTAAATCCTGCTGATTTCAATAAGATTTACACATTAAAAAAAAAAGCACCACATTGTGCTTAAAATTACGCACAAGATAACTTCACTGTTAAATTGGGAATAAGAAAAATTGAAGTAATTATCTCATCCAATACTGTGATTTCAGTAACATTTTGCCATGTTAACTTGCAACATCAAGCAAACCTAACATTTTTATGATGATCAACATAAGACCAGATGGGCTTGCGAACCAAGTATTTTAAGAACACTTTTTTCTGAGAATATGGACTCTCCTCCAGGCAACATGTAGCACTTCTTAGACTCTAGCAGAAAACAAATTCAATATATGTATTGTACTGTATGTAACATGTACTAGTCAATACATGTATCGAATTTTTTCAATATATATACCGTATATTGTACATATACTGAAAAGATTCAATGTAAGTATTGACCAGTACATGTTTGAAAGCCATGTTTGCATAGAAGAATATGACTTTAGACAAATATGTTACTGATTGTGTCTTTTCCTTCTTACACCAAGCTTTCATGCTGCTTCTCTGGCTTCTACAGTTTGCAATATTTTACTGTGCATAAATAACCCCCAAGCAGACTCTTCTGGAGATAAGTAGACAGTTCATTAGATTTTATGTCATACTTACAGCATCTGAAAACTTACATCTTCAAAACATTTCAGTAAAATTTAATTAATTAATATCTCTGCAATTATGAGTGCTCACAAGAAAAGGTCATTGACGATACACTGCCAAGGCTCCAAGTGGTTATCACAGCTTCAAAGAGTTATAAATGCATGTTTTCAAAACTCTCTCTTCTCCTCAGACTACTTTGTGTGATGTTAGGAACACTTAGCTTCACCTTGGGAAAGGAATACAACCTTTTAAAAGCTTGACATTTTTGTGAATCAAAATTATCAGCAGTGCAGGAGAAAAATATAAGTAAAGCTGTCTGATAAATGATGGCTATAGAAAGTTCCTTTCCTTCCCAGAGAAAGTTTTTGGAAGAAAATCTGTTCATACACTATTTCAAGATACTTAGGTGCAAAGCATATTTTTTGAATTAGCTCCTAAAGTAATCCTTACATTAACAATTCTAGCTAGATTTTAAAAAGCTGTTAAAATAACAGTGAATTTTTTTGTTTGCCATATCATTCTTAAATGTATTCTCCTCAACTGACAGAGATACTTAAGTAATTTTTTGTGCCAGAATGTGTTTATCCTATACACTTGTCCCTTTTATTAAGACCTCGTTGTGAGTATATTTATGTAATAAATTTTGCTTACGTAAGCACTGTTATGTCAATGCATTAGTGTGGCATTTTGACCACATAACCTACCCCAAAGACCAGTTGTTACTTTGCCAAAGAAACAAAAGAATGCATTTCACTCTCTTACGCACAAATACAAACATACACAAGCAAGCGAAAGCTAAAAATCTTTTTAGTTTGGACCTCCTGTACAGCAGCTCCCAGTAAGTTTCCTGGTCTCACTGGCACAGCTCATCACAATCTTCCTGCAGTTTTTCCTTAGAGCAGAGGTGTTACTTGACATTACCACGACCACAGGGTACCCACCTGTGATTCTCTTTCCACAGTTGTGACATATTTCCTCATCTTCTCTCATTTCCCACCTGACTCCAACAAGCTGTACGTACAGAGAGAGTCTTCTGAAACTCAAACTAGGCGTCTCTTATGACTACACTGTCTGGCAATATATATATAATGGATTTTCAAGAATAAAATAGCATGGAAACTGAGCATTATGTAGTAATGCCACAAAACTGTAATCTAAATATCTCTACGAACTCCATGTGTCCTTTTTAAATCAGCTAGCCCCTCAATGCTGAGTAGAAGGGGTGGAAAGCCATTTCGAATGGCAATAAAAAGTTTTAGAAGTCTCATTTAATGTAAGCAATGTCAGTTTGTTTCTTTTCCTAGGTATCTTATCCTTTCAGTGGCTCTAATGAAGTCAGGGGTAATTTTTTTGTTCCATTCTTAGGAAGTACAGAGTCTTGCACAAGCTAAGGTAACACCACCCCCTTCTGTTCACACTGTTGCTAAACTCAGTCAGCCACACATCCAGCATAGCAAAACACGGGTACTCCAGTACTATTTGCTCTGCAAATAGGAAGAATGGATCTTACTGCTACAGCTTAATCATGTACCTTGAATTATATCTTTTTGATTAAACTCTTTGGGTCATTCTCTGAACTAGCTTATTACAAGAATTTTTGAATAGCAAGTTATTAAAGTATCTGAAAGAGATTGCAATTTCGCTTTAACTGTCTAGCATGAATAGATAAAAAATTTAGTTCTTAAAACATTCATTTGGATGTTTGGGAGCAATTTTTGTTATCTGCAGATCATGTTCATTTCAGTATGCCTCTTTCAATCATCTATCAGATCAGCATCTCTCCTGATTGGATACTGTGAAGGTTTCTCTGCTTGTGAGGTGGAAAGAATCTTACTTCTAAGCCTTCTGCTTTACAGGGTCGTGGCAATACACAGAAAATGCCTTTTACTAATAGATTATAGTCAGGTAGGCTCCTCCACATTAACTGATTAGTGCTTTAGATTGATTAGCAGTCTAGTACACCAATGTCACTTCAAATTACACTCTTTGACACAATTAAATCTGATGCCGATGTTGTGGTTTTATGAAGATTTCTCTATTGAAAACAGAGAATTGAGCAGTATGGCTCCCTCCATCCGTGGATGTCCGTTTCCATGTAATGAGCTAAAGCAATGAGCTGAACTGGGACTAAGCCAGGTTAAATATAATTTAGCCAAAACCAACTCTGTGGCTGTCAGCTTAGGGAAGTGGACAAGGTCACAGTGCAGCAGTGTGAGCACAAATTGGAGAAGCAGCCCTGGGGCAGTGTTGAAGAAGAAGATGAGTATGCAGCACTTGTATTTTTTGCTGCAGAAACTTCAACAAAGTACTTCTTTGATTAAAGGTTAGGTTGGTTTTGGCCGTTTGCCTTTTTTTTTTTTTTTCATGAAGAATATAAGCATCTGAAATGGTAAAGGAAAATTAAGAACATTTTGGAAGCTTTAAGGAAATCGCAGATGAAAAATTACCTGTGTGGATGTTTCTAATGCTATTATTTTTTTAAGTGCTCACTGTTGTGGTTTCACTGCTTTTGGTCTGTTTTTCAGACACATACCATGAAAGCTGCTGATTTCCACAACTCTAAATGACAACTGAATGAGCACAGCAGAGTGCAAGAGCAAATTAAAGGTGTGCACTGCCAGGGCTTCAAGCAGGACAACAAAAGGAGAGCCCAGATTAACAAAACAAAACAGGTTGTTACAAAGGAAAACAAAGAGGAGGGGTGGTGCTAGGAAAGGGAGAAGCTAATGTTTCAGTGGAAGAGTTCAGATGAACTGTGCCTGCTGTGGTGGTTTCTGGAGGCTTCCCCACTCACCAACACTCATCCAAAGGATTTTCTCAGCTCTGTAGCTCCACGTTACCTGTAAAGTCAGAGCCACTCACTTCTATGAAGTGAATCATTTTTGCTACCAGGGGATTTCTGTACCTACTGGAAATAAGTCATACCCAACCTGAAACTTTTTTTTCCATTGCCTGAGGGTAAAACATCTCAGACTTCACACTGATGCTAACATGAATGGCAACTCAATCTGCAGAACAGATTTAGGGATAGGTTCTGCATTTCTGCAATGTCTCAAAAAAAAATGAAGTGCATTGTTCCTATGTCTGTTTTTTGAAGGGTACACTTTTCCTTGCTTAAATTTGCATTTTAAAAAGCTAAAGGCACTGGTTTTTCAGGAGTTCAAAACTTCCAGCTCATATAAATTTCTAGATTACTCATACACCTGATAGAAAAGCAGGCTTTCTCTTCACGTTCAATATCCAGAAACTCTTCAATAGACAGATTTTCAGAACTATTGTCAGGGCCATGTTGAGACTTCTTCAAAATTATGATTTTACAATGAATAGGATACAAGTTCGGATTTTTAAAATGTTTTTAACATGATCTTCAATTATGGCTGCTGAGCTCAGTAAAAACACTCTTAAATGTCATTTGTCTGTGTTTTGGGCATACACTTCTTGCTCCCAGAAGCCCAAAGGCAACCCCAGGTTTTAATTTCCTGTCTTTCTACTCTGTCCAGCTACTGCAGTCTTTCTGAGTGAATGACAAAGCACTCCAGAGAGTGCACCAAGATTTGTTATCTGGGTTCTGTATACTTACAAGGTGCCCTTGCAATCCTTATAGTCAATATATTCCTCAAAACCACATGTGCCCCATGCTGTGACCCCAGTTTGTTCTCTGCCACACTATGTTACACTCTTGGACTCTGTAAGTGGCACAAAGTAGTTGTAAATAACTCATAATGAATAAATGCTCTCCTGCATGGTGTCTCTCTTCTACTGCAAGCAGATAGTAAGGAAAATTTTCCAAAGATTATCATCACATTTTTATCATGTTCTGGAAGTAGAAACCATGCACAGAGGTTGCTGCCAACCTGCCCTCCACACTCACAGTCAGAGAAAGCCCCAAAGATCAATGAAGCCATGGCTTCACAGGTTAGAGAGGTGAACTTCTTCTGAAGCGGGGCTGGCAAAAAAAGCTCTGGCTTGAACACAGAATGACCCAAGAAGTCCTCAACAGGGCAATCCTTCACCACATATTAATAGGAAGGATAGTTGAAGTATATATACAGAAGCTGAAATATATATACAGAAGTTGAAGTATATATAGACTACTCAGAAAGCCAAGCACTACCCAAAAGAAATTATTTCACTTCATTTCTATCACTTCTGTAAGCGACTAGAAAATTTGCCCAAAAGTAATGAAAAATAATCATCAGAAGGTCTGAAATGTTTCCAGATTACATTTCAAAAAAAATTTAAATACACCGTATTGGATACTCAAATTAATTTTCAAAGAAGATTCTATTATCCACCAGAAAGTATTTAAAAGAACATGAGAGCTGATTTGTTTAAAGACAAGGGAAGGAGGTGTTTCAAATTAAAAAATATACAAATCTTCTAAAAGTAGAAATATGTCAAAACAGGAAAAGGGGGGGAGCATTAATTCTGATGAGTCAAACACATAATTTTAATGTCATGTGTCAAAATTGAGGTGTAAAAGGAACATGGGCCATTTTTATAGCTGAAAATCTATTTCTTTTAATACCCAAGCAGCTTTTGACATGGTTCCTTATTGAAGATACTTAGAAGTAATTACATTGTCATGACATTGTATCTATTAAGAGTTAAGTGAAAGATCGAAAACAAAACAAAAATAGTTGGTCAGAGGAAAATGTTATCAGCACAGACCCATAGGGTTAGTGTGGTATGACCTGTGCTGCATAACAATAATAAATGTACAGGAAAACTGCATGGTTCCAAAGTTCTCTTAAAGTCACTCTTAAAATCACATCGATTATGAACTGGCAGACATCAAACTGCTATGTCACAAATCAGAGTGCCATGGGCATTGTGCCCAGCATTGCAGATGGTGTGTGCCATTGGCTTCTCTTCTGAGAAGTAGGAAGCCAATTTTTCAAAATATATTGGCACATAGCTTCCTGGCATAGGCAAACAAAAACTATTTTTAAACTTGAATTTTCCATCTGACTAATTGAATCTGTACAAGAACCTGTGCTCTCTACAGTTTTTCTTGTTTATAATGCTTACAGTACCTTGCATGATCAAATTTACCTCCGTGGAGTTAACCTGTTCATGAATAGGAATAAGTGTAACTTTACAGTTCCTCCCATTGGAGGTTCTTCAAAATCTGGATGTATGCTTTGTGTCCTGTGTCCAAACTTAAACATGGTATAGCTCAGGTCTCAACCTGTACACAGTTGAGTTAATCAGCCAGTATAAGCAACTGTGGAAGCAGTCAGTGCTAGCTGACATGCAGCCACTGAAAACAGTCAAAAAAATAATTTCTGAAATTTGTTCCAAGACACAAGCCAGCTTCTTCTTGCCAATGCTTATTGGAACCCAAGGTGACTTTAGCATGAAAAAAATACCTTGCGGGTCAATTATAAGTAATTCCTGTGGATTAGAAAACAGTGTCCTAATTTCTTCCTGTTGGATTTTCCCTGCACACCACTACCAAATAAAAGTACAACATTTTCGGTCAGAAGCAAAACAAGAATTAAGCATGTAGATTTTTCTTATAAGGGTTTTAGAAAAAGAAAGAAAAAGAATATAATGAATTGTAAATTCCTATGACTTCATCTCAACATTTTGCCCAAAGGGTTAACTAACTGTCTTTCAACACTGACTTCCTTATTTTTCACTATGGACAGTTTATTTTCGGACTGAGTGAAGATGGTGAAATAAATGTATACAAAAGAGAATTCTGAAGCTTTAGTGTGCCATTTTGTTACTTAAATTAGGCAAAGCTCTAATAAATTATTGTCAAGTTCAAAAAGAATTGCATTTATTCCTTTGTGACCTTTTGTCAAACTGTGTATAATTCTGCTTCCTGTACATGAGCCACCTGCACAGATAAGCCTTTTTGCATGTCTATATTCATTTGGAACAAAATAATTCAAACTGGTTCTTGAAGCATAGTTCTAGCTTTTCTGCTTTTTGGTGCTTACAATGCTAAATTAAAAAAAAAAAAGGTATCTAAGAAGACATATTAGAGCTTCTAGATTTCACTGTTGCTCCAAGTCATTAGTTTCACTTTTAAAAGCATGCATATTTTTAAACTGGTTTACAGGTACAATTATCAAAACAGATTATACTCCCAAAAAAGGAAAACAAAAACAAACCAAGGAATGAAGATAGGCAGGAAAATGATGAATGATCATATATCATGGTTACTATTACTATTGCAATATTTGTAACCATCATAGTAGGAAGCATGTAAAAGTTTGCAGAGATGTCTATTGAGTGGGCTGACACAATTTTATCTGATGATCTGAGAGACCTACATGTTTTTTCATGACCCTCAATATTAAGGGTGATTTAAACACTGAGGAGACTAATCCAGTGATATTATCTATATGAGCTGGACCTCCTCAAAAAACACTCAGGATTCTGACCTGAAGAATCAAGTGCATTTTGATACATTTTTCCCTCTTTAATGTATCCAATTCCATAGACAGCATAATAGTGTTGTAGTATGAATATTGTCTGAAGAGATATTGGATTCTGATGGAAAATTCAATACCCAGAAATTTACACTCTGATGCACTTCAGCATTAAAATGTGTTATGATATCATATAGGCTCATAACTTAAAAGCAAGAATTCTTTAGGACTTTTTCATGCAAATCCATAGGTTTTCGCTTTTTTATTGGCCTTTTTAAATGCTTATGAATAAGCATATTTTGCCGGAAAAAGAAACTGCTGCAAGATTTTATGGTTTAATCATTCAGAAAACTCTAAAAAATAGAATATGTTAATATATAAATTTTAAGGCAAATCTTTAAGGCCACTTAAGGCAAGAGCTCTTCATCACAGTATGTAGGAAATCAAGCAAGGAAGGGCAGAAATCATAACGGCTGAACAAAACCTGCTCCTCAAAGTGAGAAGCATGAAGGAAATGCACAGCCAGTGGAACTGTTCAGGGCCAGACTGAATTGGGCCCTAATCAACCTAGCCTAGTGGGTGGCATCAGCACACACGGCAGGAGGCTGGAACTAGATGATCTCTAAGGTCTCTTCCAAACCAAACCATCCTTTGAGTCCATGATTCTACAGAATTATGGAAAATTCCCACAATAAATGTAAAAAAGATTGGTTAAAAATGAGAGACCAGTCATAAATATAATTGTTACTTTTGGGGGAAAAAAAAAGTCTTGGAATTAGGTAATTAGGCTTCTCAGTACAAAGAAACCCAAACAAAACAAGACATTGATTTGAGCCCCAGCATATAAATCACAATGAGAAATTCTCAGGAAAATCTTTGATTTTCACGTTGATAGAAATATTAGACCAATGCATTTTACATCCTAAACATGTTGCTAGGATTCAACCATTGGAAATATTATTTCATAGTCACTAAAAATTATGCTACCAGTTCACATTATGTTGGTTGTTTGAGTATCGTGCAGTCCATGGAGCACACATGTAAAGCCCCATATCCTGAAGAATATACAGGGTAAAGTTCTACCCTGAAGTATAAAGACACGGGTCCCTATAAATAGATGATATCGCCCCCAAGACTTTGACTCAAGGATGCAAACCATGTGAATTGCTGCAATCAAATAAGGCATAAATATAGAAACTTATATCTAATAATTTTGGTTTTTTCACTTTGGACTGTTTTGTCTAAACAGTCAAACTGCATAAAAATGTAAAAATTTTATTCCCAAATATTGATGTTAGAATCAGAAGTTTTGTGCTCTTGTCCCGTTTTCCAGTTGGAAGAAAAAACAAAAGCTAATTTTGTTTTGTAATTCTCAATGTAAGAAAAGAAGGTAATTTTTAAAATGGAATCTATTACATGCCATTGAAAATACTGAAAAATTATACTCAAACCTTCCTACAACACCTTTCAAGATTTCAGCTTGCTATTTCAGTACAGTTGCAATAGGACAAAGGATGAGGATCTGGATGAAGCCTCTTGTTATCTTTATGTGTCAAGCAGTTAATTTTTTAGCTCCCAAATACAGCTTCAAAAAGGTCTTCCCTGTCAAAGGCCTGTATTTATGCTTTATTTGTTGCAATATCATTTAATAGCCTACTATTCATCATTTCCTTCTTCATAACTTTCTGAAGCTTCTTCCAACTCTCTGCCTAACTCCATGCGAGGCTTGAAAGGCAAGATGAGATAAAACACACTCACGGGCTGTCGGGTAGGTGGGACCACCATCCACCCAGTCAAACAGCACCCAGCTGTTTACAGTGATTATCATCAGTCAGGAGGTGATCTTTCATGGTGGAGTATTGCTCATGCTACCTGCCATAACACACACCGGCACTGCGCCGTTCTAACGGGGCACTTGCTTGTGGTGCAGTAGGAGAAAAGTAGCTCTTTCTCAAATGGAAGAAAGGTTGTGGGATAAGATTGTAGCTGTCCTTTCAGAAAATTACTGCCCTCATAAAAGCACTTGTGAAGCAATTCATAATCGCTTTGTCGGTCTTTCACTGAAAGGCATTTTGGCCACAGGGTCATCCTGCATGCTTGCTATAAATACGGTTTTACCTCAAAACTGGATTAGATATACTTTTGATAATTTTGCTGGTAGCCCAGATTCTGCCTGTGTTTTTGTCAAGGAATATATAGAAGAAGCAACAAGAGATACGGCAAAAAAAATTAAAATAAAGCAATCCATAAAAATAATCTTCAGAATTTAGAACATAATGACCACGACTATTGCAGAAAGTTTCTGCTTATTTAGTTGATTCTGTTTAATGCTGATATCAATAAACCATAACTAAACTCTCATGTGTCTCATTTAAAGTGATTTATTATTTCCTAAATTTGTTTGATTCAATATATCAATTTCTCTTGCTACTCTTAACAATTTCTTCATAAACTGCCTGCTGTGAAGCTGATTGTTTTAAGCACTCTAAAGATTTTCAATAAGAAATGAAAAAAATTTTAGTACTGAACTTTTAAATATATTGACAACATTATTTCCAAATATATAGGATTATTGCAGTATTGGACCAAATAAGAAAATTCTATTAAAGTACTAATCAATCTAAGTACTAAGAGATTTTGAGATCAGCACTGTGCTCATCTCTACAGGATTGTACTCAACACTGAAATAAAAGATGAATATTTTCCTGAGATACACATTTAATATTTTGGTTTTCTGGATGCTCTCCAAGAAATTGCCATTTTTTTAGGACAAATTACTTTTTCTCCTGGCTGCAGAATACACCTTTTTTTCTTGTGAACGGTCTGTTTATAGCTATGGATTAAATGTTTCACAATTAATTAACGTGGTTTTTTATGCTGTTGTGCATACACTGGATATTTTACGCATACTTCCTTAGAAACTTTGGGTGGAAACATCCTCTTCCAGGCTAGTCATCAATTCTTGATTCCTTCAACAGCATTACATAAAATAGGTATCTATCTCAAGAACCTGTGGTTAAATTTGAAAGATAATGAGTCTTGATTTAGAGCTCAATCTAATGAAGATTATAAATACCTGGAAGTTCATACTGCAACACCTAAGACTTGGGTACAGTTAAATATCTTATTAAATTAAGACTAGGCAGGTGAATGCTTGTTACTTTTGCTATGTATCACTTCCAAACATGCTACCTAAATCATAGGTTTACTTCAGCAAAAATAAATGTATTTATCATATATAGAGAAGGTTCAGATTCCAATGAAGCGTAGGACACAGAAGATACAGCATATTATATAAGGATCTGCCTAGAACAACCTGTGCCTGGTGCTCGATCCACTTGTTTTCAGAGGTGATGTGTGCACCTCTTCCTTAATCCATATTCCAGAGACCTGCCTGATAGATGACGAAAACATTTCCTTCAGAGAAATTAGTAGGGTTCTTGGTCTTCAAAGGCAGAGATATTGTGCTCAATTTTTTCAAGCTAGACTAATGGCGACTAACCCAAAAAAATTAGATCATGTTTCTTATTCAGTCTATTGAGAATTCAATTTGTGTATTCCCATCTCCCAGAAAATATTTTCACCACTAAGTTATTTGTTATTTTGCTGTTGTTATAATTATTATAACTATTATTAGTATTATTATTTTATTATTGATTATATCAAATTATTTTGATTTGAGAAGAAGAGGTGGAGAAGATACAGAGAGAAAAAAAAGAAGAAAGAAAGAAAAACAATATGGTTAGTAACTAGTGGTGTGAACATTTGTGGGATTTTCAGTTCTGTTCCTGATTCTGCCTATTTTAGCCAGTTCTGTTCCTGATTCTGCCTATTTTAGCCAGTTCTGTAATATTTTAAATAAATGTAGCCTTGTATTAGCTTGTAAGCTCTTTGATCAAGACAAATATTTAAAAGTTCTGAGTTCATGTAAAGGTAGATCTTTACTATCCTTTCAAGCCTAAAAAAAAAGGAAAGGGGAAAAAAGGAAGACATTCAGAAATTTAGAAAACACTAGAAAATGGTAACAATTGTGATAATATCAGCATCACGATTTGGCATCTGTCAGCTTGCTGCTGCATATTTTTTCTTTACTAAGCAGTGGAGTAATGGAAGGATTTATATTGGGATTGATACTATGTTGTCCTTCCTAAACCGGAATTTTATGAAGCTGCAGGCTTCAGACCTCTCCTAGTGTCAGGTTTTGTCTCCAATACTCCAAACCCGTATCAACTTGGACGGTTTATAAAGAATTCTTACAAAATTCTTGACAATTTAAATTATACTCATATTGAACTCTCTTCACAATGGGCATGTATATTCTTAAATAAATACTTGAACAATATGTGATTACAATTTTATAAAATAATAATGTAATTATCTTTTCTCCAGGCATGATAAGTATTTGCCACAGAACCAACATGCTGCCTGCCTGTGTCTATCATCTATACATTACCACAGTTATTGTACCAGATGAACTGACTGTCATTTGTATATTTGTAATTAACTTTAGCTTCATTTTCCTGTGTAGAATAGGCAAGGATCCAACAGTGATTCTAATTCTCATTCAAACTCTAATCTGAAAATGAACATTTATGTACAGAGAAAGGCGCAGTTTTTCTATTACCCTGAGTGAAATCAGTATTAATCACACAATCATACAATCACAGAGGGATTTGAATTGGAAGAGACCTGAAAGATCTAGTTGCAACCCTCCCGCTTGGGCAAGGACACGTTCCACTAGACCAGGTTGCTCAGAGCTCCCTCCAGCCTGGCCTTGAACACTTCCAGGGGTGGGGCACCCACAGCTTCTCTGGGCAATTTGTTCTAGTGCCTCACGACCTTTACAGTAAAGAATTTCTTCCTAGTAACTAATCTAAACCTACTTTATTTCAGTTTGAAGCCGTTCCTTGTTCTGTCACTACAGGCTTTTGTAACAAGTCCCTCTCTATCTTTCTTGAAAGCTCCTTTCAGGTACTAGAAGGCCACAATTAGATCACCCCTAAGCCTTCTCTTTTTCAGGCTGAACACTCCCAAGTCTCTCAGCCTTTCCTCATAGGAAAGGTGCTCCATCCTTCTGATCATCTTGGTGACCTCCTCTGGACTTGCTCCATGTCCTTCCTGTGCAAGGACCACGAGCTGGATGCAGTGCTCCTTGTGAGGTCTCACCAGAGTAGAGCAGAGGGGCAGAATCCCCTCCCTCCCCTGCTGCCCACACTGCTCTGGATGCAGCCCAGGACACGTTTGGCTCTCTGGGCTGTGAGTGCTCATGGCTGGGTCATGTCTCACCCACCAGCACTCCCAGGTCCTTCTGGGCAGGGCTGCTCTCGATCTGTTCGTCCCCGGACTGATATCACAGGTTGCCCTGACCCACGTGCAGCACCTTCCACATGGACTAACTGAAGTCCATGTCATTCCCATTAGCCCACTACTTGAACTTTTCCAGGTCCCTATGGATGGCACCCCACCCTTCACATGTAAAATATTGTAATTTGTATTGAAAAATTGCAAGTGAGTGTAAATCTGGAAAGTGTTAGTTCTAAGACTAAAAATAAGTGTGACATGGTGAAAGCAAGATAGAGAGGAAATAATATAAGCCTTATATTATTCAGTTTATTTTTCTTCCACTTATTGCCAAATTCCTAATTTGATGATGGAAAGTTAATCATAGAAAATACATTTAATGAATAAAAGAGTTGATGCTCTTCTGTAATAAATCTGTTCTTTCCCTTGTGAAAGATCATCACTGTGAAAGGTCATCACCGAATGTGTATGTGTAGTTTGTCATTCATGAGTTTATCTCTTGTCTGGTCCTTTAAGTTCAAAGGAGAAAAACAAATGCAAACCAAATATATCAGACAAAAATATGTTGATTGTACTTATTTTGCATATACCAGAGTTTCTAACTCCTTCTAAAAATGTGGTCCATATTTCATAGAATCGTAGAATAAGCTGAGTTAGAGGGAACCCATGAATATCATCAAAGTTCAACTCTTGGCCCTGCAGAGGACATCTCAAGAGCCACACCATGTGCCTGAAAGAGTTGTCCACATGCTTTTTTCACTCAGTCAGGCCTGATGCTATGACCACTGCCTTGGGGAGCCTGTTCCAGTGCCCAACCACCCTCTGAGTGAAGAATCTTTCTATGATATCCAGCGTAAACCTCTCTTAACTCAAGTTCAAGCCTTTTCCTCAAGCCCTTTCATTAGTTACAAGAGTGAAGAAATAAGTTCCTGCCTCTCTTCTTCTTCTCACAAGGAAGCTGGAGACTTCAATGAGGTCTCGCCTCAGTCTCCTCTTCTCCAGACTAAACAGACCAAGTGACCTCAGCTCATATGGCTTCCTCATATGGCTTCCCCTCAAAACCCTTCACCATCCTCACTGCTGTCCTTTGGACACGAATAGCTCCTGTGGCACCCAAAGCTGCCCCCAGCACTCGAGGTGTGAGGTGAGGCCGCCCCAGAGCAGAGCAGAGCAGGACAATCCCCTCCCTTGCCCGGCTGGCGATGCTGTGCCTGATGCCCCCCAGGACATGCTTGGCCCTCCTGGCTGCCAGGGCACTGCTGGCTCATGTTCAACTTGCCACTGACCAGGACCCCCAGGGCCCTTTCCATGGCACTGCTCTCCAGCCTCTCGTTCCCCCGTCTATACTCAACCAGCATTGTCCCATCCAGGGTGACGAATCCGGCACTTGCTTTTGTATAACCTCATGCATTTGGGTGATTGTCCATCTTTTTGATTTGTCGATGTCTCTCTGCAGGGCCTCTCTGCCCTTGAGGGAGATGACAGCTCAGAGTGCACATACGCTATGCACAGGATATAACTCCATGAAAGCCATTTCAACTGTATCCACCAGTCAATACTTTCAGTGCACATTAACTCGCACTCCAGCAGTTGCACCCAGGCTAAGATTTCCTTGACACTGGATGGTACTCTGTGAATACAAAATTCTCACATCAGGCTATATAACTGTGGCTTCATTATTCTCCAGTTGTTAACTGCTAGTTCATTTTTCCCGGGATTTTTCAAGAGATACAAGCTAAGCTGATAATTCCATTTTTCTCTTCCATTATCAATCTGTGATAAATAGTGTGTTTCTTTATGCAGCTCTTCCAGTGTTAGCTGTGTTTTATGTGCTCTCGAAGATACCTGCTAAGATAATGAGATTTTTTCAGACGGTCTTTCAACTAAGTTAGGATAACTTTCTCCTGTTGCAGTGCTTGGTTTGGTTTAGCAAGCCACAGCCTTCTCAGGAAGCACTGCGAGGCTGCTTAGGACTGAGCAACCGTTCCGCTCTTCCATAGCCCTTCTGGACAGCCCCGCACTCTTGCTCTGGCTAGCTGGGCTCTGCAACACGGTGATAGCAAAGGAGGCAGAGAGGGGTCACTCATGGCAGCATCTGAGGACCTTTATTGTTACATGTTGTCCAGGTGGTTCCCAGGGGCAGAGAGACCCCATGGACAGGGAGCAGCGGGTTTTCTCAGGGCCCGGGGCGGTACATGGGCAGAGTTGGGGTACAGGAACCAATAGGGAGAACCTGAGGGAGAGGCCAGGGCTAGAGGCAAGGGAAAGGGGGGGGCAACAATGTGAAAGGCGTACATTTAATAAGTGAATCAGTGGGAAATACAACACCACATTCTCCTGTGCTTTTTTTCTTTTGTGTTCAGAAAATTTACTCTCAGAATCTGTCTAAATTATGGGTGTAAAAGCATGCTGGTTGAAGCACAAGCAGGTACTGATACCATCTTGGAAATCTTGAATATTTCCACCTACAGCCATTGACTACTGTGGTTGTTAATTTAAACTTTTTTTTCTAATTAAACAGCATCACTGCTGTGATTCAGTAATGGGATAACAGTGTTAAACTGCCAAATTGTCTTTTGCTTCACCAACCCAATTCTAAAGACTTACAGGAAGTCAGTCAGTTAGCAGTTTGTACAGAGGTAATTAGCAGCATGAAAAATCCATATTTGTATTTTTAAAAGACTCTGAGACTTGGTGGACAGCCTTTTCACAGATCCATTGCAATGCCAGTGAAAAAACAGTAAAACTGCATCCAACTTAAGAACTTCAAATGTAAGTTTGTATACAATTCCAGTTGAATTTTACACAGTTTTTGAAATTCTTTCCCTTCAGAAATGGCGGCACATGAATGTGTCCATTTTCAGGGCCCTGTAAGGTGCTCATTGCTATTACCAGGCTCCTGACTCAGAGACTGGCAATAAAAAGCATGTCGAATTTATCCCAGAGCAAAGACTTTTGCTTAAGACAGATTTTGGTCGCTCATATGTAGGCTGTCTACACCAATGTTTAACTTCCATAAATGTCCCCAGGAGACTTATCTGTATATATCTCTTCTACTTCAAAATATAAGATAAATATTTTGGCCCACATATGGCCCAAAATATGACTTCAGTTATGTTCACATAAATAAAATGCAATTAAAATATATTTTACCTGGACAGACAAAAACAATAGACCACATCTATCAAAAATGCCAAAAGAAAATGCTATCCAAAAAGTAGTAGCACAACATAGACCACTTCACAGTGACACAGGGGCTGACCTGTCAGTCAGCTTCCAAACAGCATTTTTTTCCTATGAGCTTTGCAAGTTTTTCCCTTGGACTACATGTGCATAAATTTGCACCTGTATCACTGCCCAGGAACCACTTTTGGCAACATTTGTAAATAAATGTCTTGTAAAAAATTGAAACATATTTCTCAGTATTTTTGGAATGCTGTAAACAGGATAGACTGAATAAATGGTTAGTTGCTACTTGTGAAGCGCTACAGTAACATGAGAAGGAATTATTTTTTCAGTTGAATCTCTGAAAGACTTTTGAGTAGATAAGAAATATTGTAGCAAAACAATAAATTTACAGAAAGTCTACAATTTTTAGAAATTCTCAAGGAAGTTAATAGAAGAAGTCCTAAAACACTGACATATTATTCTATAGGCAGTGGATCTTCAGAAATGAAAGAGAGTGGAAAAAAGACGGGAGGAAAATCACAAGAAATATTCTTTAGAGATCAAGAAAAACAGAATCCAAAATTCAGCAATAGCAATCCATAATTTCATGCACAAAAGCACAATCTTTGTAAAATCTCCTCATTTATGAACGAAAATCCAGAACATTCACACTTACATAGTAGTTAAAGGTAAATTCCTGTGTATGGCATTGTGTACATTGCAAATGAAAGTCACTTGTAAGTTATCCTCCCATACTTTTGGAAGACTTAAGCTCAACTTTATGGCCAACACTTCAAAGAAGAAAAATTATTCATGAAAGGCCTAATACACTTGCAAAACTACTGAGGATAATTTAAAAGTTTACAGTTTATGATAATTGGATAACCACAGGAAACCATTTTATTTCTTAACCAAAATCAGACTTGAAAGTCTGTGCAGGACTTTGTGAATCAGTCAAATTTTGTGGGAGGTTACCAGTTACTTAAATATTTTGAGCCCATTTTTCCTGTGATATACACACTCATTTTCTTAAAAGTTAGTAAAAAAGTTGTGACAAAGATTTCTTTAGCATAGAAACCAAGAAATTGCATTTCCTGGTAAAAAAAAAAAAAGCCTTTTAATCTCTTTCTTCTTTCTGCCCTTTATCTTTGTAGCTCTTTTATAGTGACTTTAACTTTGTGCACATTTCTTTGTGCATATTCCTCTGTTTGCTGCATTCCTTTTGGTGGTATGAACCCATGGGTTTGTTCTATTCCTATTTTATTTTAAACCCCATAGAGAGTTACCTAGTCAGAGTATTCTCAAAAACTAAAGAAGCCCACATTTATAGGTCTTAAAAACGGGTTTTGAAAATCCAGTCTAAATACTAAAATAAGATTTCAGTACCAAAACTGACAATGGGCTTTTCCCAATGGAGCCTTGTAAATATTAAAAGATTCAGCTTCCACTGGAAAACGAAATTTGTGTAAAATTAGCCGAGTAAATTCAGTTGCTAGGAATATAAGCAGTACTAAAGATTTAGTGTGAAGATAGTCTTACAAATTAGGACAGAGAATATTTGAAAGGCATTTTGAACATGTACGTGAATGTCTATATACTTTCGCAATCTTCACACGTGTATCCACATAGACATAAGCAGGAACAAATCATATGTAATTCCAGTTTGTATGGTGGATATATAGAAGAATCATAGAATCCTTTCTTTGGAAAAGAGCTCCAAGATCAAATCTAACTGATAACCCAGCACTGCCAAATCCACCACTAAACTATGTCTCACAGTGCCACATCTACACATCTTTTAAATACCTCCAGCCTTATCTCTAGTAAGCCTGGTTTGATCCCTTTCCTCCTTCAAATCAATGAACCCATCTCAAAAATCCCTTTTCCCCTTTGAAACAGGTGTACCCTGTCTGTTGCCACCAGGCCTGGTGTCAAGTAAACTGACTCATGATCAAAGAACCCAAAATTCTGCGACACCAGGCTCAGAGGCAAGCACTGATTTGCTGGGTCTATGTTTCTTCCCTAATCATTCCCTGTGACTGGAAGGAGAACACTGCTCTCCTTTAACCAGTTGTACCGTGTCCCTGAAGTTTCTCGTGATTGCCCTTGGACTTCTTGTTACAACTTCATCTCTGCCTACCCTATAAAAAAGTAATGAGTAATAATCTGAGAGCTGAACAAGGGTAGGAACCTTCCTCTTCAGATCTTTAACCCAGACCCCAGGCACACTTCCCCAAGTGAATCCAATCAGCATATTGGGCCTTCTGTCCCCTTGAGAAGGGAGTCTCCTGGCTCTGAAAGTAATTTTTCCATTCTTTATTTTATGGACTCTCTTTTTCTACACAGTCATTTGTCCTAAGTCACCTGAAATTTCAGAGAAGAAAACTACTCTTTGAATTCATTATGTTCTTTTCTTGCTTCTTCTTTGCATTCAGATTTTGGATGATATATAATCTCTGAAGGCAGGATATTAAGCAAATTTTGTCACGTCCCATTGAAACCAGACTAGGACTTGTCACAAGGTCATTCAGACCCAGGAGAGGCATTATAAACATGAAGGTGTGGGACTGTAATAAACACATTTTTGTTGGCCTCTAGAAACACCTACAGGGCTGTTCATCTTTTCTTTCAAACTCTAAAGAAATGTATAAGCGAGTACAAATCAAGATTAGAAATGTCTCACTTTAATCATTCATATTCTTTTTCTCATATTGTTCTGGGTTGTTTGGGGTTTTTTTGTCTGCTCGATTATCTGATTGATTCCTCCCTGCACGCCTTGAGGAAATTTTTTATGTCTGAAGCTTTCACTGGTGTACTGTCAGGAGTGGCAGGGAGAGGACTGGGACATCTTTTGTGTTACTCTGTAAAAGCGACCATTCTACAGGTGCTGAGTGCTCTTTGACTTTATCAGCTGGATAGGACTAAAGAACATTTGCTATCTTTTTCATCCCAAAACCTTCTATCTCCTGGTTGAGCGCACCCTAATTCACAGCACAGAAGGGCTTTCTCTGAAGAGGCTCACATAATTTATGATAGCTGCACACATCAAACATTGCTGGGCAAACTTGGTTTTGACAGCCAGGGAGATCCAGCCACTGCACAGGTGACGGAGCAAAGAAACAGAGTCCACAGCTTCCTGCATATGGTACCGTTTAGTTGGACACATTCAAGGACTGGGAGATGAAGCAATTTACACGTTGGGGAGCGAACAATTTTATGCTGGAACTCTGATCATCTGCTTCATTTGATATGAACCAAAGGCTTTGTATGATCAATAATAAAGGAATTATAGACTCCTGAAAGGGCTTTTTCTGTCCTGGGTAATCTGTTATTGAATAAGCATTTCAAAGAGTATTATATTTATTTTGTCTCAGGTCAGAAAAGTTTTTATATCCACAACAATTTTAGTGCTTTCAATGAGCTAAGGAGAGAAAAAAATCCATCTCCTGGTGAGCCACAGGAAGCAACATAAGTCAGGTGAGCCAGGAGTTTAAACATGAAGGAACTGCTCTAAAGACTTGTCCATTGAAGACTTCCTGTCTCCCATCAAATCTCATCCTCTGGAACTTGATTTAAACAGATCACCAGGCTTTTATGTCTTCTGTTCCTTCTGACACCCTCCCAGATATCCTAAAGTGAAAATGAGGGGAAGAGTCACACACCTGGAACATTGTTTGAAGGGCAAGATAATTTGAGGAATTTAATTTACTCATCACTTAAATTGAGGTTCTTCATTTACACTATTCCCCAAGAACTCCAGTTCCTGAGTTGCCATAAAGAGCATACCAGGGCACATCTCTGTCAAAGAAGTGTCAAAAAAGGGAACTTACTTAATAATTAGATTTTCTGTTCGTTAAATTGATTGATATTCAACAAAATATTTCTTGGCCTGTGACCACTGTAATCAGTACTTCTCCAAATTACTTTTTGTACTCAAGACTCAGCCTCTTCACTCAGTCATGAAACCCTACATTAACTTTTACAGTTTTAAAAAACAAGGTAAATTTTTCTAATCAAGGCCATTGCAATCCTATTACTCTCCAAGCATATTTCTTCCCGTGTTAGAAGTATATAGAATTGTTCCATCTTCCAGTTCCAGTGCCATGATATTAAAATATCCTCCATCCCTAATCCAGACAGTGTCTCAAGACAGATTTCAGAGAATTAAAATAACCACAACAAGAATTAAGAACTACTTAATAAATTCCTGTTTCTGCTAATAGAAAATAATCTTTCTTTGAGCATCTTTGTATAGCAAAAACATCTAACACTAAAATGTGCCCATTAGGCAAGAAGAAAGAGAAGGTAAACTCTCACTATGTCATCTTGAAAGATAATAATTGGGATTTTCTTCATTTAAAGGGTATGTACCTAAATGTCAGGTTCCTAAATCTTTTTATACAAATGCTTATTGTTAGGAGGAGATTTTTAGATGTTTCAGGTTCTTCGTACATAAAGAGGGGAATGGGGAAGGGGAATACAGGCGTGGGATATCCATGTGGACATATTCCCTGGGCAAGGGTAGAGGTACTACATCAGGCTAATGGGTGTGAGAGAGAAAATTGACATCTCTCTGGATTCCTCATAAATTCACATCTGAAGCTTTTTTTATCCTTTTTTTGGTTTGTTTTCTTTTAATGATGTTGTCTACAAATAAAACAAGATATGCATTAATCTAATCCTTTATTGTATAACAAATTAGCTATCCATAGATTATTCTAGATACAGGGGCAGGGAGAGAGAGGGGGGGAAAAGGAAAGTACTGTTTTCTACTGATGTATAAGCAGAATAGTGACTTGTAAATTTTTTCCTGTAATAAAGTTATACGGGAGAAAATATATTGAAAACTGATATTTACATGAAGTTGAACACTTCACAATTATATGGGACCTAAGAAGGTTATTTGGACTTTCAAGAGAGATCAAAATGCACATGCCATGAGGAGAAAAATTCTGGTTGAAAAACAGAGCTTAACATCATTCTGTACTATGTGCAAATTTGAAAGTGTTTGTTAGAAACGAGAAAAATATCTTTCTATCATGGGAATTATTTAAATTTAGGGAATAGCATATCTGTTGCGTGATAAGTATCTTGCCCTAAAATACCAGTAAGTTTGTTAAATTTATATTCAGCTGATATTCATGAATAGCAAGAGAGATCAAACAATTCTTTAAATGTTTTTGATAACATATTCTCAGTGGAGGAGTGGAATCATTGCACAATAAAAACTAATACAAGAGAAAAAACCTGCATCTGACAGTCTGAATAATATGCTTATTCACAGAAAGCATCTTTAAGGTATCCTTCACAGATCATTAGCTTCATGGGATTAGGAATGAGCCTGCATAGATTTAGCAATGATCCCTCTCCTCCGGATATTGTAACAGGTATGAAACCCTTTCCAGGCCATATGGTGACAGAGGGCAGCGCTCTTTTCCCAGGGGCCTTGTCAGACTTAGCCACAATCTATTGTCAGGCACAGTTGGTGAAATCTGATTCTCACTTAGTTTAGTGAAACAGAAGTCCCCTTAAAGATAATATCAAGAGTACAGCAATCACACCAAATGACTTGCATTCTGTCAGTCTGCCACTTTTCTCACATAATGCCATATGTGATTGCCACACCATATATATGCTTCACTTTTTTCCTTCTAAAAATTAGTCATATTTATGTAGAAATATATGTGCATACTGGTATCTATTATAAAATTAATCATCCTTTTCACAATTCACTATGTCCACAGATGCAACTGGAGTACAATTAAGAGACTGGAAAACAAAACGATCCTGATATCCTAATATGATCCTGAATTATTTCTGTGTTTTGGCAGAAAGTCTAGTAAATATCCCCATATTTTTGCCATCAGAAGTTTGGATTACTCCATCCTGTAAATTGAATTTTAAATTCATTATGAGAACATACATATTCCACGTATTGCCTATGACATGCAGTCATATGGAATATACTTTTATGATGCTTTTTAAAGCAAATAGAATGGTTGGATCTATACATCATAACATTTAAAATAATACATATAAATAGATCCTTTGTAAATTGTGGGGGGATTGGTAGGGCACAAGAGTTTTATTCAATAGAATACTCATTTTTCTCCAGGAAAAGTGTTGATGGTCTTATGTGGTTCACAGATCTCAGTCAAGTGAAGTGTTTAAGGCTGTGCTTTGTCTACTGCTTACAGGTCCAACACAAATTGACTTTCACAATGCCCATGTGCTGCCTTGAACTATGGTTCACATTCAGCATATAGAGCACAAGCCAAAGCAGACGAAACTTTCTCTCACCAGTGGTTCACTCCACCACACTGACAGCAGCAACAAAATACAGAAAGGCATGACAAATACTTAAAACCAGCTAAAATTAATCAGGAGCTCAATTAGGCAGAAAGTAATTACTGAACCTGTAATTTGACTAGCACACAGTAGCAGATGTTCCTACTCTTGCATATAGTGCCATGGGACCTTTAATTAGCTGGAAATAGCCTCGTATTTGGAATTCACTTCTCATCCTATTGGTCAATAATACTTTTACTTTATTGAACTGTGGGGCCCATGTGTTTTCCTCAGCTGCAAGATATTGAGAAAACTCTAGTGCATGATGTTAAACATATTTTAGCTTCAGTTACCACATTTTGCAGAATTAGGCTTACACGAAGGATTTGCTGCAGCACAGCTTATATGAGTTATCAAAAGTCTAGGTGCAATAAGGATCCTTTTGAAAAGCACATCTTTCCTATGTTTATAAAACCACAGTTTTAGATGTCACCCTGGAAAGCACACATCTTCCACCATACCCTTCATATCTTCTTGCAGAGGCAGAAATTCTGTGAAAACTCACAAAGAAACATCAGCTGGTAAATCACTTATCGTTTTTTCTTCAGCGTGATAGTTTCCCAGGGAAAATTTTTCTTTGTGCACTGAAGAAGCAAGTTGCTGTTTTGGTATGTCCAAAAAGATGTCATACTGCAATGATGTAACATAAAGCCTCATATCAAACTATATACCTTAAAATGAAATAAAACACTACTTGAATGAGGACAGATGGGGGTTTTTCTCTCATTTACCTGATTTTTCTCTAGAAAATAAAGTCCTGTGTTCGCTAAATCATATTTCCGTTGCCATGGAAATTGTCAAGACTTTGCACGTTGGCATTTTGACTTCATTTCTAGATCATGTAGGAAAAGGAGACAGTACAGGACAAGTTGGGCTAAGAGGCTAACACAATGATTTAAACAAAAACATCTCTCATAATTAAACCAAGATGTCAAGGATATTCATGGCAAACAGAGAAAAAAAGTAAGCCGATTTCAATATGAATATGAAGCACTAAGCAGTTTCTATTTCTATCTTAGGCCTTGAAATTATTATAAATTGCACAAAAAACCCCACACTTTTTTCTGATTAAAAGCTTAGCAATATTACCTAATCATATTTTATCATATTGACAGGTCATGGAAGAGTTACCAAAGCAGGTTAAATCCATCTTTCAATGGATTAATACTCAGGCCAGTTTTAGCCCAACACAATATTAACACTTAAATTGTTTTGCAGAGTCGAATTCCACTCTTGAGATCTACATTAGAAAACAAAGCAAATGTTAAATTTGTGATTTGATGTAGTGTTCAGCTATAATACAACAAAATAACATTGATTATCACAGTAATCTGCTGTTCTACCTCATACTAAAACAGCATAAAATAGAAATGTGTTCAAAATCATTAGAAGTTATTTAAATTAGCAAATATGGAAACAGTTGCCATGTAATCTCTTTTATTCCTTCATTTAAAATAGATTTTGGCAAATGAAGATAGCAAATTTCTTTTTAAAAAGAAGAATGCATGTGTACCATTGGCAGAGATCAAATGAAACTGTGATTATAAGTAGGGAGAAGATAATTTCATCTGGGTTAATCATTCTTGCAATGCAAGGGCTTCTATATTATGGGTGGCTAAGTGGAAAGGACATTGAGCAGAGCCCAGAGAATTCTTCTACTGAGGTTTATTTCTCACGCTGACTATATGCTCATTAGTGGATGTGTATTTCAGTAGTGCTGTCCTACTTTCTTCAAGAGTTGCCTCAATTTACAAAGTATGGAAAATAAGAATCTTGTGTTATGTTCTTAAACCAAGTCCCACACGGGACAGAGCGAGGGAAGCAAGACATATATGGTCAAAATGCGATGCATAACAAATACATGGGGAACTGCAGATGACATTGGAACTTAGGCTGTGCTGTGAACCACGGTGGTGTGGGGGTTGTGTTACTTAGGAATCAGTGGCAGTATTTAAGCTGGGGCAGAATATCATGCGCGGTCTTTAGGAGACTTTGGTATTTTGAGCATAGTTACTGTCAAGCTGAGATATCTGGCATTGCTCACCGTACTGCATGGAAAGAGATTTCAATTATGTTGAAGTTTATGGTAGGTCCACAGGAGTTGTTTTGGTCTTTATAAAAGGGAAGTGAAAAAAAAAATTTAAGAATATAAGAAACTGTTTTAAATGTAAAGGAGAACACAAGCTAGAGCATCAAAGAAAGGAATAAGACATCACTACATTGAAGTAATCTTCCAGTTGTCCACTGGACAGGGAAATGGGTATAACATCTGCTTATTTAGTGGAGGTCTACAGCATGTCCAAAAGGGGGAAGACCCTCCAGACCTACTGCCCTACAACAACATTACGAAAAGGAAGTGTGTAATCTGACTACAATCTGAAATGCATAGATCCACTTATCATAAGATTATGCAATGTCCCTGAATGAATGTGCATGGCAATACTCCTGGTCTGGTCCTGCTAGCCACCTCTGTGCAATTAGATCGGCAGTGACCTGTCAAGGTTATAAGACTCCAGCAATAAGAGTAATAATACCCAATTAGAAACAGCAATAGCTTAATTTCTTAAACTAGTATTTTTGAACAAATCCTAGAAGCAGAAATTCCTCTAAAATCCTGGAAGTTACTTCCAGGAACACTAAGGACAAGAAAATTTTCAAGAGTAGTAAGCATGGCTTTACCAATGGGAAGTCATACTTGACCAATTTGACAAACTTCTATGATAAAGCAACTGCCCTTGTGGATACAGAGAAGTATCCAAAGTGGATTACCAAAATGGCATTTGACACTGTCTCACATAAGGTCCTCGTAGACAAGCTGTTGATGTACAGGCTAGTTAAGCCAACAGGGAGGTAGATTGAAAACTGATTGAATGTCTGGGCCCAGAGACTGGTGATCGGTGTCTCAATGTCTAGCTGGAGGTCAATAACTATTGGTGAACCCCAGGATTCAATATTGGTTCAGTCCTGTGTAATATCTTCATTAATGATCTGGATGATGGAACAAAGTATAGCTTCAATGAGTTTACAGACGACATAGTCTGGAAAGCCTGATGGTCCAGAGGTTTGTGCTTCAAAAGGTCCAGAGGGACCTTGGCAGTGGGAGAAATGGGCTGCCAGAAACCTAATGTGGTTTAATGAGAAGTGCAAAGTCCTGCACCAAGAGAGGAACAAACCCAGTCAGCAGGGTATGCTGGAGACCACCCAGCTGGAAAGCAGCTCGGCAGAAAATGATCTGGGATTCCTGAGAGACACCAAGATGAACATGAGTGAGAAATGTGCCTTTGCTCTAAAGAAGGACAGTGGTATCATGGGCTGCATTAAGCAGAGTATTGCCAGCAGATTGAGGAAGGTGATCTTTTTTCCCTACTCAGCATTGGAGAGGCCACATCTGGGAGCACTGTGTCCTGTTCTGATCTCCTCAGTACAAGAGAGAGATAGAGCTACTGGAAAGAGTGCAACAAAGGACTACAAAGATGATTAAAGAACTAGAGCACCTCGCACAGGAGGAAACGCTGAGAGGCCTAGGACTGTTCAGCCTGAAGGAACAAGAGCTTCAGGGAGATCTTACTGTTGTGTATAAGTACTCAAAGAAGGAGTGCAAAGAATGAGCCAGGCTTTTTTCAGTGGTGTGCCATGATCAGACCAGGGGCACTGGGCATAAACTGAAAGACAGAGGTTCCCTCTGAACATCAGGAGACACTTCTGAACTTTTAGGGTGACAGGCACTGATAGGGGTATCTCAGAGAGGTTCTGGAGTCTCCAGCCTTGGAGGTATTCAAAAGTCACTTGAACAAAATCCTGAGTAACATGCTTTAGGGAGGGAACTCTGCTAGAGCAGGGAGGCTGGATCAGATAACCTCCAGTTGTCCCTTCCAGCCCTACCCATTCTGTGATTCTGTGAAACCCAGACATTTTAAGCTCTCTTTACATCCCATATAGTCCAGCTCCTCAATTATTCTGGTGTCTCTCCTCAGGACTCACTCCACTGTATCAATGCCCTTGTTCTGGGGAGCCCAAATCTGGACACATGACAGCACTTAAAAGTTGTACCAAATAAAGGTGAAGAATCACTTCTCTTAACATGCTCAGTATGCTCTTGCCGAAAGAGTGTGTTTGCCAAAGTTATTTACCTGGGAAATTTGACTGTTTGCTCCTCCATTCTTATGAATACAAAATATTGTAGTCAAAGAAATTTTATGTTGTTGTACAGCAATTAAAGTTCCCAATTTATAGAGGCCCAATTTATCCTTATGGAATATATATATATACATATTAAAAAAATTTGGAATGGTCAATTTTCAAATATAACATGAAAATTGTATTTCATGAGGAGACGAGGATCTCTCAACATCATGTTTTGTTGAGGTTTTTTAAGAATTCCATTTTTAAGCCTCCGGTGTTGATTTTTTTTTTTTTTTT
>VZTI01001216.1:438266-481524 GCA_013397865.1 Struthidea cinerea | reverse complement strand
TTTTTTTTTTTTTTTTTTTTTTTTTTTTTTTTTTTTTTTTTTGTGTCTACATAAATATAAATAAAAACAAGCCCAAACTATAGTAAATAAGCCTGTCTTTCAAAGCATGGTTTCCAGTTTTTAGAAGCTCGGCATTTCTGATACCACCTAAAAGTGAAAAAGGGAAAGTCATCACTGGCATTACCACAGAAACAAACTTATCAGTGGGAGCAGAGAGGACATGTCTGCCCCTCTCTTGATAACATTTACCACTCCACTACAGATCCACCTCAGCCCTGTCCTTTTCCTTCACAGAACACTGAAAGCAGAAGATGAACATAAGTGCAGCTTAAGATGCTGATGACTGGTCTTCTTCAGCACTCATGAAAGGGTTTTGTTTTGTAACGTACTCCACCCCCTTCATCCTTATTTCTGTGCACAGGAAAAGTGCAGGAGGACAAGACTTCACAGACCTGATCACCATACATCCACACTGGCTGGTTAAACCAGATACCTGAAGCAATCTAACACCAGAGAAAGCCAGGACATGAGAAAATGTGCTGTAGACAAAGTGTACATGTGTTGTACCTCAAACCTCATAGTTAAGCTTGCTCTAGCAACCACAAATAAGCATTTAAGTAGTCACTTAATGCTGACAGGCAGCAGATGTTATCCTTTAAATAAGAACTTTCTTTTAACAGCAGGATTTCCTCTGAAAGATTTGAGATAACATCAGAGACCATTCAAATTATTTTCAGTATGTTGCTACACCATATCACCAGCAGAACTTTTAAAACATTTGTACAGCCACAAAGTAGTATCAGGTTATCATATGTTACTATCCAAACTGGAGCAATTAAGCTGTCAAGCATTCATGCCCATCCAAATTTACAATTCATCTATCATTAAAAAGATACAATCATCCAAAAGCCATTTAATAGAGTTATTCCTTCTTTGAATTGTGAACTTGCACTATGTCTCATGAGATGTCCATAGCCAATAAACAATGACGACTTCATTCACAGACATCAGGTTACAGTATCCTTTTTTCATAAAATTATTTTCTTACATGTCTTCCTCAAGCACAAGCAAAACCTTATTCTGGTATGGGAATCTCTCCCTCCTGCTGTTTTTCCAGCAAATGGAATCAAATAGACAAGGAAAGATTTGTGTGATTTTGTGAAAAATCTTACAACATAAATCTTTTTTATGTCTTATGGAGTATATAAAACAAGGAAAAGTTTACAGGTCCAGCCTTGATCCTGTACTCAAGACATCTCTGAACCTTATTTAAGAGTGCCAAATCGAGCTGTACTTTTCAAAGCATATGTATGTAAGCTGTTACATATATAAAAATATTCATCACAGTTATGCCCAATTCAATGAAAATACATATACTGAGAAAGGTAGTAAATATTTGGTTCATATTGAACAATTTCACCATCTCCACTTACTAGGTCTGACAAATTTATTTATTTTGTGGATCCATGGTAGATATGCCCTCATCTGATTCTTATAATACTGCTTAAGTCTCTTGAGTTTGTGAAATATCATTTAGGTCAATTAAATGAAGTGGAATCAAAAGAAGTGTTCAGTGGCTAAGACAAGATACATGGAATAAATGTACCCTTAGATTGCAAAAAAAAACAAAAAAAAAAAAAAGAAAGACAAAAGCAGAAGAAGACAAAATAGACTATTTCATTCTAGACATTAAATCCTTGCTGCTCACCTGGATCCTCAATTTTGGTCCTTAACTCAGAAACTGATTAGGGGAATATGATAATTCAGGAAATTAAGCAACACATGCAGACTAGATTCACAGCAGGCATTTTTTCCAATACAGCAACTGGCACAGCTGGTCTCCAAGTGCAAGTAGTGGCACAGCACTAGGTCCTCCACTTCAAAATCACTCCCCAGTATATCAGGCATTTCATGCACTCCAGTCATGAAAAGAAAAAACAACCAACAAAAAACATAGTTCTTGCACACAATGTACTTTTTTTCAGTTGTCTGTTCAAGTCAATGAGAAATTTCTGAAAAAGATGTGTCTTAACAATAATGCTTTTTACAAGTCATTCAAAAGATGCAGGCACTTTGTATTCTGACCAAGGTGACCTATAGTTTGGACCTTGAATACTTAAAAGTTGTTCAAACAGTATAACACAAGTTATAAAACTTGTGAGGTTAAACAAACAGGTTAATATGGAAGAGTGGCTGTATGGGTATTTATACTAAGTTTAGCTTCTGACTAATGTCATTAATGAAGTACAAGTCTAGTGCAAAAGGCTCTTTGTATAAGTAACAAAAGTGTGAGTCTTGTCTCAATGACATGGCACTTTTCAAATGTTATTTTACATTCCACAACTTATACAGAGATGTTGTGAATACTTCTGTGCAGACATGTTTACATAAACTTTGCAGTGGTGTACAGATGAGGACTATGACAAGTTTTACATCCGTAGATACATAACTTAACTGAAACCTCTCACAGAACTAAATGCACCAATATGTTGCACATCATTTTTATAATGGCATCAAGAATAGCCAATAACCTTAAAGGATGTGGCACTTTGATGGAAGGTCCAGTGTCTTCTAAAAGATGCAATTTTGCTTATTGGTTTCATTTTCTCCAAAAGGATGATCCTGGTCCTTCAGAGAGATATGCGAACAGTGAACAATTCTGTGTTGGATTTTCTCTTTCTCTACACATTTAAATTTCATCACACTCACAGTCATACTGTGTCTGGAATATCAGCATATCCCTATGAAATTTAGAAAAGGTACAAAATCTATCATCACTTTAATTTGTCTTGGCTTTGGCAAAGGACTGGTAAAATTTATATTCATTATGAATGATTTTTTTAGACCTCCTTTACTTCAGAAATCCCATTTCTTGTTGAATTGTGTTATGTTGTTTAGAAATCTTTCCTGTTCTAAGACTATAATTCAGTAAGCAGCATTTCTTTTTCTACAAAATATTTGTTAGGTGCTTAGGGCAAACCACTTACAATGTGTCACTTTGCCATTACGTGTAATAATAACTATGCATAGTAATAAATGAACACTCAGAGCTTAAGTCTTTCTGTGGCTGTCGCATATAAATGAAAACTAGTATGAGAGCACTCAAAAATATGACATTTGCTTTTCTCTAGACGTGAGGTATGCTTTGGATAATGCCTATAGATGGTATGGGAAGCCTCACTACTCTCAGTGTGTGCCAAGCCAAGCTGTATGAACTGAGCTGAAAGTTGTTAGATCTTCCCATGAAAAACTGAAGTCAGTTTAGGTACAGGTCTCCAATTCTGATGAAGGTCCTCACTTTCTAGGGACGTGGGGAAGGTGGTGACCACAGAGTCAGAGCAAAGCCAGGTCTCTGAAAAAGAGCTGCAGGCTGGAGTTTGCCCTCTAAAAACAGAGGCAAGTGAGAGGTCTCACTGCAGGCCCTGTGCCATGATCTTTCTTCTTCATACACCATGGGAACAAAAACAGATGGAGAAATGTACCGATCTGGGAAGGCACGTGATGTCATGTGCCAAACTGCTTGGTTCAGTGCAGTTATGGGAAGACTTAGACAACTCTAGAGTACATGGGAAATTTTAAAATTAAAACACAGAAGCAACTTATGGAATTAGATATACACAGTCTTTGGCAAGAGGAATAAGAGAGAATTTTGAGTACTCATTTTAGGTGAGCAGCCCCTCAGCTCTTTTTCCTTAGTCCAAGTCCAGAGACATAAGTGGTGTATTACAGCCTCTGGAAAACAGGCAACAGAGATCACTCCAATTTTCCTTCAGCACTGTTTACGTGCTTCTTTCCTCGGCCATAGCTTCAACTAAACACAATATGAAGTTCATTACTAAATGCAGTATACCTACTTCCTAGATACTCTCTATATTTCAGTATCTGGCCCTAACAAAACACAGTTTATTAAATGTAGATTAGGATACGGCTTAGCCTTATTTTAACATTACTACATAAAAATACATAGACACTGAGAAAAACTGAAGAATTTCAGCATTGGAATATTAGGTAAGTTAGCTGCTAGTGGCAAATTAAGGCGGCAAACTTGATGTCACGGAACCAATGACAGCTTTTGGGAGTTTTCAGTGAGAAGAGTGTAAGATTCTTATGCTTGTTTTAGTGGTTGTTGCACAACATTAGAGACTTAAAAGCACTTTCTAGGCTTACTTTTGATATTTATCTACGTTGTACATAAAAATCCTTTAAAAAGTCTACTTAGCAAGCAAGCCTAAGAAAAAATCATTCCTTCAAATTATGTGAATTAGTTTAATTTATGTTCTCTTCTTTCTGTTTCTTACATAGTTATATTCAGATCCTGGCTATCTGGAAGTAATTATTAGTGATTTTTATCACTAGGAGATTTATTTATGAAAAGTTTCTTTTCTTTGCCAAAAGTATCTTCGCAAATATGTGTGGGGGAGGTAAAAAAAAAGTGATTTTCATTCATTTCTTCCTTCCTTGCCTCCAGAAAGAATGACTGGAAAAAAAAATAATGGGAAGCATGCCCTGATATTATACAAAGCTATAAAAAAGCCAGATTATTTGCAATATTAGGTTTTGCCGTATAATATCATCTACCCACAAAAAGCTTATCATGGAACCAGGACTTCAGTCTCAGAATTCATTTCCATGTTTTTTCTGGTTTTTTGTACGTAAAGGAAGAAGCTCACCAGAACAGGTATGACCTCTGAAAAATAGAGCACGTGGATAAGTGGCTCAAAAATCACAATACTTTTCTTTCTGAGAAATCAGTAGTGGCTTATGAACAGACTTTGGATTTGGAGGAGGGTTTTTTTTGTTTTTAAGGAAGAAAACAGAAAAAGCAGATGAAATATCTGTCATCTGAGAGCTGGAAAAATCCTCCTAATGAAAACAGTGATTTTATTTTCAGACCTTTGATAAAGAATTTCTTTGTACAAAACAATAGTTTTAGAAAAGATTTATTTAAAAAGGAAAGAAATTTCAAAATTTTCTTTTTAATTGTAAACAGCAAATTTTTTAATAAAAAATTACAGATCTCTGTTTTATTGTGTTTTTCCTTTTTTTTTACCAATGCCAGTTCACAAGAATATCCAAAAGCATTGTGAAGATCTGCGATGACGTTGCTGTACAATATATAGCGAAAGATAATCCCTTTGTCAAAGACCTGATTTAAGCCTACAGGAGAGACAAGGAGGAGTTTAAAGGGCTGGTAAAGGAAGGAAAAAAGAGATAATTCCTACAAATATTGTGAGAAGCAGCAACATGCATATGTGAGCTGAAGAATAATACGGAGCCAAGTGGAAGATGTCAACAAAAATCAACAGTGGTGACTACTAAAAGTGCGTGGAGAAGAGACAATTATTTTCCCAATCTTCAGTTCCTCAGATCAAAATGACCCACTGCTTCTCCCCTGTGCTTGTCAGGGGAAGACTGACCAGAAGCAGTTGACAGACTGGTAGTGAACACTATTGCCACTTAGAGTGAGTTGAGCTACCTGAGAAGGAGCTAGCCCTCATTGTAGCCCATCTAACATACTCTAATCAGGCTTGCCCTTTACAGTTGACTGAGTATTTATTCTCTCATCCAGTCTTCTACAGACACAGACTTCTAACTCGTTTTATGACATCATGAACTGAAAAACTCAGCTTGATAAATGCAGCTTTGGTCATGTTTTTGTCTGAGGTTTGCTAGTGCAGTGGTGAAGACAACAGAGACACAGAGAGAAGTAAGTAATAAAAAGAATAGGAGCCATTAAGGGAGAGGATGTCATAAGAGAAGTTTTCTAACTATGCTGGAAGATTCTCTTTATAAGGACAAGAACTATTATTATTGCACAATGGACTAGACTTTTTTTCTTTAAATAGACTTTCTGGTGAGGGCTTTTAGAGACCCCTGCGTTTCAGCATCATACTTACGTTGTATCACACTTTATTATATTAGTACATTTGAAAAGGCACAATAAGCCATGTACTAAAGTGTGCCCTGCCCCTTCAGTTAGACCTACAACAGTGAAGAAATTAGTGTGATTTTCTTACATGTGTTATTGTTTAGGCAGTTGGCAATTGGAGATACTTTGTAGAGGACGAATATTTTATCTGGCTCAGCTGTTAATATAAAGCATAAAGGTACAAAGCACAATCTTATTTTTAAGCTGAGGAGAAAAAAAGTACTTAAGGTTTCTATCGGGCAATACTAGGGCAAATGAAGTGTTGTTTTACTCCATCTCACTTGACAGCCTTTAAAATCAGAAGCTGTGTATTTAGATAATGAGGCATATCACCAATTGCAACCAAGTCTTGCTTGCTGCAACTTCGTACAGATATAATTGTGCCACAAAGGTATGCTCTAATTATGCTAATCATGATGCCTTGGCATTCACTCAGAGGAGTCACTCTGTATTCATCGACTGCAAGAAAAGTGTCAGAACAGCATGCTGCTACTTGGCTACTTCCTTAATAGCCCACCAGCTTCTGTCAAAGGCTGAGTGTCCTGTTCCCAATGCAGTCTGTCTAACATGAGTTCTACAATTATTTTGTCAGTGTGATGGCTGAAGGGTGGTCTGCAAAGACCACGGTGTTTTTCTAATTGTGGGTGGTATTTGGCAGGCTCTAGAACGCTAGAGGAAGATATTGTAATTTTTTTTAGACTTTAAAGCAAAAAAAGAAAGGATAAAAGTTTTACTGGAGAAAGGACAAAAAACCAGAAAATCTTATAATCCACTGCATATGAAAATCACTGAAATTGGTTTTCTGCTGTACAGTTGTGAAAAGTATGCTTATAAATATTCATAAGACTATTAAACTCTCTGTAGTGAAATATCATTTCAATTGTCACAAAACAGTGAAGTTCCTTAAAAAATTTGAGTACAGTATTAAACAGGAAATTACATCTGTTGCAGAATTCTAAAGCACAATATCTGTAGGAGACAGGAGTACATTTTAGATCTTCCAGGTAAAACAAATTTAAAATGAAAAGAAGGTAGTGATTTTCCAATATCTCAGTATTTTTTTCCAGCATGAGACATTTTTAAAGTCTGATTTATGTATTGCTGCATACCTATGCTGAGGATTAAAGCTCTTTTTAATGTGCTCCAACAACTAATAAGTTTTCTATAAAATCATATTACATTAAATCAGTAATACTTACAGACTTCCAAAATCTACCAGTATTTCAGCTTGTCCTCATGTGAGAGAGTATAAATCTTCAAATTTTTGTGAAACAGCTTAATAGGCCTATCTTAACACAAGGCTGAGTGTAAATGCAAATTTTATAGTAGATTGGATATTCCACCAGAAGTCTGATACAAAACTAAAGTAATGCTATAGGGAAAGGAAAACCTATGAAAACAAATCCTGCTTTCCTCCAATGCAATGACTGTGTGAGATCAGAAAATATCTGGAGAATGATGAGAAAAGGAACAAAGTAGAATCTAAGATACTCTGAGAAATGGCCACTTCATGAAGAGATATTTTCATCTTTTCATGCTCCCCCATTTTCACAAATGGAAAAAAAGAATTAATCTGTCTCTTAGTGAGGCTCCCTTCAGGAAGTGCAACTCATCCCTGAAATCTGGAGATTTTGCCTTTCTCTCTGCTGCAAAAAGATTTTTTGTGTAGTATGGCTCAACCACATTTCTGATGATTTCCATCTAGACTGCAGAATTCACAAATATTTTTGTAATGTTTTAAAGGTTAGATGAAAATTCAGCTGGATATGGAGGATTTGATGCATTTTTGCTTTCACTAAAGTTTTTTTGGAGGAGTAAGACTCCAAGCCAACTTCCAATCCAACTTGCCTGAGACAATAAGTGTATAAGTCCTCTGTATTCAGCTGAATTTTCATCTAACCTTTAAAACATTACAAAAACATTTATAAAAATATGGCTATATTTATCTTTAAAACCTAAGTATTCATTATTTATTTTAAAAATAATTTATTTTTGGCCCAACTGAGGGTATATTTTTCCCTTTTGTCTCTGCAGATAAGTCAACAGTCAAGATAAATACTAAGAACACAGTAGAAAAATATGTTAATCCTCTATTTATTCATCTGTACAAGAGATTTAAATAGAAATTTAATATGGATATTGCCAGATTCTGAACAGGAGCCAAACTAATTCTATAAAAGTGTTCTCTCTACATATTAACTACTGTAGACATGCAGAGATTCAATCCTGTTTACTTCACTCTCAAAATGTGATAGGATCCTGCTGGTTTTTTGTAGGTTTTTGGTTTTTTTTTTTCAAAAGCATAAAACAGAATAAAACTGATCATGAATCATTTTGAGCAGTTGCTCTATTTAGTCAAATATCGGAGGTATTTCTGTGAGAGTATTTTAGAGATTTCAGTTTTCCATCATTGTTTAGCTTCTTACTTGTTAGAGATTTTCAGTGTAAGAAGCAACCCTTAGTCAAATAAAGCATTTTTTAATATTTCATTCCTTCTCTTAGTTTTAACTTAACCAGGGAACTACTACAATGGTATGTATGGTGATGTAGATAGTACAGTATCAAATAGAGAAAAATGTAAATATAACAGCATATATGACAGTTTTAATTAGTCACAAATCACATTTTTAGTCTAGGGGAAAAAACCAAGCAAGGAATCACATTGTAATCAGTGATTTTGAGGTTTTTCCATATGACCAGGAAAGAGTTATAATATGCTATGTTTTGTATTACATCAGATTTTTAATATTACCAAACATAAGCAGTTAAAGCATCATTACAGCAACCCCAAGATAATCCTAATAACGGGATCAGAATTTGTTCAGTCTGCTTGACCTGAAGCAAACAAAGAACAGAAGCCTCGTGCTCTGTCATTATTGAACCTGGCATATTTTTGCTTAAGGTTTATGTCTAGTATAAAATAAATAAATAAATAAATGTATTTCCTAGGTCTGCATAGAAGAATCATGTTTTTAAAATCAAATAAAAGTGAAAATCAAATCAAAAGTCAAATATGTATAGTATATTTAAAAAAAAACCAAAAACACCAAAAAAACCCCACACCCCAAAGAGATGCTTTACCACATTTTATGTTAAAATTATGAGGAATAGTCCTTTGTATTTTTCAGCATGTCTGATGCATTCAGACCACTGAAAAACAGATGTCTTGTGTTCTTCTTTGAGTCAGCCCAGTTCCATAAAAATATGGTGCTATAAATATTCTGCATAGAAGTACCATTTTTCTAGCATCATTTTGTGTTTACTGTTAGAATAGGTAGCTAGTATGAAGTTCACAAGGCCTTAGTTAATATTGAAGGACATATTGTTTTTAAAGAGCAGAATTATTTGAGTGAACATTTATAGAAGATCAAAATACATCACTACAATGACATGTACTGTGTTCATTTAATTAAACACATGGGCTAACATAGGGTCAATGGGATGCAATGTTCTCATTACATGCCAGTCCCAAAGCAGACCTACTTGGATGCACTGTGGAATTGCTTTAGAATGCTGTAGAATTGCTTTCTGCATTATTTTTCAAATCTAAGAGAAGCTGCCTTGAGATTGTCAACAAGCTATTATATTTATGAATTTTGCCCTTTTTATCTGTACTCTCATTCTGCAGTATTATTTTTACAAAGCCATCTCCCATCTCTCTAAGGAATGTATAGTAACAGTCACTGTACTGTCTTTTTGACTGCTACTTCATGTTTATGGCAAATATAAGCATGCTTCACAAACCTGTTACATGTACATTGAAATATAACTACTACAACAAATGTGTAATGCATTAAATAGATAGGACCATTTTTGCAGTATAGCTTTGAGTTTTTTGACAACTCATAGATAACTTCAGAATGAGGGTTCATAAGACAAATATTCCATAATTTCCAAATTTTTAAAACAGGTTTCCCCTCTTTTCTACAAATGCATCATATAGGTCTGACTGTCATCGACATACGTGAGCTAATCAAGGATGTCAAGATTGGAGGCAGGCTGGACTGCAGTGATCATGCACCAGTGCAGTCTGCAATCCTGAGCATATGGGTCAGGTAAGGCCTAAAGTCAGGACCCTGAACTTTAGGACAGCAGAATTCCAGCTCTTCAGGGAGATAGTCAGTGGGATTCCCTGGGAGCCTGCCCTCAGGGACAAAGGAGTGGAACAGAGCTGGCCGATCTTCAAGAAAATCTTCCATAGAGAGCAAGAGCTGACTATCCATGCACAAGAAACTGGGCAAGAGAGGCAAGAGACCGGCATGGCTGAGCAGGGACATCTCTGTCAAAATAAAGGGGAAGAAGAAAATGCATAGACAGCTGAAGATGGGACAGGTGACCTGGGAAGGGTATAAAGATGAAGTTCAGTTTTGTAGGGATGGGCTGAGGAAGGCCAAGGCAAAGCTGGAACTGAACCTGGCAAGAGATGCAAGGAATAACAGGAAGGGCTTCTACAGGCATGTAAACCAGAAAAGGAAGGTCAATCCTTGCTGATAACACTGGCAAACTGGTAACAACAGATAAGTAGAAGTCTAAGGAACACACCCAACTTTTATCACAGTCTTCAATGACAACCAACGTGTCTTCCCACACCTCTCAGCTGAATAGATAGCAGGATGGTGACTGAGGAAGCAGACCTACTGGAACTAAAAGTTGGGTTCATAACCACTTGAGAAATCTGAATGTCATCCAGCTCTGGGGTCTCCAGCTTAAACAGAATGTGAATCTGTTGGAGCAAGGCCACAATGTTTAGGAAATGGAGCACCTTTCCTGTGAGGAGAGGCTGACAGAGCTGGAATTTTTCAGCCTGAAAAAGAGAAGGCTTAGCAGTGACCTAATTGTGGCCTTCCAGTACCTGATAGGAACCTGCAAGGAAGACATATGGAGAGGGAGTTTATACAAGAGTACGCAGTGACAGGACAGGGAGGAATGGCTTCAAACTGAAAGAGGATAGGTTTAAATTAGATATTAGGAAGAAATTCTTTACTGTGAAGGTGATGAGACACTGGAACAGGTTGCCCAGAGAAGTTGTGAATGCCCCATCCCTGGAAGTGTTCAAGGACAGGCTGGAGGGAGCTCTGAGCAACGTGGTCTAGTGGAAGCCCACAGGAGGAGGGTTGGATCTAGATGATCGTTAAGGTCCCTTAAAATCCAAGCCATTCTATTTTATGATTTTATGATACCTATTAGTGTTTCTGTCCCTGAGGCCATTCTTCATCAAATTGCTGGCCACAAAAGTAGAAAAGATTTATCATCATGATCTCCTAATTCTCAGTGAGACCTCCAGAGAAAACTGCAGGTATGTCACATACAACTCATTCTATCTAGATCCACATTGATGTATCCTAACATGAATAGCTGTGTATAGACTGAACATTTAATCTGAAGTGGTTGCCTCTGTATTATTAAAACCAGAAGTTCACATGTATTTTTTCATTCTCGCACTTCAGAGTAAAGTGTTTGGAGGAATATGGAGGGATGCCCAAGGCTATGTTTTCCAGGAGAGCTGGAAGCAGGACCACAAGCACTACAAGTCCCTTTATCCATTTATTTAAGAGCACCCTGTGAGTGCTTGCTGCCTTAACCCTTTCAAATGAGAAAGATGTAAAAAACAAAGATAGAAATCAGTATATCTGATGTTTAAAACAAAAAGCTTAACTTTGACCTAAATGTGTTAAAAGAGCTATTTTCAGTGTATTCATTTTTCATTTTACTTAGCCTAGCATCTAGTAGCCACAACTGGGGGAAAAAGGACACTGTTTTGCACATAATTAACAAGAATTTTATTCACACTCCTATAAAATTCTCTTTTTCATCTGGCCTGTCAGTAAGACAAATTATTGTGTTCAGACAATCAGGATGCTTATATATTATGAAGATGGGAAAATATTTTTCAGTAATAAATGAGATTAAATGTAGTTTTCTTTGCAGGAAAAGAAATCAGTCTAGTTCTTGTTGGGTAAGTGTCCTCAAGTTTATCTCAATCTGAGTGCCTCTCTGTAAGCAGCTAGTGTTCAAAGACTCCAGAGATTGAAAGGCAAGTCTTTCTCTCACACTCCCATTTCTCAATTACAATTAAATATTATTCCTTATAGCATTCATTGAGCTAACCCTCAACAGCTTTCTGTAGAAGTCAACTGGTGATTGACACATAACCTACTGCAGGATCAATTCAACATCTTTCACCTCTAGGTTTCAAATTATCACCTAAAATAAATGTCAGACACCTTTTGAAAAATACTATGAAGTATTTAAGGGCACAGAAATATTTGATTTTACTCCTCTTGAAAATGTAACACTACTTAAAAGACAAGAAAACTCCACAACTCCAGGTGCCTTGATAATTTGAAACTGATGTATTTACGCTACAATATGTCCTACATTTCAAGTTTCTGATAGCAACTCTGCCGCTTTCAGCAACTCCAGTTCAGATCCTCCTTCCTATAACCTGGGTGTGTAAATCAGAACATACACAATAAGCTATATTTGTTGAAAATCAGTTTTAAAGATAATCTTCCTACCCAAAAATTCAGGCAGCAATTCTCTGTCTGTAGCTAAATCTAATTTAGTATAACTTATCTGAAAACAGTTTCTAGCAAGCTCAGCTCCATGCTGTCTCATTGACAGTGCTGTGTCAGCAAGCATCTCTTACTTCCCATCCTCAGATCAGAACCGGAAGTCCCAGACAAAAGGGGAAGTTTCAAATCCCTCTTGACTCTCTATGCAAGCTCATTTACAAGACTTTCCCAGGATATGGATGAAATTCCCCCCTTTCTTTAGCTAAAGAATAACATGAGCTGACTTTAACAAATGTAGATGTATTTTTTAACTGCTGATATTCAAATTTTAGCATTTACAAAACATAACTATTTTTTTTTTACTACCACATTAAAAAAAAGAATTTATTTTATTATGATTGCAGGATAATAGGCAAAGGTCTTGAAGTCTTGTAATGCTTTCAGGGTTCATTAGATTGTGAACAAACACTTTCTTCAGTCACGGAATCTCAACCACCAGAGCTGGAGCAGACAGGAGCAGATTGTTCATTTTCATACCACAAATTGTGATGACTGAATGAACTTTGGCTTGATGCCTAATCCCCTATAGGCTATCACAGCTATACATTTGCACAATGTGCAATTCGATTTACCAAACTTACATCCTGTACTTGAGACCTTGCTATAGCCTACTGTCTATTTCAGACAGTGCCATCTTTCACTGAGGAGAGGAAGTTCCGCATGTTTAGACATATTTCACCAGCCCAAGAGCCCAAGAACAACTGCCATAGAACTTCAAAGTTACTGTGCAGTTGCCTACTCCTGACTTGCACTAGCAATACAGATCTTGGGACACAGTTGCCACAATTACTCAGCGAAATTCATCCCTTTTTGAGAAAATATTTGGGGCTTGGGAAACTAATGTCATGGATGAGTCTCTCAGATGGCCACAGCTTTCTAATAAGGACATTCAGTGGAAAACTTTCAACATGAATTTAAAAGTTATTTTCATCTGCAACTTCATGACTTCACATCACAGCAGTTTAGCAAGTGTAGATCTGGAACTTCTGTCTGTTTCTAGAAGTTAATTTCCTTAACAAGTTTACTACAAGAGGATCCAAAATTGTGTTTCTCTTCTAACATTATCCATATCCATCTGGTTTCAAATACATCATTCCTCTTTCTTCCACAACTGTGTTTGTTCCATGCAAAGGCTTCCTAATATCTCTCTCATTTGTTTCCCGTTGCCCTGAAAGTGTGGGATTGACTCATATCCATATATATATAAACACACACACATATATAGTTGGTTTTGATTGTGAGTTACTTTGGGAGAGCTTCTTTACAGCTTGGAAATTTTCAATGTCTTAGAAGAGTACTGACGGTATCTAGTACATGCTTTGGAGTACGTGCGATAGAGCATATAGGGCTTGCAGCTATAGTGTTAAAAAATGTGTAAAGCTACAAACTTAAAGAATATGTGTGAGTCATAGACTCTTTAAAACACACCCTACCAAGTACACTCTGTATTCTTGTTACGTCAGTTGGTCTTACTCCATACCTGCTACTCCAAGAAAAATGAACTGACGCATTTAAACAAGTGAATAAGGAACCAAAAGTCATGAAAGAGCAGAGCCAAAGCAACAGAGTAGATAGGCTGCCTGCATATGGTCTCCTACTTGGACAGATCTGAACTTTTTTCGGTGTCAGGCAATCTTAGATTTGTGACCAAAGTGTATTATCCTAACAAATCTGTCTTAGTTTGAAAATAGGTTTTAGCAAGGGAATGAACAGCAACTATAAGCAATGCAGTTTCTTGACAATATTTCCCCAACTAGGACAGCTCACAATAATGTTTTTCTATTTGTTTTCCACTGTTATTCAGGATTTTATCCAGACTAAGGGATTTGAAAAGGCCTGCTGATGACTGGTGCCAAATAACTGAAATACATACATCCACTATAAGTCGCAGGCTCAGCTGCCTGCCTCTCGAGCATTTCATTCCCACCTTCAATATCATAAATTTTTTGTATTCCTGTATCCAAATTGCTAAAGTGGGCACATAAAATAATTGAATTGCATCATATTTGCACACACAAATATTCCTTTTTGGAAATATTTGAGCAAATTCCTCTTTTGTACTCATACATGACACTGCATTGAATGCATAATTTAGTACTTATTTTCAGAATAAATAGCCTGGAAAAATTGCATGCACAATTGATAGTAATTTGAGTGTGCAACCTGAGGTTGGAGCTTATTAACATATTCATTCTGCCTAAGCTCTGTGTGCAAACTCAAACCATGCTGTCTCTTAACTAAAATTGTACCAGGCAGCAGAAACAGCATGAGCATTACATCAGTACATGGTACAACTCAGAATGAAACAGAATGAAGGAAGAGAAAACAGTGAAGTGCAAGCAATTATTTAAATTCACCATAAAACAAAGCCAAAAGCTTTTAAAAATATTTTATGGAAAACAGATTTTATTATCATGATAAAAAGAAAACTATTTCATAATTCTGCAAAACTTCTAATGGATCTGTCTGAAGTTTTCACAGCAGAAAAAACCTAGTCATAGTGGAAAAAAACTCAATTTATAAAATGAACTCTTGCAGTTTTATTAATTTATTTATATCAATAAATGAAAATGATGATTGGAGAACCACACCACCTTTAGGCTGTTGGTCTCTAACAAAAGTCTACGTTCCCCATGCCCACAATTTATGATGAAAATTTGGGCACCCTTTAATAATAAAATTTTGGGTATTTATCCAAATACTACATAATTCTGCATCCTGACTGTTAGTGAAGTAAGAGCTAAATCATCATCCAGAAAGAAAAATCATAATTGCTTTTTCCCTCTACAAGAAATCAGGACTGCAGAAATATAATAAGGGACATCCTGATTTAACATTGGCATACATGCACAGAATGAAAAAAGAGATCTGTCATATGGAAGAGAATTCCTTAGACAGCCACTTGTCTTGTGTGAGGGCAATGGCATCATACAATTTTCTTAATTACTATCTATGAAATAAAGAGAGCATGGCAACAGAACATACATATGCAAAACAGAATATAGTAACATTTACAAAATGTTCTCTGTGTGCTGACACAAGTACATAGACAAAACCATAAAATCTTACACAAATAACTGGCAAATCAAGGAAACTGCTAAAAGTATAAATTCACTACGAACCAAGGTTATGTATTTAATAGTACAGTTTTGCAGGGTATGCTTTTCAGCATTGATGCATTACATAAGAGGATTTGACAAGGTTACAATTTGTGTTACTAATGGAAATTCTTTCCAAGAATTAACCTTTAGGCTAAAAAGAATGACAGATATTCAAATATTCTCAAATAAGTATTTGAATTGAAAATTTCTATTCATTTTTGCTCCCCAACAGAACTTCTATCCTGCATTGCAGTGTGTCACACACACAATTGAATTCTTAACAGCTGCCATTCAAGGAAGATGCAGAGGACCATTTGAAAGTAATATTTTGCTCTGTGTGACATCTCATTTTTTTCTTCTCAGAAATCATAATTTTTTTACACATCTAGTAGTCTTCCTAACAGGAAACCAGCTCTGCCTGTCATTTTGACTGGGGAGGAACCTTGTTTTCCAGGTCACTGGCTTGAATTCTGGAAACAAGATATTCATGAGGGACCTGTGTGGGGAATTTACATCTCAGTGCAGAGTTTTCCTCTCCATTTGTCAACATACGAGGTCAGTGAGCTGCTCTCTTGTCAGGGGGAAGATAATGGCTGCTGCATTGCCTCCCACTTATTACACACTCAGTGCATCTGACCTTCATGTGAGACCCCCAAAGCATTCTGATTTTTGGCTTTCCTCATAACCTAACTCAAGCCCCTTTTCCCACGAACCTACAATCTGTGACTTTTGGTAACCCTCTTCTGTCTTCAATCATATTCTAACACATAAATCCTATTGCTGCACATTCCTTTATTTCACAAAAGTATAGGATACTTACATTTATTGTTATTTTCGTGAGGATACAGAATGCTACTACAGTAAAAACTGTAATATGCTCTTATTATTTGCTAACACTAAAAAACTTTCTTTAAGCACTATTACATTATTACATTATTTGTACCTCGATCTATTTTTCTCAACTCTTTACAGTTTAAAAAAAGATAATAGTATATGTTTTTATTCTGAGCTCTAGAATTTAGAAGAAAAACCCCAAACCACCAAAACAACCTATGTACTGATTAATAGAAATCTGTCACCCTGCTATAATCTGTTATGCTATCATGTATTAAGTGCATCTCATGTTAAATCTACGGCAAAGTCAGTGGCTAAAAATGTGAATACTGAATTTTGATTTTACTAAGGCCGGATCTAAAACATATCAAAGTAAAAAAAAAACATAAGACTGACCACAAGACTGCAATTTTATATTGCTTTACTTTGCTGACCCTTAATTCATAGATATTTTCAGCATGTATTGTGACCTGCCATGTTACCTGTACAATAACAATGAAGACTGTATGACTAATGCCATGAAAATGTCATCTTATGGTGCCACAAATGTACTTTTAAGATTCAAGTATCTCTACCACATGAAAGAGATCCTACAAGGAGAAACTGGCTTATGTACATATGTAAATAAACTAGTGATGAGGTGGTTCTGGAGTAAAATTAAATAAACTTTCCTATACAGAGACTTGAGGGATTTTTATGAGAGCAAACTAATTTTCTTGTTTTCAAAATTTTATTTAAAAATTCAGACTTGATCATCTCATTGTTCTCATCAATATTGTTTCCCACTATATATGACATGTGCGTCATTCCCTGAAAAGTGGTATGGTTAAGCAATTAATTTCGTGCCCGTGCTCTGCTCCAGCACTCCGTCAAAAGCTCCACACATTCTTAGCATGAATGGCTCTCCAATTAGTCTCTCCTCAAAGTAAATAATCCCAAATACTAGAGAAAAAAGAGATTTTAAATTTATATAAGCAGCAACAATTGAGGAAATGAAGGTGAATAGTAAGTGTGGGGACAGTTGACTTATACACACAACTTCTCCACTAATTTTTGGTTTTATAATGAAAACAGTCAGAGACCTAAGCCCCAAATTTAAATGAATGAATGAATAAATAGCTACTGTTACTCCTGCTACCAAGATTTTAGAATTCTTCTATTAATTTTAAGAGCTCAGTCTGTTCTCCACAGCTACCTATTGGGAAATTGCCTTTGAGTTATTGTCACACTGAATGTTATCTAAGCCAGAAAACTGACCCAGAGAGGTCACTGCTCTGTGATGCTGTGAGTATGCTTCACTATGAGTCTTTGTAACAAAACCATTTCAGAAAACAGCAAAAACCAGGTATACCCTAAAAAGCAAGAACAGACACCTAGTTCACGTTTAAAATCCCACGACCTGCCTTCCAATCTGATTTGGCTCATCTAGTTTGGGACAAGAGTTGAGTACAAAGATTCAGTGCAGCACAGGCTCCAGGAAAATTTGGGAAAAATAGAATGAAAAAAGTATAGCACACTATCCCACCTCTGATTCATGGCTGAACTCAAAAATCTAAACCCACGTCATTGCGGATGAAAAAATCCTAGTCATAATCAAATTGGTTTATATTTCTTAGATTTACTACCAGTTGTTCAATTTACAGAAATGTTTTTGAATTTGAATGCTTTTTAAACTTAGTGACAGGAGCCTGAAGAGTGCATGATATTTACATTTTCAAAGAATGCATGAGTATCTAATAAAAGAGACAAAATTTCACTGACAATAGGTTTACCTGGAAAAAATTATCAAACACTATATTAACATTTCAAAAGAAATACAGTGTAACTTTTTAAGTCAGTATAAAAATAACATTGCTGTTTTGCATTTGAGAATATCAGTTCGCTGCTTTATTTTCTTGCAATTATTTGAAAATAATCTGGATAACTTTACAATCAAGGTATTTCCTCTTGGCTCCCTGGTAGACACCAGGCTGCCTGAGGAGATGATAGACATCCTAAGGTGTCCACAGCATAATCAGTCTGAAGAGCCTCCAGTATTAAAATTCTAACTAATGATAATCAAAAAGAAACAAAAACAATAACAAGGTTGTGTAAAAAAGCCAGCAGATAAAAGGGCTACATCTGATTTAATGGAACAGGTAGATGATTTGTATATATGCTGCTAATATATATCCCCAAGGTATGTGACTTTCACATGAGACAAAGATATTTCCCAGCTGTTCCTAGTGCAGAATTGACTGAACTGTACTCAGAGAAGACATTTGTGATTATTCAGTAAAAACTGTTCATGCAGATTGAGAAGTAATCACATAGGACAGCATTTTGTACATCCTTAAGATTGTTAGATGTTTTATATGTACTTTATAGGAGTCAGGAGAGATGAATCATGCACATGCTGCAGTGGACATGTAGGACCACACGCCAGAGAGGTTTTAAGAACTGATCAAAAACCAGTTTTGGGAATATCATCTGATCCAGTTGAAGACTCTTGCTGTGGAGACGATCCTCACCATCTGGTACACAACCAACCATCCTTTCTGTCTGAGATATTTCATTCCCCATGCACTCATTTTCCTATGCCAACATAAAAATATTTTTAAACATCACTGGATCTCTGTGCAAGAGCAGATATGATCAAATACTGACAATAGTCCTGCTTCAAAGTGAAAAATTTTTACAATAATCTAGATAACAAAGCATCAGCTAGACAACAAGATAGGAAGTTGCAGCGGACTTCTGGTGATATGAATTGCAAGTCCTGTGTTTCAATAAAATATCACCCTAATGGAAGGGAAAAAGCCGTTAGACAAAAGAGGTCCTTTTCTTTATCTGACAGTTTTATCTCAACCCATTTCTTTAACACAGACCTGCAAACTTTAGACCAACCTTGGAGAGCATCACTATTACAGTACTACTTTTCTGAAAGTGCTTTTCAGACTAGAGAAGGATTCAAACCATCCTCTAAAATTTTTTGAGATTTCAAATTGAAATTAGATTCTCGTCGTAGAAGTGATAAGAGAATTGTTATTCCCCCGAGGTCTGGCTGATCATACTAAGCCAAATGAATTTCAGAAGGTACATTAAGTCTGTATAACTGGAGCAGGCATAGAATATATATACTTTGTTTAATGTTGCTTATCTCAATCTTTTGGGAATTTTTAAAACGCACTGAAGCCACACACAGATTTATTATGCCCCAGACACAAATACATACCCCTTATAAAAGCCTCTTCTGTGCTTTAACTTAATAAGGCATTAGACGGTGGCCCAGACACACATGAAAGCCACATTTATACTTCCATTTCACTTAGGAGGAAGACACCAATGCCATTGTTACTTGGCAAGAAAAAGTGCTCCCGGAAACCAAATTGTGTGAGCCTCTGAAGGTTACCTCCGAAGGGCTTTATTCAATTCTGTTTCTTATTATGGTCTCCAAAGCAGAGTTATGTCACCACCATGTTTTTTCCAAACACCAGGATGAAACTTGTCTCAAAAAGAGCACAACTTCCTTTGTCTTTGGATGTCCTATAAAATGCTGGGTATGGTTACCACTAGGCTTCCCATGGTACCACAAAACTGGGCCAAAAACACCACCAAACCTAGGATTTCTGTCAAATGAAATGTTTTCCTTCATGCTTTCAGATATTATGAGACCTGTAATAACATGCAGAATAAGTACTGATACAATGCATGTGAAAAATACAATGCACATGAAAAGTACAATGCTTATTATTTGCTTATTATTTGCAGTAAAACTTCTGTGGCCAGTACAGTTGTACACATAAGAGCTTCAGAGCTTGATCTTGCACTACAGAAGTTTGTTCCTATAATGAATAAAAATTGGATTATAAAAATCATTTGTCATTTACAACACAAAAAGCAGAAAGATTAGTCAAAACCTCTGAGGAATTAAACAGAGGAAGTCTGCAGAATACACATAAGCATACATTATTGATACCTAATAAATTATTCCACTTTGGGGAGAAAGGAGAAGAAATGGACTGAAATAGAATGAGTTAATATTATGCATATGATAATAATTTTTTGAGAAATTATTTCTATTTCATCATGTGACACAATGATTATAGAATGCTACATTGCAAAACTGGAAAAAAAAATTCTCTTTTTCAGGAATCACTTATTTTAAGTGATTACCATGGAAAAAAAGAATGCTGTTGCAAAAACAAGTCATTTTTTCTTCTTCTCTCTGTCCCACAAACAAATTAAGAGTAACTTCTCTATACCATTCTCAAGTGGCTTTTAGAGCTCTGCAGACAACTCAACATATTAATGGTTTGATATTTATAAGATTATTCTACTGAAGGATCAGCAAGATAAATAGAAGATGAAATGAAAAAATCTGCTCCAGCAAAACCCTAAGTCTCCCATGCATCTTATAGCTTTATGCATTAATGCATTTTTAATACACCTCTTTCCTTTTGTGATTAGACTTGTCAGAACTGGAGCTCCAAGATCACTAACAACTCAGTAGGCCTATGACAGGTTTCCAGAACAAGTCCTCCATGAGTGTTAAAGGAAAACCTGTTAGCTAAAGAAAAGCCATTACATTATTGTGATGTATACCCTCTATTTCTATATTTTATCATCCTATGGAGCACCGCCATTCACTAAAGAACTACTTACATATATACAAAAAATAGTAATCTCTTTTTTATCTTCCTAAGCATGCTAAGCTAAATGAACAATAGCAGTGAGGGTGCCTGCTGTTTTAACATTCAGCTGCATTCATGCTGGAATGGAAGCCTTTCTGTTGTTCAGGTAAGACAACAAGCAAGGATTTACTATCCAGAGCTCCTATACCTGGGTGACAATCACTGATTGTCAGTCCAAACTGGCAACTTGTAGCTATGACAACTGACCTTTTCCCATTATTACCCATTTAGATATTATTTAATGTGACAATAGGGCATCTTCATAGTTTTTCAGCACATAGCTTGCTGCCCTTAAAATGAAAATATTTCATTGCCACATCAATGAAGTTACTTCTATACATTAATGGAGAAAAACAGTAGTACTCACATTATCTTAATTCTCCTTGTGCAGCGGTGATTTGCACATAAGGAATTGCGTCTTCAAAACAGATGACGGTAACAGCTCATGAAATTTATTCCTAAAAGAAAAGTTGGCACTGAAGCATGTACAGAATCATTTTTAGAAGGTAAATCTTTGATTTAAGGATTTTTTTCCTGTCACATTATTATTAATTCCTGGAGCAGAGAGAAAAAGGAGTTGTTTTATGATGAGCTGTACACTTCGCAGACATTTAGATGGAATTCAGACTCACAGAAAGTGCATGACACTATTTGCATCTCTTGTTTTGCTACTAGGAGGTGTATAAAAATCAGAATAAATCTTTAGTATTTTATGAAGAGTGTAACTCATTTTTCTACTGCACTGGGCTGGAAGAGGGGTACTGAGGAGGGAAAACGCAGGTGAAAATCTTCACAGAATGGTAAGATTGAGTTTTGAAAAACTCAAGAATGTCCACCATTCCAATGAGAGCCAATTAAAAAAAATCAGAAAAGAAAATTCATTAACGGGTCTCCTAATTGTGAAAAAACCCTAAGTTCTTGATGCCTACAGAACACCAACACCATGCTATCTATCCTGAAGAACAGAACTGAAACATTCCCATTTTACTCAAAACGATATGTACCAAAAATCAGAAGAAAAAGGCTTTCAGATGATAATGGGTTATTTTGCTCCAGCTTCTAAAACCACAATCCAAATAATTCCACTTATTTTTACAGCTTTAGGTGTGATATTATAGCTTCATGATACCTTTGCTGTAGTAAAAATGCAGAGTTTCTCTGTATCTTTTAGGTAACTGGCTAAAGCAGCACAAACTGCAGAGGTGAAAATAGATGTGGTGAAATCATTAATACGTGTTTACAAGTAAAGAGAAAAATCTGTAGTTAGTTGCCAAAGGAGAAAGCTAAGAAATTAGTTCTTAAATACACCTGTATCACTTTTACTGGCCTTTTGCAATTTCTTTGTGTACCACAGATATTCTTTGCACTTGTGCTCATGTAAAGAAAAAAAAGAAAAATTTGCAGACACAAATCAATATACATGGTCAAAGATTACAGGAATATACCATCCAGGACATCTAGCAAACAGGCAATTAAATCTGTCCTAGCAGCCCTTGTCACAGAATCATAGAATATTCTGACTTGAAAAGGACCAACAAGGATCAGAGAGTCCAAATCCTGGTCCTGCAATGTACCATCCCCAAGAGTCACACCACGTGCCTGAGAGCACTGTCCAAACACTTCTTGAACTCTGTCAGACTTGGTGCTGGGACCACTTCCCTGCTGAGCCTGTCCCAGTGCCCAACCACCCTCTGGCGGAAGAACCTTTTCCTGATATCCAACCTAAACCTCCCCTGACACAGGTTCAGGCCATTCCCTCAGTCCTGTCACTGTCACCACAGAGCAGAGATCAGTGCCTGCCCCTTCTCTTCCCCTCACAAGGAAGTTGTAACTGCAATGAGGTCTCCCCTCAGTCTCCTCCAGGCTGAACAGACCAAGTGACCTCAGTCACTCCTCATATGGCTTCCCCTCAAGGCCCTCTCCATCTTTGTTGCCCTCCTTTGGAAGCTCTCTAAGACTTTAATGTCTTTTGTATGTTGTATTGCATTTCATCCGACATCCTGTAGTTCTGTATATCACATATTTAGCTAAGTACAGAATATTTATGTCGATTTTCCTACAAAGCAACAGTTTATACTTTCTGAGTCACAAAACATAAAAACCAGACAAATTTTAATAACAAAAAAAGAAGCATATAGATTTTTACAGGGTTTCAGATGATAAGGAAAGTACTTATTCTTCAAAGTGTTCCAAGGTCCTGAGAAGTAAAAGGGATAAAAATGCATCCATCATCAAGCAGCTGATATCTGTCATCAATAAAGTTACATTTAGATGCTCTTATCTATCTGAATTTCAGTCAAGCATTTGCTGCAATGCTATAAGAGAAATCCTTAGCTAAGCAGAAGTAGATGGAAATCAGTAGAGAACTCTTGTGAACCAGGGAGATGGTGACAGTTGCACTGAAAGCAGAAATACAGAAGAGGAAATCTCTATAGAAACATGGAAAAAAATAATGTAATTAGCAAAAAAGCTTCTGAGGACTTGGTGTGCCCTTATTTGATATATTTTTGATATATTGATATATTTCAAATATTTGAAATATTGGGGAAATTCCAGCCACTCAGACAGGGAGGGGGAGGAGGAGGAGGAGGAAGGCAAATAAAAAACCAGAAAAAGTAAAGCAGAGGAGAAGCAAAGGAATAGCTGCTCAAAGGAGAGAGAGGTGGTAAAATAGTGCAGTTAGTTCAGTTTACCAGAATGAAAGCTGGCAAAGTTTTTCGTTATCAGTAAGCTCCAGGGAGAAGAAATTACTAAGCTAAAAGGGTAGTGCTCAAACATATTTAGGAATAGAATACAAAAATAAAATCAAACCTGGAGAAACATATGATCCCAGAAAAAAAAAAAAAAAAAAAAAAACATAAAATTAATNNNAAAAAAAAGACATGAAATTTAGCAAGGTCTTGCAGTACTATGAGATCAGAGTGAAGTGGCCAAAAGTTCCAGTCTGAGGTCCCATGCCACATAGGAGAATAATATCCTGTGAATTGTGGTAACAAAAGATGTAAAGGTATTAGATTTTTATTTTGGCAAATGTACTGAATGAGATTGAGATAGGAAGAGAAATAGTTTCACATTTCTGATATTAAAGAGCAAGAAAGAGATAAAATATGCTAAAAACAGTTGTCAAATTTTTGAATTCTTTACTAGATGGCTTTTCAATATACATAGCATCTAGATGTCTATTGTTGAAGTCATCCCAGAAATCTGTATATACAATGTCTTCAACTTCATGCGTAAGTGAATATGGTTTGTATGTTTGGGGTTTTTACTGACAAATAAAGATATACAAAGTTAAGTTAGCCAATGATACTGCACTGGGAGGAGCTTTTGACTCCCTCAGAGGCAAAGAGTCCCCACAGAGAGACTTGGAGGGCTATGAAATCACCACCCTATATCAGAGGGCTATGAAATCACCAAATGTAGGAAGGTTAACATGGGCAAGTGCCATATTCTGCACCTGGGATGGGGCAGCCCTGGATGTATGGACAGATCAGGGAATGAGAGGCTGCAGAGCAGTGCCATGGAAAGGGCCCTGGGGGTCCTGGTCAGTGGCAAGTTGAACATGAGCCAGCAGTGCCCTGGCAGCCAGGAGGGCCAAGCCTGTCCTGGGGGGCATCAGGCACAGCATCACCAGCCGGGCAAGGGAGGGGATTGTCCTGCTCTGCTCTGCACTGGGGCAGCCTCACCTCGAGTGCTGGGGGCTGCTTTGGGTGCTGCAGTATAATAAAGTTATTAAACTATTAGAGAGCATCCAAAGGAGGGCAACAAAGATGGTGAACAGCCTTGAGGGGAAGTCGTATGAGGAGCGGCTGAGGTCACTTGGTCTGTTCAGCCTGGAGAAGAGGAGACTGAGGGGAGACCTCACTGCAGTTACAGCTTCACTGTGAGGTGAAGAGGAGGGGCAAGCACTGATCTCTGATCTGTGGTGACCAGTGACAGGACCCGAGGGGAAGGCCTGAAGTTGCATCAGGGATGAAGAGAACTGGGTGGACAGGCATGGACAAGGAGGGGTTTAGCTTGGATCAGGAAAAGGTTCTTCCCTCAGAAGGTGGTTGGGCACTGGGGCAGGCTCCCCAGGGCAGTGGTGACAGCACCAGCCTGACAGAGCTCAAGAAGCATTTGGATATCACTCTCAGGTATGTGGTGTGATTCTTGAGGTGTCCTGTGAAGCACCAGGAGTTTGACTTGATCATCCTTGTGGGCCCCTTAAAAGTCAGGATATTCTATGATTCTATGAAACCAACTAATCAGCACTTTTACAGGAGGAGTAAATGTCTGTATAATGGAACAAACCCAGAAAACTAGTGAATTTGGAAGTAGTAGACTTTGTTGCACATTTTCTGACCCTGCTTAATCTATTTTACAACTGCAAAATACTGGTTTTCTGATGTGCAAAGTATATGCATGCATAAAAATGAGTCCTGAAATATTTATATTAATGGCAACTGACATAGTTAAATGAGAATTGTTGATACCTTCTTGCCAACAATAATTAACAGCAATTAGTGAAAAATTTTGGTCCGTTACCAAAAAAATTTTGGAATTTTCATTTGTACTGGGACTAAGCTTCCTTGCTAGCTGTTTCATCATTTTTGTACCATCTTTACTCCCACTGTGATAATTTAGATCTTGTCAGAGCTTAGTGATTTAAGGCAGCCTTTTTTTCAATCATCTTTTAGCTTCTAACAAAACTTTATAAATTTTTTTTTTTCTTGATATAGAATAATTATAGAAATAGTGATTTTGGAGAAAATCAAGTGATAAAATGAGATTATTTACACAGTTCTCCTTATTTTAGGTAACTGTTACAGTGATTAATCTATATTAAGACTAAAATAGCTCTGACATTTCATTTTAAGAGAAATAATGTACAATGGAAAGAAAGAGAGAAGAAACCTACTTAGAATCACAAAATTCTGCCACTTCTCAAATTATCACAGCAGGGTAAAGATACTCTTCCCCAAAGCTAGCAGGACACCTTTAGTCAATTTTCTACAGGGAGAGAAAAAAGCAGCGTGTGCTCTCACACACACATACTCTTAAAAGTGTAAGTTTGTGATGGTGAGAGACTTCATAACACATTACTAGTCTCATGAGCCATTGAGTCCTGGGGATTGGTAAATGGACTCTGAAGCCCTCCACTACTAAATTCATGTTAACAGTAGCTTTTGTTTCTCAGGACAAGACATCTTACCATCCAATGACTGTGTGGTCAACTGTGTGAAATGCATTGGTGGCCTCAGTTCAGATCCTAGTGGACAAGTAATTACTGCTGCTGTTGACCTGCAGGCTCTTTTTCACTCCGTTACACAGGTACAAAAAAGTAACTCCAAGTGAATTGAACTAGTGTAAATGCAATTAGATTTTGGCTCTTTAGCAGCCTGGTGCAAGCCTGCGTGCCAAGCTTCATGCAGTTACGTCACCATAACCCCCTCCCATATTGAGTCCGACATAAGCAAGGACATCCAGAGTGTTATACAGAATTTACACTGTCTGCAGTCTCACTATAGAGATACAAGACCATCTAGGAAACATCTTCAGTCTATAATATGTAATGAGGGCGATGGTGATTAGCATTAGCTGTTAAGTGCTAAGAATATAACGCCATCTAAGTTATACTGATAGTTCTGAATTCAGAATTCAGAATACTGTAACAGGCTATGGACTTTCACTGAGAAGAAGCCAACATCTTAATTCAGATATCAGATACTCTGTATGAGATTTAAAATACCTTTAAAATAACAGAGAAAAACTGACATGGGATCTATTTTTTGTCATATTTTTTGTCACTTGAGGATGTATGAATTTTGTCACTAGAATATGCATGAATAAATGCACACCCATATAACTATAGTTTGAAATACTGCCTTGCTGAATATATATGGACTTATGTAGCTTTTGAAATTATAACTTTAACACTTTCAGAAAACACAACTAATTTCTTACCTATCAAAACATTAGATGTAATTAGGAAAAGCTAGTTAATTAATTTAATTGGGGCCAATCCAATGAATTACAAAAGATGCAATGTAAAACAAAAAAAATAAATCAAGCAAGCTTCTCTTATCTTCCTAATTCCAGAGGCCATTGGTGTAAACAAAAACAGGGTATTCATAAGTAATCTGGATAGAAAGTGCCTGGCAGAAGGAGTTTTCCAATTAATGTGTTCAGATTTGTCAAAAACAAAATAACAGTTTTCAGGGGAAGCCTGGAAATAAGAAACCAGTCCTGAGGCAAGAGTTGGGAACCTGGATTCAAATATTTTCTCTCTTTGATGAAAAGCAGATACCTGAATCTATACTCCCCATGCAAAATGAAAACAAATATTAGGCTATTAATTTATGAAACTCAATTTCCTCCTTTTGGTACTACTCTCTTTCCAGAAAACAGGTGAAAGGATGGGGAATGAGAGCTTAGTCTCCCAAGGGCAGGTAAGAACGTGAATGGCCACCAGTGTAATTCCTGCACTCATGCTTATTTTCTACCACATTCTACCTCTCTTTTTTCAAACTACCAATTCCAACATTTTGTAGGGTTCTCAGCTTGCCTATCCTGTGGGGTGGAAACACTTTTCCTCACACAACATGTTCACGGGATGGGAAAGTGTGTTCTCCTTGCCTGCCACAAAAGGTACGCGGAGATTTGACCACAGGTAGTACAAGCCACTGCACCAAGACGTGCATGGAGGTGGATGTGCTAACAATGCAGTGAGTGCCTTCCGTGTCTTTGTTAATAGAGGTTTAAATCTCCAGCTTGACATTATTTGAATGTAGCTCTCTGTGGTTTAATTACTACCATTATTATTATAGATACAGTAGTAATTATCTCTTCTTAATGTCTCATCATGTTTTGATCAATTCACATAAAAGTTTACTTTAAATATATGGTTAGGTAACGTTAAAGAAAACATGTAATTATGGAATATATAATCAAATACCTTCTAAACAGTCGTATATTTCCCAACAATTAAATGCTTTAAAAAAAATAATTAATTGGTTTTTAATAGGCAATATTTAGGTTTTGAAGCAATGAACATATAAAGCTTTTTTTGTTGACCTCAAATTACTTTACTCCAGTTATATTGATAACATCTAGGTTTCTCAAAAACCTGCTGGCACAAAATCTTTTCAGCTTTATTAATGATTCAGATGGCAGTTTCTGAAGAGACAAGTTCCCACAGAGAAGGAGCACTTGATTAATGACCTGGAAACACTTTTCCTTTTCAGCTGATTAAATAAAATTGACTGGATTTTTACATTTTTATAATAAAATGACCCGCAGGGCTGAGATGACACAGTGAAAGCAGCATGTTCACTCTTCAACAGATTTTTATTTTGTCACTTGTAAAAATGAAAGGGCTAACCACCCAAGCAGAAAAATGCACTTTATCACTGTCCACTGCCGACATGCTGACAATTGCTGCATACAAATACAAAAACACGGAGGAAACTAGGCTGTGTTTACACTCAGCCTGATTTTGTCTAATGATGACAAAAGGTCTATGACTTCTCGAGGTTGGAGTGATACTATTTAATTATTATGCAAAATAGATTTATAACAACACTACTGGCAATCATAAAAGGCTTTATAATGTGGTCACTTAAAAGTGATACCAAATATCTTTCCAGAAATTTACATATAACAAGAACTTCAGTTTTCTGAAGCAAGATGGTAGCTATTGTTAAACAACAAATGAAAATCTAATGCAGTTGCCAGCTAAAATAATTGGAGAGATTGCACTAGCCATCACAGAACCCAACCCAAAAGTAATTTGCGACAATTAAAAATAAAACGGATGAAACACTTTGTCTCTAAGCACACATACTTGCTCTCACAAGGGCATATAAGGCTGTTACATGCCAAGGCATAGCAGTAGCTATGCCTAGTTATATGCCTAGTCTGCCTGAGCACAGCTTGCCCTAAGACTTCCACTCATCTCTTCTGGGCTTTTTGTTTTGTTATTTCTTTCCTTGACCCTGCCCTTTTCATACAAGCACCCAGCCTGATAAAACAATCAATAATTTCAGTCTGAGTAAGTAATCAAAAGTGTTTTGTGCTCTTTTAAAAGCTGTTTGTTTGTCTTCCTAGTACTAAACTGTGTCAATATCAGTAATCCCTTATGGGTTCAGTGGGCTGATATAAAAGATCTATATCTCATATAAAATCTTATGTTAAATCCATCCCCTTGAAAACAGAGCCACCTTACCCTGACTACTGGGAACAGCCCATGGTTGACCCTAATAGTGTAATCCAGCCCAAATATTGGCTGAGAGTTTTAAATGGACTGAGGCAAATGCACAGCAATAAGTGTGGCAATTGCTAAACACTATCAGTTGTAATATCCCTGAGCCTTGTCACAGCAGCAAGGCTGAGTCATATCTAAGGAAATGCAAAAAATATACAGTGTTTCCAGATCTACCCAGAACTGCCTGGATTATTGTACACATGCAGTTTGTGTATAGCTTCTTTCTCAAGTTGCATATTAAGTGTAAAGAATTTAGTGGTCTCTTTTAAAAATTATTTCTCCTAAAGAGTGGATGCATTGTATCACTCATCAGTCATCTTCTACTCTGTTCTGTATCTGAGTATCAGAGATGCTCAGTCTTTGAACCTGCAAAGGAGGGAGATGCACAGCTTCAACAGTATTAACCTTTCATTTCCAAGCTGGACCACGACTATAACGTCCTACAACTCACTGGTTAACTGTAGCACATAAATGTGCGTGGTTGAAAATACTGATCTTTCTTTGCTTTCCACATGGGTGGTGTTGTAAGCTTAGACAAGGCAATTGGTAACCAGTGCACTCATAATAGTGCTGCCAGGAGTAGCATAATTAAAATGATTTTTGACATCTATTCATTAACACCTAAGACTTCTAACACATGTGTCACTTTTGCACAGGGACTATTTGCATATTTAAGACAATAATTCCAGGAATTTGTAAAATGGAGTTTTTACTCTTTTGATCTTAAAACATATAAGAGAATAGCCACTCTGACAATGACTTGACATAGTTTGCTTCTGTTTCAACTAGAAAGTTCTGAAGTGGGTGTAATGAGAAATAATGCATATATAGATGTAGATATAGATGTATAAGATTAAAATAACTTTGACTGTTATTTATAAGCAGAGTTTACCCAGTTTGAAATACAAAGGTTGGATAAACCAATTCTTGAAACATCACAAAGGTCATACTCTGTCTAAAAAAACTCCATCAAAATAAAATTGCAAATAATGTAAAGAAGGAGAAGCTGAAGTGTTGGTTCTCTTAAGCCTGGAGAGATGGGCATTAACATGTGTTTAAATTAAGTCAGAATGACAGCATTCTCATCTGCTAAACCCCTTCCCATCCATCCACACTGGCAGTCATACTCATGAATAAAAGGAAGCAAAACAAGTGGGGACATAGAAGGAATAAATATTCTTCAATTAGCTTATTTTTCATTATAAATTAAAACAGTTATGGTAATACTGTGCAAAATAGTGCTCAAATATCCTTAGCTTCCCACAATATTACTGCTCACTCTTCAGGGTCAGGGGAACCCTAAAAAGGATAAACCAGACAAAATGTCAGGTTGAATGTAAAATGACAAAGAGGGGGAACAATCTAACATAGCCAGGTACTGCTGTTGCATCAACTCACATCTTGGCCTTAGTATTGATTAGCCAAAGGAAAGTCATTGAGGCAGGAGGAGAAAATGAGCTTTAGATGAAGCCTCTGATGAACACAGAGAAAGAAATATTTCTTTGGAAGTACAGACTTCCAGAAATAAAGGGTACTAATTATGTGTTGTTTCTAACACTGTACAAACCACATCCTGCTAATGGAGAGTACTGGGAAAGGTTCCTCATGTAGGTGCATGGCAAGGGAGTCCAACCATGGAAACTCAGTCTTGCAAGATCAAAATGTGGGGGCTGACATTTGCATGCTGGGAGTACAAACCGTGATCCTTTATTTCACTTAGTAACCAGAGAAGAGATAATTGTTAATTTAATCAAATGGAGGAAAGCAAGGCATTGCACTTGGCATGAATAATCACTTGCACAAGAGCAGACTGTGAAATAACTGTCTGGATGTCAGATCTGCAGGATTTAATGGTTAATGTAAGTCAACAGTTTCATGGCATTGCTCTAAAGGCAGACCTTTTTGTGATAAACAGGAACTATGTGACCTTCAATGTCCTTTTCAACTCAAACCATTCAATGTGGCTTTTAATAAAAGGAGTATATTTTGGGATTCAGATTTGCCATGTCAAGAGAAACATGCTCAAATGGAAAAAATCTAGAGAATGGCAGCATGAATGATCAGAGAGCTGGTAAAATGGTCTCGCAAGGCAAGAGCTGAGAGAATAAGACTGTTTAGTCTACAAAACAACAAGACTGTGACGTAATGCTTTTTGAATTTTTAAATATATTCCATAGTTGCTGCAAACAAGAATAATTTATGCCTCATGCCTGGGGCAGACCAGGTAGAAGGAGAAATTTAGGCTGACTACTAAAAAATATTTTCTAAGAGTGAAATTAACAAAGCAAATGGATGAGCTGCCTGGGAAGATGCTGATATCTCCTCTATAAGAGAGGAGACTCTTTTCTTTAAGAAAAATATTAAACAAATGTCCAATTTTAGTATTAGACTAAAATAATGAATACTCTTCCAATGTTAAATCAAAGGTGATGCTCTTGTCTATCTGATTTTTGGAAGAAAACCTACCTGGGTAGAACTTTTGCTTGCCTAAGGAATAAGTCACGTTTTGCAGTGATTTCAAAAATGTTAAGATTAATAGCACACAATCAATATTTTTAACATGATGAAATCTAATTTTAAGATTATCTATATTTCTCCTTCTTAGTCCAAAAGGCTTTGTTAATGAAGAAAAGTGTTTCATGAATAAAATCACATATTCACAAAATAACAGAATCACAGAATGTGTCTGGTTGGAAGGGACTGTGGGTCATCTGGTCCAAACTCCCTGCTCAAGCAGAGCCATCCTAGAGCACACAGCACACGATTGTGTCCAGATGGTTCCTGAACATCTCCAGTGAGCCTGGGGAATCTGTTCCAATGCTTGGTCACTAAACACAGTAAAGAAGCTCTTCCTCATGTTCAGGTGGAACTTCTGTGCATCAGCTACTGCCCATTGCCTCAGGACCTCCAAGCAGAGCCTGGTCCCTCCTCTGGCCCCTCCCTGCAGACACTGACAGACACTGATGAGGTCCCCTCTCAGTCACATCTTCTCAAGGTGAACAGGCCAAACTCTTTCAGCCTTTCCATGTCATAGAGATGTTCCAGTTCCTTAATTGTATCTGTTGCATCTAATGTATCTATTGTAATGAGCTCTAATGTCCCCCAGGATACCATTGGCCTTCTTGGCCGAAAGGACACACTGCTGGCTCACAGACAGTTTGCTGTCCAACAGGATTCCCAGGTCCTTCTCTGCAGAGCTGCTTTCCATCAGGTAACCCCCAGTCTGTACTGATGCATCTAAGATTTTGAGAAAATCAGAAAATAAAAACAGAGTAACAATATTCATAGTTGTGATCCTATGTTTTTCATCTATAAAGTTTTCCTTCTAGTTTTCATGCTCACCCTCAGACTTAAGAACACCCAACAGAAATTTTCTCTTATTGAGGCATTCTAATGTTGTACAGGCCTATATTAATCTACAGTTATTCTGTGGAAACCACAGAAAACTTGGTAATCCAGTTGTCATTTACAATAAATATTCAATGCAGAGATAATTTCTGGTAATTGTCATCAGCATTTGTGCCAAAACTCCACTCATTCAATGAATACTAATTTAGTCTGTCTAAATTGTCAAGTAATATTTAGGCTGGAACACTTAAAGAGCAATTGAATACATAATTTCAATTGATTTCACATTGCCATTTCACTTTCATCTTTCAAGAGGACATGCATCTTTGAAACAGATCAGAAGGAATACCATGAAATTTGTTATCTTATTATTACCTGCAGAATTTCTTTCCAGTAAGTTATTCCATAAAGAATGATAAATACAAAACAATTCAGAAAGCCTTACTGATTTTTCTTTTCTTTTAAAATTAATTGAAAACTTTTAAATGAACAGGATCATACTTGTTTGAGTATATAGAACATTCACAAAACAGAAATCCTATCAAGCAATCAAAAGGGAAGAAGTGAAAACTTTCCCACATCAATTTTTTATTCAAGTTTTGACCTGAGATCAGTTTTGTCATCCATATTTCAGGTTTTAATATTTGACCCGTCAGTATTTGGGGAGCTATACAAGCTATAAAGAGCAACAACACAGCATTAAACATAAGTTATAAATTCTGTACAGACTTTGTCCTATGACTAGGACCACCGTTCCTAGTGTTCACCTGCCAGAAGAGTTAGAGAAGAAAAATCATGACGACTTTCCCAATCAAGTGCACTACTAGTGGCTCCTGGATGCCTTGTGTAATTACCACAGCCTAAATCTTGATTGAATTGGACACAAAGAATTGTCAATTCAGGTGTGTCTGCTCAGCTTATTCAGAGTGTGTTCAGAATAACAGATTTAATTTTGTGTACTGACCACTATACATATATTTGACCAAATATTTGGGAAAAAAAAAAAAAAAGCCCTGACCAATGTCATAGGAAAATTTTCCTTCACAATACAATCAAAATACATTCAATGGTTGAAATAGAAACATTTTCCTTTTAATATCCCCCATGTTTCATATTCGGACTTAAAAGAATGCAGAGCTAAGGCAAAGTATTCTCCTTCAGTGTAGTCCTGCTCTCTGAGTATTTCATATCTCCTAGTTGTCCACCCTTTCCCCAGGCACCATGCAGAAAGCTTAGTTAATTCATCAAGCATCAGAGATTTCACTCCAAATCACAAGTCTTAGTTAAGTGAAATGTCTAGCTGTTCCATGATGCTCGATTTATTGTAACACTGGAATGAAAATAGACAAGTCAAAATAAAATGTGAGAAAAACTGAACAAACATTCTTTAATCTACACTTTTAAGGAAACTGTGGCAAAAGACAGATGTCTTCAAAGATTCAGACACCTTCAAATACAAGAAGAGCTTTCCTCTATTCTGTCAACTCAGTGTTATAACAGCCTGCAATCAATTTAAAGCCTTCTAACTCCATATTTGAGTGGTCATTCAGAAGCATATGACATTAAAAAAATGACTTATTCTTCTGTCTACATAACAGAATCCCAGCTCTGAAAACCCGGTATGAAAACAATATGTGACCTCATTCAGGACAGAGTAGGTGGCAGAGCAAGGACAGTAGAGCATGACATTGTAAGGGCCATTGTAAGGTTCGTCTATTATAGTATGAACAAAGCAATACCTCACTTTAAACTAAGTTTTGTCCTTTTTACACTCTTATGAAGAGAAGTTCTCTATGAGACCCTTCAACTTTAGTTCTGTATTTCAAAGTATATTCCCACTTGTGACATCTGGTATCCTTATTTTTTTAAGCAAAACAAATAGTACAATTTCAAGGACTGTAAATATCAACCAGGTCAAACCCCAAACATAAGAAATAGCTGAAGAGATAATTTTGCATGTGAAAGTAGGTTTTCAAAATAAATTCTTTGCCTCTGAATATGGAACATTTCAGCTATGTAGTTGTATAAACCAGGACTATATAGGTCTGGGAGTGTACTGGCTAGCTCAGCTCTGCAGTCACATAAATGACTCCTTTGCGGATTAAGTTTTCCATATTAGCAAGCAGTAAAACATACAACACCTAAAATTCATCTGTTCCTAAGGGTTTTAGTATTTTTTTAATGACCATTATCTGAGACGGCTTCCACCAATATGGAAATACATCTTTTAGTAGTTAAGTTTTTCAGTTTTCAGTTTCCCTTCGACAATAGCTTGCAGTGCACTTATTCCATTGTGCCTGAGTCTTTTCCCTGAAGGTTTAAGGAGCTATTTTAAACATTTGACAATGACCAGTCACAGCTGTCTTGACCTATCATACTAAACAGACTGGACAAACTAACCCTGTCTTCCCGAGTTTTCTACCAATGGGGTGGTGTCCTCTGGCTTTCTTAGAGGGGAATGTTGCTGCCTTCCCATCTTCTTTCTTTCAGCTGATCTCTCAGAGACACTAACTATCCACAGACTCCTGTTTGAGGAGAACTGAACCAGGACAGTGCTATTTTCTAAAGTTCATTGTCATGGACATGTGTGAAAAGTCCCTTAAATGGATAAAGTGGGGGACAGAGGACTGTGCTAATTTTCCTGTGGGATATTTGCCTGTCAGAGCAATGCTAGGACAGGAAATGCCATACTTACTTTGCAGAAATAGAGTTTCTCTACCTTGCTGTTTTTCAAGAACTGTCAGGTACCAATGTATACATCACCTCTAAGAGCACAGAGTAAAGACTCACCAAGGAAATATCTGAAGGTTTTTACACCCGAGAGTTTATTTCCCACTAGATTTCTTTGCTTAAGAGAAAAGCCTGAACTATCATTTATTTTCTAAATATTAGAATAATAAAGCTGTATTATGATTAGTATAATTGGATATTGCTTAAAGAAATTTCCAAGCTATCACTTGGAAATATCACTTGCTAACACACCAGTACTGTTCTGGACAAAGCAGTAGGAAAATATGAGAGGAATTTCCTATCGAAGACTTCTTTTATACAAAACCCTGGATTCTTCTTAACAGTATGCTACTTCTCTCCTGGCTTTTTTTGGACTCCATTTACTTGACTAAAGGTAAATATCATTTCACTCTGGAATTATAGCAGTACATATCCTGGCAAGTTTATGCACAAAAGTTGAGATCCACCCATCCTGATATATCAAAGTATCAATTTTCTAAGATGCCTAGTACCTTCCCTCTGAAGAGAAAACATCATAAATACTACTGATTTTACAGAATAAGCAGAAACCAAGTACTTCTTTCTTTTTCACTCCTTAAACTGACTGCACAATCCTGCGGCTTCTGAAAATTCATATTCATTTTCAGTCTATTTCCATGATCATTTGATCCAGCAGCTGACATACAATTTTCTGAGGTGTAGATAATTAACAAAAAATAGTTACTGCTTTTAAAATGACAAAAACTTGTATTCTCTTAATGCCAATTATTTAAGATATTGGAGCACTTTTATAGTATGTTTGCCTGAGAAGTTTACATGTTGTACTAGACTTTTTATTAGAGTTGTGAAAAGACCCATTTTATCTTGCTCATGAAACAAAAATAGTCAAGAAAATAAGATGAAGGGACCTTTCAAAATAAAACACTTGATTTTATTTCCATATCTTTTATCATTTCCTTAAAATTACATTGTTTTAGATGCAATTTAGATGCAACAGAGCAGCTGTTCCGCTCTCCCGTAGCCCTTTCGGGCAGCCCCAGGCTCCTGCTCTGGCTAGCTGTTGGCTCCGCAACACGGTGACGATAAAGGAGGTGAGAAGGGTCCCTGCACATCAACCTCAGAGGAACTTTTATTTCACATGACAACAAGCTGGTTCCCAGAGGCAGAGAGACCCCACGGTCAGGCAGGCAGAGGTTTTATATCGGGACGGGAGGGGTGGAAAGAGCACTTGGACAATTGGTCTCAGGGCCCGGGGCGGTACATGGGCGGAGTTGGGGTACTGGAACCAATAGGGAGAACCCGAGGTTGTGGCCAGGACTAGGGGCGGGGAACGGAGGACAATGTGGGAAGGGCAGATGATATAGCAAGAAAAGGAGTGGGAAAATTCAGCACTACATTACGTATTTAAATATCATCTAGGAATAGTACTTTGCTGTAAGAAATTTAGCATTTTTACTTAAAAAAAAAACAAACCAAAAAAAAAAACCCAAACCAAACAAACCAATTAAAAAATTTGAGCTGCATGAATTGCATTTCATCCAGCAAAAATGAATGCCAGTTTTAGTACAAAACCGGAGCTGATTACCACAAGGATATGTTTTGATTAACTTACCTGATGACAAAATTTGTTCTGTTCATTCAGCTGTAATATCCCATTGTCACCACTCTTCTTAAGGAGACTAGAACATATTTTAATTGTTGTTAGGTGCTTCCTCAACCAGATACAAGGCACAGCTCTGCACAGCCAGGCTCGTATTTTAGCTTAAATATAATTTAAATATGCACACATGTAAGTCAGGAAGTAACATTCACACATGGCCAGTGAGATGCAAGTTTCAAATCTGAAATGTGGAGGACAGCATCTGGTGCCTCTGAAGGTGGGAATATAGTCTCACAGTACCTTTTGAAGATAGGCTTGGTTCACCAGGGATAAAAATGAAATGTTCCTCCCATGAATAATTGTAAACACACCTTGTGATGCACAGACATGTACACGCAGACAGTCACAGTTACAACTCATTAGCATTCCATATATTAATCTGTTAGACAGTTCTCCTACACACAAGTATTCTACAAAAAAACAATTTGCAGACTTCCTATTACCCTAAAGTGACATAATATTAGACTGTCCCAAGACATTGATCAAAAGGCACGCATATCATTGCTCCTACAAAGTCTTTGTCTATCAGCATCAAATTCAGTGGACTGGGAAATATTCAATGTCTAAATGATGTTTAAAGTTTTGGTATTGTGTTCCTATTCAATGATACAACCCACGTGGCTTCCTTTCTGCATGTCTCTAGTGTCTGTTGCTCAGCTGAACAAGTAAGTGAACAATCCTCTGATAGTTTATTATCTTTTTTTCCTACTGTTTTGAACATTTAAGAAATACTGCTTTAAATTATTTTATTTTGCTATGAAATAGTAAAAAAATTCTCATAATTGAGATATAAGCAGTTGGCTAGCATCCTGCCCTTCATTCTTACCAGCTGCTTTTATCTGAAGGGCTGTATTTTGGGCACAGATACACTGGCAAAGGGCAAAACTTAGGGAGGTGCTGTCCTCTCCATACCCATTAGTATTAATTTCTATAGTATGTCCCTTTATGACATGGGGATGTAAGAGAACTTATTTTCCTTCTCTCTCTTCCTATTAACTCAGGTGGGAAAATAGGAAGTAGATGACTGGTTAATAGTTATTTTTTTCTCTTTCTCTTGAATTTGTATGTTTAGGCTATTGTGAATCATAAAACCACAATACAGTTTTTGTTGGAAGGGACCCGTAAAGACCATCTCGTCCAACTCCCTTGCAAACAGCAGGGACATCTTCAACTTGATCAGGTTGCTCAGGGCCCTGTCCAACCTGACCTTGAACTTTTACAGGGATGGAACATCCATCATCTCTCTGGGTAACCTGTTCCAGTGTTTCACCACACTCATCATAAAAACTTTCTTCCTTTTATCTAGTCTGAACCTACTATATTTTAGATTAGAAATATGGGGTTTAAAATTATTTTAATTTTTAAATTTTCATAAATTTAATAAGTTTAAAAATATGAGGGACTGCAAGTACTTTAAGCTGAGTGGACGTCTAATCCATATCTCTTTTCCCTTTTTGTCATGTTTTCATGGGCCCAAGTGCACAGAAGGGAAGGAAGATATTAGGATGGTTTGACTTGTACAGACTGCTCTAGATGAAATCTAATTTTAAGCATACAATTAAACTAATTTATGTTTAATCCATAGAACTGTTCCTGAGGCCAGTTGAAGCCAATGAAGTACACACAAGGATATGTGCAGGAGGTAGGTCATACAAGTGGAACTACTGAGGACATTTCTCTTCTGGAGTTCTTGGTCTTTTCACAGTAGGTGTTCAGTAAGTGTATTGGCTGTCTCAGCAGTCCAAGGACATAAATTTTTTCTTTGCAGCCATTCCTGGAGGCTAACACACTTCACCAGAGAAAGGGCATGAGGTTCAAGCACAGAAAGCGCCATCACAGACAGTGTACCATGTTCAGAAAGGGAAAGAGCAGAAGGGGGTGGAACTGGTCATTTATCAAAATATCTATTTGTCTTTTTAGATTTCTTATCCTCATGATACTGAAGTCCCCTCTAATGCAAAGCAGTCTATGTTCGTGAATTATGCATAATGGTGTCTAATTATTTGTATAGACAGACCATATTGCTGATCATTGCAGTATCTGGGTCTCCAGAATAATTTACTTCCATTAATCTTCAACTGACTATGTATAAAACAAGCCCTATCTCCTTTGACAAGCACAGCTAAGTTTGCTCTTATTCACTTATTCAATATCCAGGCTTCTTGACAAAGCAATACTGAGAAATAAAAATGGTGAAGCAGGAAAAAAGAGTCCTAGACATATACCAGTATGCTCCCTAAAAGATAATAGAAAATTATCAACTACAACTTAATGTTTTCCATCTCACTCTTAGATTGTTGACCACCTTCAAGTTCTTTTAATGTATAGTAAACATTCAAAGACATACTTTCAGCAGAAGACCCCTGACTCTGGCAGCATTACAGTAGGTGTTAGCCGTGAGTTATCCCAGCCCTCTGTGCAATACCTCAGAGATTTCTTGGCATCCATGAGTCAGTGACCTGTTTCAAGTAGCAATCTGTATTCTCATCGCTAAAGCATTCTAGAATATTGCTTTTAAAGAATTCTAGTGCTTATTAAGAAGGGTTTTATGCAAATAAATAGCCAACAGCATTGTGTGCACAGTTTTCCTGTCAAGATTAAGAAAATCCTATGTAACTACTACTTGTTGTGGTCCATTTGTTAACCTGCTTCACTGTGTTTCACCAGATTTTTGTCTTAGTTTTAAGGGAGAAAAAAAAATCCACAAAGATGTCCATGCCCTTTGAAATATACAGGTATCCATATCTATATGTATGTAGAGTTCAAACTCATTCATATCCACTTTACCCAGGATGCTTCCAGCAGTTTACCAGTCTATCTGTAGACAGCAAGTGCTTAAAATATACACTGCTGTTCTGCAAAAATAAGGATTGGAGCAATTAAGAAAAATTATTGCTATAAACCTGATTCATTACTGTTGTTTTGACTTGAATAATGGTAACTGGGCTCTGGATTCCTGTTATTGTGAAGAAAAAATTAGTCGCACTCATTCTAACCTACCTGTTGGTCTGTCATACAAGGTTAAAATTTTCAGATAAAAAACACAGAAGTGTGGACAAACTTTTGAGGAAGAATCTGGTAATTGAAAAGTATCTTTTTGATATAAAATGAGTCCATATAAAACAATTTAAAAATATTTTGAAAATCTTCAGTTTCACTTTATAAACACATTTTAGGAATACCAATTTATATCTTGAAGAAAATATACGTCATGCTACCTATTGCTGGCTGCTTAGGAGCATTCACTATTGGGTAGCCATTGTCATTTTAACTGACAAAAATAAATTTATCTGTGCATGCAGAAGGCATGAATTTTTATTGCCACCGGCAGTATGTTCTTTAGGTAGACAAAAGTGTTTTGTAGTAGTGGAAAAACTGAAAAAGAATAGTTGTAGCATTTTCATATGAAATAGATGATGGTAGTTATAGAACAGAAAAGTACTTGCTAATATAGATTTAATAAGTAAAAAAGATCTTTAATGAGAAGCATATATATGAAAACATTGCTCAAATTTAGGTAAAGTAGGGTGAAAGAAAAAATTATGGAGCACTTAGTGAAATAAACATCTGATTTGGGGATTTGCAATTCCTTCAAATTTGGTGAAACATTTCATTTTTTAAATGGAAGTTGTCTGCAGCTTTATTATTACAATTAACCAGTTTTGTATATTTGGCTGTAAGATTTTCCACATCACTCAGATATCTCTAACTGAGTATTACAAGAAAACTTCAATCAGGCTGGTACAGAGAAAATATTGCTAAATGTGTCAAATCTACTTTTTTTCATCCTTTGAACTTTTTAATATCCCAGAAAATTAGAAGGATGGATATGTTTGCTATTTTAGGCAAAGTCATAATTTACAAATAACTCAGGTCATAGCTGCTTGTAGGGGCAAAGAGTTTCAGACATTGTATTTCAACAAATTCCACGCACTGAGTCCTGGGTTAGAGCAGGACCTTTAAGGAGAAGAATGTCTGTTAGACAAGGGGTTCACCAATCCTAGTGACCTGTTTCCAAACAATGAACATTCAGGAGAGAATTGTAACAAGTCAGGGACTTTTTCTACCAGTCGTGAAGCAAAATTACACAAACCTGAGATGAGGGGCAGTGAAGCTTTTTTTTCTTGGTCCAGTGGGCCAAGACACTGTGGAAACAATGATCTTATCAGTATCAGTATCTTTTCACTGTTCTATGGGTCCTTTTAGATCATTGTCCTGAAAACAACTAAAGACAATGAATTCTCCACTGAGAATGTAATTGAGTTAGACAGTGTACAAAAAGAGTTCAGAAAAGAAACTATTTTTTTCTGAATGCTACTTTTCCAGAAAATTTGTTTGTTTACATCCCTGAAAGGAATGATGCTTGTTTGACATGGAAGTCAAGTAAGACAGGGTTGATAAAAAATTTACCAGCTGTACTGGCACGAAGGCACACATTTCTTTATCTTGATCTTCAGTTCAGAGCTGGCATAAAAAAAAGCATGGACATAAAAGGACGTTGGTCATTCCTAATCAAAACAATTATTCGTTAGGATTAAAGTTTAGGAAAAACTCAATTAAAAAAAAAAAAAGGAGTGACTCTAACGAAGCAAAATGTGGAGAAAGTTGAGGGATTTCTTAGCATCAAGATGTGATCCATTCCATTAGTTTAGACTGAAAATTGTATGCAGCATGTACATCAAGAAGAAAACAATGTAAAGAAAATTAAAGTTTTGAAACACAAGGGATTTTTTTCTTCTCTGTGCTGAACTAACTTTATGAAGAAACAGCACAAAGACTTTAATAAACCATGAGTTATTATGGGAAGAAACCACATGTTTTATTTTTAAAAACTTTCTTTCGTCTGAATTGATGTGTGTAGTCAATAATTTCAAAGTGAATATCAAACAATAAAGGCTGAGTGAAGCCCAATTATGTGTCTATGAAGGATATAAAATGAAAATATTTTTAAGCGTTTGCATTTTTGATTTACAGGATTTCTACATTTTGAAGTTTTTTGAATTGAACTTCAATTAAAAGTGAATGGAAGTATATTTATAGTTACATTTATGTTTATGTTTATGAATATATTAATGGCAAAAGGAAGGGTAAGACCAATGTCTGTTCTCTACTGCATGTGGGAGGGAACTTAGTAACTACAGATGGGGAGAAGGTGGAAGTGTTTAACATTTTCTTTGCCTCAGTCTTTAGTCAGAAGACAACTTGTCCTCAGGACAACTGTCCTCCTGGGTTGGCAGATGGTGTTAGGGAGCAGGATGGTCCCCCTGTTATCCAGGAGGAGGCAGTCAGAGAACTGCTGAGCTGCTTGGATGTTCAGAAATCTATGGGACCAGATGGGATCCATCCCAGGGTGATGAGGGAGCTGGCAGATGAGCTTGCGAAGCCGCTCTCAATCATTTACCAACAGTCCTGGCTCACTGGTGAGGTTCCGGATGACTGGAAGCTGGCCGGTGTGACGCCCATTCACAAGCAGGGTAGGAAGGAGGATCCTAGTAATTATAGGCCAGACAGTCTGACCTTGGTACCGGGCAAGGTAATGGAGCAGTTTATTCTGAGTGCCATCACACAGCACCTACAGGATGGTGGGGGGATCAGACCCAGCCAGCATGGGTTTAGGAGGGGTAGGTCATGTTTGACCAACCTGATCTCCTTTTATGACCAGGTGACCTGCCTGGTGGATGAGGGAAAGGCTGTGGATGTTGTCTGTTTAGACTTCAGCAAGGCCTTTGACACTGTCTCCCACAGCACACTTCTGGAAAAGCTGGCAGCCCATGGCTGGGACAGGAGCACGCTTCGCTGGGTTAAGAACTGGCTGGATGGCCGGGCCCAGAGAGTGGTGGTGAACAGTGCTGCATCCAGTTGACACCAGTGGTGACTCTCAGGAATCTGTGCTGGGACCAGTTCTGTTCAATACTTGTATTGACAACATGGATTAGGGTATTGAGACGTTCATTAGTAAATTTGTGAATGACACTAAGCTGGGAGCGTGTGTTGATCTGTTGGAAGGTAGGAGAGCACTGCAGAGAAGGTTGGAGGGATGGACAGAGTCCAATAAGATGAAGTTTAACAATTCCAAGTGCTGAGTCCTGCATTTTGGCCACAGTAACGCCCTGCAACGCTATAGGCTGGGGACCGTGTGGCTGGACAGTGCCCAGGCAGAAAG
>VZTI01001216.1:313331-437907 GCA_013397865.1 Struthidea cinerea | reverse complement strand
GGCGACCTTATCACTCTCTACAACTTCCTGAAAGGTGGTTGTAGTCAGGTGGGGGTTGGTCTCTTTCTCCAGGCAGCAGCTGACAGAATGAGAGGGCAGAGTCTTAAGCTGCACCAGGGGAAATATGGGTTGGATATAAGGAAAAAGTTTTTCACAGAAAGAGTGGTGAAGTACCGGAATTGTCTGCCCAGGGAGGTGGTGGAATCACCATCCCTGGATGTGTTTAAAAAAAGATTGGATGTGGCACTTGGTGCCATGGTTTAGTTGAGGTGTTAGGGCATGGGTTGGACTTGATCATCTTAGAGGTCTCTTTCAACCTGCTGATTCTGTGATATTTATATTTATATTTATATTTATATTTATATTTATATTTATATTTATATTTATATTTAAACAGTAGTCGGAGGTTTTCCGTTTCAATATCCTCAAAGACCTCTATAATATACTTTATTCTAGAAATCACTAAGTAAATACATTAATTCTCAGGAAAGTAAAAGCAAGTAAAAGTTGCAGGGTAGTAATCACCTTAAAATGAGTGGATGTGTCAGATATATCTAATCACTCTAAAAGTTTTGGCTTGGTCCCTAAATTATCTGCACAACAACCTGATATGTGTTGATTATATTCTTCTCCAAGACACTCTTCACTGTGGGACGTATCAGCAAAAGACTATATATGCTTGCATTTTATTTCCAAAATAATCTGAGAAGTTTCTTATCTCAAATAATGACAATGATTGCAGATGTTGAAGCATATTTAGAGTTATAGGCCACTATAATATGCTCATAGTTATAGGCCACTATAATATGCTTGTACAATAGTCTCATATTCTTGGAATATTCTCAAGACCCCCATTAAAGTCACAACAATACTACTTACAGGCCAGATCAAGATTTAAATGCAACATACCAAACTACTTTTATCAGCAGAATGTCTGTTTCAGATTGATAGAAATGTGTTTCCTACCTCAAAGTATTCTGGTTTTGCAAGCCTGCTTATCACAGATTGGTAAAATGACTTGACACATTCAAAATAAATAACCCTAAAAAGGCAGAAACAATATTCCAAACAAAACTTCTGAATTCTATAAATAAAATATTGCTCTATGGTAGTCCAGCACTCCAAAAATATAGTTCTACAAAGGAGAATGTGTTAATAGTTGTCTGTGTTCCTAAAACCATGTATTATCATAAGAATAGGACAGAGGAATAAGGAGACCATTTTAATACTGTAGATGTAGAAGCCATTTTGGTACGTCTTTTCTAACAAGTGCCAGGACTTACAACTCATAATTTTCAATTCACTGTCATCTCACAAAAAAAGAAAATTATTTTCTTGGCAAAATAATGTGCATGCTTTATACTTGCTATGTAATTTATCAAGCATATGACCAATAAGCATTGCTCTTGATCATAATTGCAAAGTCTTTATATAACAAAATTATGGCGATATAAAATTGGGAAAATACTCCAGAATTTCATTTAACTCACTCTTTAGTCAAATGGTAGATTCAGATATTCCTTTATCTCAGACCAATGTGATTCAGAATGCACAAATTTGCAGCACTTCCTATAAAGAAGAGATGCCTGGCAGGCATCAGCAATGCAAATAGTGTCTTGTTTTACTCTTGTCCAAGCTAGAGAAATTTTCAGGCATGCCGTATTTTGGCAGGCTTGGAAAAAAAAAAAAAAAAAAGCCCAAACCAAAAATATGTGGTTCAGCTTGGAGTCTGTTCCCTCCCCAATCAGTCTGCAAGTGCAGATGTTGGTTAGCATTGGTGGCTGTGAAACTAAACCTGCAACATAAATAGATGTTTAATTTTGAAGTAAGTCTTTGGAAACATACTTCTCCAAAACTACCTGCTGTGAATGTCCTGGGCATCATTCATTTTTCAGTAGTTGTATTTTTAAGAAACCTTGTTATGTCTTCTGGAAAGTAGCTACCTATTTATTTCAGCCAAGGGATTCTGCACGTCCCACAAGGTGGGGTTTGAACTGCTTAAACCTTTTGGAGAGCGGATACTTCTCTTCTGCTTTCACTGTTGATTAGGTTTGCTTTTTTCCTTTCCCCTGTTTTGAAGTTCATCTACAAGCACCAATTTCCTTTTCCTATCATTAAGAAAGAAAGAAGAACAAAGTAAAAATTAGTATGTCAGATGTAAAGACAATGGCTTACTATTTTACAGTTGCATTTTAAAGCAAAAACAAGCCCCTATTATTTTTCTAGCTATGGTTTTAGAAAGGAAAGCTGATAGGCAGTAACCAACCCCAATCACCAAGTGAGTAACCAAATCCAAATATAAACCTGTGGGTCATTCTCCTGGTGAGTATCTTTATCTTGTCTTTATATTTCTTGAAGATATAAAAAAGAAAATACTGGTAAAAAACCAGACCCATTTCAATTCCACAGTTCAAGGCATAATCTTTTTATACTTCCAGATAACACTGAAACAAACAAAATATATTTTTGGCTAGAGATGAGGGGTTTTGTTCAATAAATACTTTACTGTGATTTTTAGCAGCTTAATTAAATATTTAAATTATCTTTTTAGTTCTCTTTTGAACTTAAGCTTTTACTGGATGCAGTAAAAAACTGTAGGTCAAAGGGGATAATTCTGAGCTGGACTGTGACAGTTTTATTTTTTTTCCAATTAATCACAAGCAGCATAGCTGAACACAGGTGGAAGGAATGATACCTTGAGATTCTTTCCAAACTTAATTATTCTATCAAATGAAATACAATAGCTAAACTCCTAAGGATTAAAGATTATCTCAGTAAAAATGAAAAAAAAAAAAAAAAATAAGAACTTTCATGCATTCCCTTTCATGACTCAGCAATGTCAGGGATCTCAAAATATCTGTCAGTATGTTCCAGGGTTACAGTGGTGTTCAATAGTAAACCTAATAAAGGGAAGAAAGGACTGGATCATGTCCAGGAGATTTTTTGCCAACTTAAGGAGAATAGAGAAGTACGGAAGTTGTTTGGAAGACACTTTTGTTATAATATGATTCATTCAGAGCTTAATAGGGTGAAGTTACACAAAGTGTATTTCCTGGGGGAAAAAAAGGAGAAGATAAAATTTGATAGATGTACTAAATTGTAACAGTAGCCAGAAAACTGCTTTTCTGTCTCTCCCCTACTAAGCAGACTGTATTGGCAGTGAAGAAATCACAGCCCAAGCGTCATTGCTGAAAACTCAGCAGACTTTGTATATGTTGACTCTTGAGTGCGATCACAACACGTATAGGAAAGTAGTTTGGGTATGAGAGCAGGCATACTAACAAGTTTAAGTGCTTTTTTGTGTTTTTCTGCTAGAAAGTAACTCTTTTGAATTCTAAAAGAGATTTGCTTTTATTTTTTTAACGAGGACAAGGTTTTGAACCAGTATTTGCTGTTCACAGAAAGAGCCCATGTAGGACACTTCAGTATGAAGGATTCAGAGTAAAAGCAGTATTATCTGGGTTTAAATTAGGAAGCCATTATTTTACAGTCAAAATACTCATGGGATTTTGTTATCTAGTATCTTTTCAAAATCTTCCTTTCCCGTTTTCACACTTCAGTAGAACTACATTAGTGGCATTTTGGATTTTTCTTAAGTACTTATTTTTTATTTCTATACATAGTTAAGCACAGCAAGCGTGATTTCTTTTATTCATATGTAGTTGAACTCATGATTCAATAATATTCATTCTGTGGAATTTTGGTCAAAACAACGCTGCAGATTAATTCTTAATGAAATGTAACAGTCATTTTTAAATTGCTACATTATACAAAAGTGTATTAGTAAAGCACAAAAGCTTCCTGCAATTGAAAATATGCATCTTTAGCCTTTTTACCTTAAAAAACCTGGAAAAGCAGAAATATTTGATATGAAAAGGTTTAACATGCATAGGCAAACACATTAATAACTGTGTGTATATGAAAGTATTCTGTGTAGGCGAAAAAAGTTGAAATTACTTGTCAAAGTGTTGCTTAGTGGTTCTAAGTTAAATGTTGACATTTACCTTACTAAATCTCACAGTATATTACATTAACAGCTGTCCTATTTCAGCTGGGATAGAGTTAATGTTCATCCTGGTAGCTGGTACATTGCTGTGCTTTGCATTCCATGTGAGAATCATGCTGGTGACTCAGAGATGTTTTGGTGTTGCTCAGCAGTGCTCTCCCTAAATCCAGGACATTTCAGTGTCCCGTGCTCTGCAGCGATCAGGTGCCCAAGAGGCTGGGGGAGCATGGCCAGGAGAGCTGACCCGAACTGGCCAAAGGGAGATTGCACACACAGACCGACACGGCCAGGGTATGAACTGGGGGGGAGCTGGCTGGGAGGGGGCAGTCGCTGCTGGGGACAGGCTGGGCATCGGTCAGCAGGTGCTGAGCAACTGTGTCACTGTGCATCACTCGCCTTCCTGGGGTTTTATCCCTGTCTTTTTCATCACCGTACTCAGAATCCTTATTGTTATTATCATTATTATTATTTTTCTACTTAATTTCATTTATAAAACTATTGTTATCTCAACCCAAGAGTTTCAGACTTTTTTTCTGATTTCCTTGCCCATCCAGCCAGGAAGAGGGTAGTGGTGAGTGAATGGCTTTATGATATCCAACTGCTAATGGAGGATAAATCAGGGCTCATCAGTCTCAACTTCTAATAAGGTTTTATCAAAATGCATCATTGATAAACCGTGAGAAGTTTACGAAGACAGTGATTCTTTTTCAGGGCCCAAAAGAACACTAAACTTTTCAATTGACAATCCCAGTTTTTTCTCATGTGCTTTTTGAGTAGTTAGGCTGCTAGAATTTAAAATATATTAAATTTGAAAGATTTTTTTTTTAATTAAAGTTTCTGTCCCATAGTTAATTCTGATCTTTAAACTTTCCTTCTCAAACTAATTGGAACTATCAGTTCACAAAAACTGTCATAGGAAAAGAACTTTGTAAATTTAAAGTTGAAAGTGACTTTCAATCACCGTGCTGAAGGATTTTATTGCAATCTCAATACATGTGAATCCTTCCATTTCTGAAGATATGTTTTAATTAGGATCTGGTCCAGGTTCCTTACATTTATTAAAACATAGATTCATTCTGAACTAGGTGGAGAATTACAATTCTGAATTCCAAGATGGAGTGTGGTTATAGAACTCCTATGAGGGGCCTTAGTTCTAACAAGAGGAGACTTGGTGCATCTTGGTAAAATTTTGGTCACAGAAGAGAATTGGAGGATAAATGAAATATACTAAAATTTCCTAAAATTCAACTTACTTCTTTTTTTTTTTTTTTTCATTTTTAAGAGGAATTGGAATATTTGATTTCAATTTTTTAAGAATATTGTAAAATTTCAACAAATGAAATGGTTGTTTAATCTTTTGCCTATTCTGCATTGGCTAATCAGAGAACATATTTTCTGCTAATAGCCACAGTATTTATTCTACTATATACCTGATACAAAGCCAAAAAAAGGATCTTGTTTCTAACAATATTTGGATAGCTATCAATTTCCTACAATCTTACTGGTATCTAGGTTATATACTGGCAAAATATCTATCAACAGTCTGTAGCAAAACATGATAAAAGACACAAAACCTGGTTACTTTCCTGAGAACTGCATGAGATCTGCTGAAATGGAAATGTGATCATCTGTGTTTTGGGAGGGAGAAGATGGGAGCGACTGGTGTGAAATTATATTTTAATGAAAAAATTATTTTTACCCCAAAACTGAAATACTTACTGAAATAAAGTAATAAAGTTTGCAAAACTCTTGTGTCAAAAAAAAGGTGAATAGGCACATAATAGTATACTTTCAACTTTTAAAAAAGCAAATTTCTGAGTTCTCACATTTGTTTTATTCTCCTTCCTTGTGTAATTGTTGTGACATCTGAGTACCATATGAACCATTGAGCAATGTTTCATTTTCATGCAGTGCTGCAATATCACTCCTAAAAGACCTATAAAGAAACATTAAGAAATTTCACAAGCAGCTTCTAATATTTACGAAAATAAAAGCTCTACATTGATTTTAATGATAAATCTGCCAGAAAAGCACCCTACTAAATGGCCCCCACTGACTGTTAACTGAAATATTATTCAGTCTCTCATTTGAAGACATAGTGATGGATAAATAATATTTTCTACCCCCATATACACACAAAGAAATAATAAAGATTTGTAAAATTATATGTCAGTTCTAGGAAACTACATTGTAAAAAATGCATGTGATTGGAGCCCACCTATACCAGGTTCCATTCTGATTTAATAAAATGCTCCTGCCGATATGATCTTTGTTGCCCCAGAGTACTGCCTGGGAACTACAGAACAGTGCTAGACCACCAGAAAACCCTTTGCCAGCTGTATTCTTCCAGGCTTTTCCAAAAGTGGAATTAGGTTTGCATTGGTGTTATAGGGAGAAACCCTAGAAACCAAACAGGTCTCAGAAAGATGGCACTCAGACATTGCAATGGTTTGTCAAATTTTGTAAACTGAATATTATGCAAAACGGAAAGTCAGATTTAATCTTAATTTCCAGCTAAGATTGAGAGTGAAGAGCATAGTTTTTTTTATAAATGAAGCCTAAAAAGACTTCTGACCTCAAATTCACAGGAATAAAAAATATTTTTCATTATCAATCTTTGTATCCGCTGTATTATGTATCTGATAAATATTTTATCAGAAATGAAACAAAGCTAATTTGAATTACTGTCAATTCAAATGCATATTCTAACCACTAGAGTAAACTGTCTTTTAAAGAAATCTCTGTTCACATACAAAAGTTGTCAAAAATGTGGTGATAATTTGCTTAAAATGACTACAAGTAAATAAACAATAATCGTTTTTATTATGCTGCATTTATTTACATTATTATTAATTATACAGAGAACTTTAACAATATATCATCAAGCAGACCGGAATCAACAAAACTACAGGAGGCAAGAGTCTCCAGTATTCTTCTAGTAGCAGGCCAGAGCTGACTTGGGAGTAAGCAATGGAGAGTGAGGAAAAAAAGCAGAAACTTATGTTTACGTCATCCATCATCTCAGCAGCCTGGGAGCTTTGAATAGTTCCTGGTAGACATTAGGTTTGCTTCTCCCTGAGAAAAATATTGAAAAAATTAACATTTGCTGTCTCACTATTAATTCAGTCTGCTGGACAAGAAAAGGATAGACTTAGGTAACTTGGATTTTATTCATATAAAGCACCTGATATCTAGGAAAATATAATTTTCTCAGTAGACTGTAAAACATTCTGGTTTTTCAGAGAGTGGCTTAAAATGCTGAATAATGCAAAAATACATAGTCATATACAATATGACACAACAGAGTACAATAGCCAGAATAAATCCTATGTAATTTTGACTTCACATCTTATATTTCTTGCAAACAAGGTAAATTTCATGCTGGTAAGAATGCAGTAAAACTCTATAGCTTGTATTTTAAACCATACATCTACAACTGCATCAAGTGCTTGGTAAGCCAGTTAGCACAGCCTGTGCTTTTCTGTCTTAAGCTGAATGACAGACAAATGTCTTCAGCCATGCAGGCACTCATTAATGTACAGCTAAAGCCACCGCAGCGCAACCTGGAAACAATGCAATGCAAAAATGAGACCTCTGAAAGCCTGTGTAACCCAATGAGCACGTCTACCAGGAGCTGTTAGTCAAATAAACATCAGTTCATTAGTTTCTTATTGCTGGTTCTAAATGCATGAAACTCTCTGAGAAAAAACAAGGCACGATAGTCACAATCTGTTTGGGTCTGCTGAATCCAATCAAAAGGACTTGGAGAGTACATGTTGGTGCTGTGAGACTGAGGAATGCAAGTGGAGACACAGGGGCTGAGGAACCCTCCACAGTCTGTTTTGAACCTGCTAATGTGCTCTGCTCACTTAATGGCATCTTATAAAACACCTGGTCTCAAACACTCAAATATTGATTCAGTATATGGAAATCTGCTATTACACTACTGCTGTTTCTAGGAACAGCTTATATAAACAGAGCTGACATGATTGTGCCATATGGTTTTATTTCTGGAGTGCTTTGACTACATTTCTTAGGGGGAGGGGGTAATTGATTGGAGTGATTTATAGGTCCCCCTCACTTCCTTCAAGGTGGATGATGACTAAGCTGTATAAGCCACGAATTTTGGTGTCCAGGTTCATAAGGGTTGTCAGTTAATGGTTAACCTAATGACAAATCTCTGCTGTGCATTCACGTGTGACTCCAGTGAGTGGGTGATAAGGGCTAAATCCTCCATAGAGTACAAATGTGCAGGCTGAAAAGGAAGTACGTTTTACAGGCTCTGTGTGCTTTTACCATGCCACATTTACTGCACATTAGTGAAGGCAAATACAGCGAAATGAGAGGTTTTGAAGGGACAAATAAGTTGTGGTCCTCCCACAAACAGCAGTAACAACTTCAGTATTGTACCTGGATAAAGAGTGAAGCTGCAGGCTCTGGGTTAGGTGTAAAATTCTGAGGAATTTGGTCAGTTTTGAAGATGCTGTTTGTCCTGACATTCCTTCCTCATCAACCTGACTCTCAGGCTCTGCTGTCTCAGATTGTCTCAAAAAATTGCCGTCTTCCTGCCACAACTCTTTTATCGTTTTGTGGATTCAGTTATATCAAATCAAGGATCTGCAGAGTCACGGGAATGTGAACATCCTATGTGACATGAACTGGGTTGCAAGCAATTGAGCAGGAAGTGAAAAAGATGTATGCAACTGCTTGACTGTCTTCTTCCTTTATTCTGTGTATCTTCATCGTGAACATCTGAACCTTGAAAAACTGTTTTGTTCAACTGAATTTGAGCTACTCCCTATTCTCTTCACAGGCCTTTTGCTCACATAGGTTTCTGGGAGCACTTCATCTCCATATTTCCTCTAAGGACTAACAAAATAGACAAGAAGACGAATCAGCTGGCAGAATTACAGAGACACAGCTGTGCAACTGTCTCCTTGCACATATTGCAAATAAACCGTCTCTTAAATATTTGTACCACTTCTGTATTTTGGATTGGTTGCATTGTATCTATGCTAGGAACATACTAGATGGTTTCAATTGTTCATCATTTGATGATATTAATTGTACACCTGGTACTTATCTATTGTCCTCCTACCTATGCAGTTTGTCAGATGTGGGGAGCGATGAGCAGGAGCACTGTGTGGAGCTGCTTAGGCACACTGGCAAGGTTAAACCCTTGACTGGCCTGTCCCTTTTAACTCTCATATCATGTAAGTTGTGAAACACCCCAGAATGCCATATTGCAAATATGTAAATCACCACATCGGATTGGACTAACAGTCCATCTCATCAGAAGCATCTTACTATAGAAATATCACATGTTTTGACAAAAACAGTCCTGCAATAAACAATTTTTCTTGTTTGAACAGAACATTTCAGTCAGCTCAATGGCATTTATATATTATCAGGATATATCAAGTTCTGCTGACTCATTTTGCTTAGTGAAGGCTACTTCCTTGTCTTACCTTGGAATGACAGATTTATTTAATTGATTCAGTGCACTTATATTTATAGAAAAGATAGAAGAACACGTTTTACGTGCTTTGCCACTGTTCACCATTTTACAACTTTTGCCTTTCTAGTTTTTTTCCCAATGAGGAGATCTCTCCTGTTGATTTATTTCAGGTTTGGGTTTCTATTTTTGGTGGAGTATTTCTCTAGTTCATTAGTCCTGCTTTGGGATTCTGCCAACTAGTAGTATATACTTTTCAGCCAAAAGTGATAAAGGCTGAATCCAGTATTAAATATTAAATTATACTTGTCTTGTACAGGGTACTATGGATTTTAAGGTCTTCTATATCCTTCCCTATTCTTCCCTTAATAAAATTTTTAAACTGATGTTAATATATTCTAATATTTTTAAGGTGGCACTATATATGGAGTGGATTTAAAATGCAAAGAAAATATTTATTTTCACACTTCCTGTGTTTTAATATCTTGACTATAAACTCTAATTAAGGTCTTGTTTTCTCTTTCCCACTACCTAGCCATGCAGCCGGAAAAACAACGGGGTTTTCCACTTCCCTACATCTAAAAACAGTTTACAGATGTAGAGAATCTGCTGACTAGTCCTGTGTGGAGTTAAAAAAAAAGAACAGTACTTCCCCATTAGGAAAGCCCTCCTCTCTTAAGGCTAAGGGGTCAGAAACACCAGTCTCTGACATTTCTTCCACAAAACTGTATGTCATGGGCCAATCCTTCATATACATTCCTACTGCTTTTCTTCTGCTCCACCATTCCATGGCTAACCAGCTTTATCTGGTGGGCTTTTGTACTGAGAAGGAAGTGGTGAAACCAACCAGGGAGCTGAGAAATCTCAGTTGCAGCCCTTTTGAGGGGAGTCTGATATAGGATGATGCACTCTGCTAAGGGTGATAATCATTTGAGGTATGAGGAGAGGGACGGAACAGACTGTGATGCTGCAGGGTCAGGACAGCTGTTTTATGTGTCTGCCAGCAGAACAAGCCTATCCAAGCTCAGGCTGTTTTGTTCTTCAGCTACACCTGGTGCCAAGCACACTTAGCTCAGCCACTTTGTGGAACCACAATATCAGCAAATTAGTATCTCTCTAGCACAGCTTGCCAACAGGAAATGCAAGGAAAACAGCATTAACCCTGCACAGAGGTTCCTACCCTGCTCTTGCTAATCCCCAGGCCACTACTGAGGAGCTTTCTACAGCAAAGGGAGAAAGCAAAGTAGACATATTAACCTTAAAGTTTTGTGGCCTATAGGGACCAGTATGGACAGTGAAGTAGTAAGAGAAGTATTAGCAGAGCATGAAGAGAAGCACAGGGGTGACTTGAAGTGCAGTAAAATCAGGTGTCCAGAGGCAGTCTGGGTGGAGGAAGACATCCTCCTGGGAGACTGGACTCCTGCTGAGATCCTGCTTATTCTCAAGTACCCATTTAGCAGGGTCCAGAGGTCACCCCCACCCTGACCATCCCCACCAGGCACCCACCTTACCCTTGTCCCATGACAGGCCAGCCATGCTATATGAGTTCAGTGGGGTTCAAGGAATCAACATATCCAAAATGGCACCTGGGCTTTAGAATTTGGACTAAGCACCAGCTCCTCAGCTATCTTTCACAAAGATAATATAATTTGAATTTCCATGAAGATGTAAATTTTACCAGATGATGTCTCAAAGATGTATCCAAAATTTAAAATGTTTGCAGAAAGCCTGATGATTTCTTTTTTAGATATAGCCTAATGGAGTCACCACAAGATTTGCCTCAGCCAATTCCCTCCCTTCCTCATCTCTCAGTGTTTCTGTTTGAGTTGATAACACTCAACCTTTGAACTTTTGGTCTCTTTTTCCCCTGAAATGCCCCGCACCTGTATTTTTCTAATGTTTTCACCATTCCACAGGTATTTCTCCTGCTTCTCTCTTAGACCTCTGGTTTCTGCAAAGTACTGTGGCTCAGACTGTGACTTTCTGTGTGGCCAAGAAGTCCATAGAAATCTCGGAAATGAGATTTCACAAGACAGGGAGACAAACAGAGTTAAGTTAAGTATGGCTAGATGTGCATATAAGGGAGAAGTATGAAAATACCTCATTCAAGACTCCTGATCATCTAGTGATATTCAAATATGAGGATCTTAAGCACCTTAATTAGCATAATTGCAAACAAAATAAATTACAGCCGAAATATTTAATACAATTAAAAGAATGTTACATTGGACTGTGAAAACCAGATGAGCCTAATCAAACCCTAACATCTTATCTTGGGATTTTTTAGAAATCTGTTGTCCTCTCTGCTTGATTTGGTTTTAATTTAAATAGAAAAACAGATGGCGGCCACTACTTTGTATTCAGTTTAAATGTGACCCAGGGGTATTTCAATCTCTCTAGATAAATTGATTTCAAAAGAACCTAAGTGTTTAGTCAATATCTAATGGTGATTATTCATGGGCTTTCTGGTACCAGCAATTCTCAATATAAAATTTCCCATCATACAGGCTTGAATGTGAATTCCAAGCAATGCTTATTGCCATTTAGAGGTTTAGGATTGATAATACTCAATGCAGGATTGATGATTTTAATCACCATAATTCTTTTCATGAAGGCTTTGAGAAAACACTTCCTTTGGCTGTGGAGTATTCCATCTTACTCTTCCAGAGTATTTCACCCAAAATGCACATAAGTTTACCTTATTAGAAAAAAAACAGTAGCTGATTTTCTTATGTAAGAGACCCAATATAGTGATAAACTTTTACATAAAATAGCATAACTGACAAAACCCTTTTCTTGCATCAGTTGAAAGAACACTCTCAAACGGCTGTGTGTTGTACAGAAGAAAAAAAAACCAAACATTTGAATGTCTGGCAGACAACCTCCAGCACTTCTTGTGTTAATACCATTAATGTTCACATCATTTTGCTGGTACAGCTTTCAGCTTGTAACTGCGAGGCAAGAATCCGAGTTCTGTGAGATACATTGAAATAGGATACATATCTGGTGAGGGAAATCTGCCTAATTTAGGAGTTTATTATTATTTGCCGAGGTCCAAGTCATTGCACAGGTTTAGATAATGACTACAAAATACAAGTGAAATACTATAGTCACACTCTAAAGCAGCTGAGGGGCTGACAGAGAGCAGAGGACAGGTGTAGGACTAAGGTAGGCCCAAGTTGCCTAGCATATTGAACCGGATACTGTGTGCATCATTTGAAATTGGAAGGTTTGGCTTCTGTAGTGGGAGAAAGTTTGTAAAATATCACTTTTTTCATCTTTAAAATGATGTCTTAACTTCAGAACCACATTGTGTGTTTGGCAAGGAAAGAACAAGCAACAGCAAAGCAAGCCTCAAGTCATAGCAAACTGCTCTCCAGTCTGCTCTTTGGTGATCAGCCACAGGAGATCCCAGGAAGGACATCTGCACAGCGAAAACGCTTTGTGTCAGAGCTCTGTCCTCCAGATCAATGCTCTGTTAGCGATGATTATATTTCTGTGTACTTTTTTTATGCTACAAATAACATCATTCCTCTCTATAACGATGGAGCATAAGGCCAACAGTGGAAAGATCGCCTGGTGTTAGATCAGAGACCTAGGAGCTTCCTGATCACTGCCTGAGTGAGAGTCTGCATCCCTGTGTGCCAGTTCTTTGGTCTAAAAATAGGACAGTCGAACAGACCTTGTCTGTGAAGCATGAGGGAGACACCAAGAGCTTACTGACAAGGCTTGTGAGAACCTCATCTGTCAACATGAACATTATAACAAAAATGTCATATTTCTGAACCCCTACCACGAAAGGAAGGAAAACTTTAAAATAGTCAAGGTTTCAAATCTTGTCTTTCTCACATAGTTACTCATATATTTATTTAATACCCTCATGGTTTAACTTTAAAAACTAGTTTAAAATACATCTATCTGGAAAATAACAGCTAAATTTCATTTGACTGTGGAAAACTAAACCCATTAATTTTCTGGTTTTTGTCTCCAAAATGACTTCCCTCTTTGCAGGTTACATTCAACACAGAAGTACTGTAATATTAGTATAGCAATGTATAATTTATTAAACTGTATACCAGATTGTAATCCTTCCTATAAGTTCTGTTTCTCATCTAGAAATTTTGATCACTGTTAGCTCCCAAACTGCTCTGGGAAAGAAGAGACTTTACAAACACCATAAAAGTCATTTTCTCACAGCAACTGATAAAAGGACTAGAAGTATAGTTTAAAACATATAATACAATAAATCAGAGTTAGACAGTGGTGTAATAAAATAATGCTTGAAAAAGGGGAAATGAAAGATAAATATGAACAAAAACTTCTGCCAGCAGAGTGTTTTATGCCGCTAGAATAAATCTCCCAGGGAAAGTAAGGAAACATACCCTGTGTGTTTTTGCATCGTGAATGCACAAACTCTTCATGATATTGTTGCACGGAGTGATAGAGATATCTTTAAAAGGTGCTTTCAATATGCTGCCTGCTCTGCCTGCTTGTCAGAGATGATATATTTCTCAATGATTGCATTAAAAGTTATGTAAATTTCTTAAAGTCAAATTTTTCACCCATGTGTAAACTCATTTTCCAACTTCACATTAAATGGTTGAATATACACGCAAATCCCAATCTAGCCATATATATAAAATGTGTGATATTTGTAATCACTGCGAGTAAATTTGGTTATATTGGTTAATTCAGGAAAAATACATTAAAATGTGTAATTGCATCACCGTGAACACCATAGCAATAAGATGAGAAATATTCCTCATCATTAAAAATATTGCCCTTAGTAAGCTGTCCTTAATGTCATGTTGTTCAAGTAATTAAAATAGAAGTCATACTTAATTTTTTACAACCTTTACTGTGTTTATATTAGTATTTTTAAAAGTTTTTACCTTTTTATCCTACTCAGAAACTAAGAAACTGAATTCATTTATCATCTGTTAGTTTACTGGTGAAATGGTATGAATTTTTTACTATTTCTTTCCCACTGCTATAAATTTGAATGTAGAACCTTGCTATAATCTGGAAACAAAATCCATATGCAAAAAAATGTGCAGGGGATGACTTGTGACAGAAAAAAAATCACTCTAAATCCATACATTTTTGCCAGTTTTCCCTAAAGACATGAAAAGTTCAAGGGCAATGAGTGAAGCACTAAATACAAAGCCATATAGGGCTTATATTAATCAGTATATCGCATCTAAAAATTGTTGCTGTGTGTTTCAGATGCTTTCAAATTGAGCAGCATTTTTCTGTACCACAAGAGTGAAAGTGAGTAAAATTTGTTGCTTCTGTTAGCAAAGACTGCAGTATTTTCTCCATGTAAAAGCAAGAATTGTACTTTAAATATAAATTATATTCCAGCAATTATGCTACATTATGACCCAAGAGATGTGCATTCCTTTGATGTGACATTTACTGGGGAGTCACAGAAGGCTCATGTGTGCGTAAAGCTGTCGTAGAGGTTTCCATATCCCTTCCAGGAGAAGCAGGGCACTGCAGAAGTGTCACTGGAACCTGGCACAGTCCTCAGCTGTTCCCTGGGGACACTCTCCTCCTCAGACTTGTGCTGGAGTACTCAGGGGCATACCAACAGCTGAAGATAGCAGGAACACAAAGAAGGCTTCAAATCAGCCTTGAATGTATACACAGAATACAGCAGAGAATACGCACCAAAACCTGTGTACTCATCGTGTAATTGCAGATGCCTCTGGCAACAAGTGGAGGACAAAAAGTCTGTCATAGGCTTAGAATCATGTGGTTGTGCCTATGAAGAAGTTCTAGTTTTGATTAGAGATCCTGTGTTTCTCTCTGTGTGCAGGGTCAAGTCTTACACTATAAATACTTCATCATGGGTAGCCAGTCTTCATCTGTTTGGAAACCTGATTTCAGAAGCAGTGGCTGAGAGGGTCATATTTATACTTGATGTAACTCCCTGGCAGAAAACCAAGGATAAATTTGGCCCATGTGTACGAATAGAAGTAACTAAAAATGTACAAGTGTTACAGAGCGAGATAAAGCAGCAAGTCAAGGGAGAACAGAGGGCATCAGCTTGAGAGGTAATCAATATGTGTGGGAGGCTGGAAAAGATAAGCAACACCAATGTCAACAGAAAGTCAGAAGCAGGGGGAAGAAAGCTATCACTGTGTTGTATAATAAAAACTTTCTCTCTGCAACCATCAGAGAAGTTTGCCTTTCATTATTTAGTTGCTTGGGGTTATATTATGCACTTGACTATACTAATATGCAAAAGCGCAATTGATGAGACCTCTTCTTTGGCTTTAATATGAAGTTTTAATATCCCATTTTAATGGAAAAAACTTGGTTTGCAGCTCTGATTACACCCCACCACCCACGGCCTAAAAAGCAGGCATTGTTTGTTGTAGGTGGTGTGTACAGTAAGGGCAAGGCAGCTGGAGGGATGTGTTGCCCCAAAAGGAATGGGAAAATAGAAAATCAAGACTGTAACTGTCTTGTTTCAATGTCAGTAATTTCTAATAGATGAAAGATGCTTTTTCATAAAAGAACAAATATCTAAACAGATCCCAACCGTGATACACATAAGACTTTGCAAGTCCAGAAGTACAAACAGATAAAATGTTCACTTGTCAGGGGAAGACTTGGGCTGAATATCTCATGCTTATTTCAAGTAAATAGGGTTCTGTTTATTTTCTCAGGTTGAGAGTGTGGTCTAGAGTGTAATTTTGGAAGTGGAAAGGCCAACTTACTAAGAAGGAATCATTATAGGAAATGAATATCTGAATTCATCATTGCCCAATATTTTGTGCAGACATTTATTCACATGAAATTAGGAAAATGCAAATATAAACAAGGTATTGACGATGAGAGTTTACATTCCCTAACTCAGAGGCTTCTATGCCTCCTTATAATATATTTTAGAACATATGAAAAAATGGTCTTTGTTATTTTATGTGACAGAAAGGTGCAGATCCCTTCAGATCTTGACTATTCTACCAGGTGCTTTGAATACGTGTACTCACTAAACCAGTGTTTGGTAATCCTTCAAACAATAACTGAATTTTCTGATAGTTTAAATGTATGATCTACATGGCTGCACCTTTTAGATACATTCTGTCTTTTTAAAATGTCTGACCAGTGCGTAGACCTTGTTGGTGTTTTTTTAACAATGTACTAGCAAAAAACTACAATGTGTATACTGAAACAGGAAAATCCACGTTTTAGCTCACTTTAGAGATGCTTAAGTAGTAGTAGCTGTTAGTGTTACGATAGCATTTGTGCAGCCTAATTTTGAAATGCGTTGTCTAAACAATAGTATGGTTTTATGTACCCACGTGCAATCCAAACTCTTGGTCTTTGACTTCCCCAGTTAGAGGGCCAGTTCAAATGCATTAAAGTCTCTGTTTCCTTGTTTATTCAGGTCTTTTTCCAGCAGGTTGTGGTGCACAAACATTCATTCCAGTAGCCAACTTGCATACATTTGACATGAGATATGGCAAGTTTTCTCAGCTCCCCCACTTCACTCCTGCAGTCCAGCATCTCTGCTACACTTATCAGCAGTGAGCTGTTTCTTTATGTGTGTCTTCATAACTTCATCTCAGACTAATTGGAAAGTTTATGGAAAGCGTATGGAAAGGAAGAAAAATAAAGAGAGATGAGACCATAAAATGTTATTTGCCAAAATCCTTACAAGAATTTGGCTTCTCTTAAGATTTAGATCCCACTTATTTCAGTGCCTCTATTATGAGCTTCCCCAGCCTCTCTTCTCTCTCCTTGGTGTCACTTGGGAATATATATGAAAACATCACCTCCAAAAGAACATGCTACAGCCTGATTATTTCGTACAGATGCACTTCTAAACACTGCACAGCACCTGTTTTGTCTTGTATACTGCTCATTTCATCCTGAAACTGATTGATTATAGGGTGTTATACAAAGGGCAAAAAGGATAAATGGATCTTGAATTTGCCAGTCTTTTGGGTATCCATCAGTTTGACTGGCTTCAGAATTAGACACTAAGATTCACTTCAGTGTGATTTACAGGCAAGAGTTTGTGGTGCCTCATAGTGTATTTTAATTATTCGTCATTATCTTAATTTTTGACATGAAAAGGGTTCTTTAGTCCCACCTGCTATTCTGAGATGTGAAAATTTGTTCTCTTCGTGAAAGAAAACACTAAACTGTTCTTTTTTTTGTTTTGAGGGGGTGTGGGGAGGGGGTGTTTGGGTTTTTTTCTGTCAAGAACATTAAGGCTTAAAGCTACTCTGTGTATGTTCAGGCCACTCGGAATCTAAATCCATGCTTATTCTCTTTGAATAACTACTAATTCATACGAACATAAATAATTTTCATTACTCTGTCCACCACTGCTCATCACCTTCAGCAAAACTGTTCTGAGGTATTTTCAATAAAGTAAAAATTTTCTCATAGGATCCAGTTTAGACTACTGAACTGCAGAAGGAACCCCAAAAGTACATCTTCAAGACCTATTAAGATGTGCATAAAAAACGAAATCACATTTGCACACATGATATTTCTAAAGAAATTTGTTCTGCCACTACAAATTTTTGAGGGGGTCCCCAAATCTCAAAACACTAGTACTCTAGCATTTGTGGGTTGTATTTTCAAATTATTCACTACTAAATTAAATTACTTTCTGCTAGAGAGAATCCCACTGTGGCTTTGTCATTGACTTTACCAGGAACAGAGCCAGGCCCAAATGTCTTAACAATTATATTCTAATATACATAGGTGGCAGTCATCTTCCTACCAGTGTTTTAACTTTTTTATCCCAATGACTAAGAACTTGCTAATCTAACTGAAAGCATCTCATAAAATATTTTGGGTTTCCCCTGGGAGAAACAAGTGTATTAAAAGAAAGATCACTCAACAAGACAGATTTGTTTGATGAGCAGTAAGTAGTTTCTCATATGGGACCTGGCAATCTAGAGTATATTACTTTGAACATTACAAGGACTTAAGATTCACTAGAAATTCAAAATGCAACAGCATTCAAAAAAAACAAAACAAAACAAGACAAGACAAAACAAAACAAAACAAAACAAAAACAAACAAAAAAAAAAAAAGAAAAAAAAAACAGTGGAAATAAAGCAAGGCTTTCTATCTGATTGGTATATGTCATTAGCATCAGTCTAAAAAACTCAGCAGACAAAATTCAAATTGTTGATTTTAGGGAGCTATTGGCACTAAACTACTTACAAAACAACAAAAGAAAAGGAATTATTTCACAAAAAAACCCTTTTACTGTCTAGCCATTGTCTTTATGATATTATATGACCTCAGGAATAGGTTCTTCCTTTTTCATATATTTTAATAGTTATTTCATTTACCAGAAAAGGCAAAGTTACAAAAAGGAATTTTAAATCATTTCACCTTAAAATAAAAATAACATGCCTGGTATCTAATTTATAGCTCTTCCTTTGTTTATATTTTAGAATTATTTTTTTGATTCATTTACAGTCCTGTTGAAATACTTAATATTAGACAGGCAGCACAGATGCTGATTCTGTTTGCAATGGCCTAAAAAAGTGCAAGCTTTAATCTGATGTCTAGGCTGCATTAAAAAAATTGGATTGAAAAGGATTAGATTAGATTAGACCTTCTGGATTTAAAAATGTTAAAACTCCATTTATGCTTTAACATAATCTCCTTCCACTCTCGGAAGCCATCAAGCTGAGCTCTGTCCCTTGCAAGTATTTTTTATTATTATTATTATTAAATTTGCTTCTTTTTCATTTTAACATCCTAGTTTCATATTTGTAATAGCAAGAAATCCTCTGAGACAGATCTGAAAGTTCTTCCTGACCTGGTGAATGGAAGGGCAGGCACTTAAACCCCTGGCTTTTATGATGATTTTATGTATTTGTGCACAGTCACAAATGTAAATATTAATAGCTAGTTTTTAAAAGCCAAATAAGAGTGAGTGCTTTTAAGAACTTTAGAGGCTTGTGAAAGAGTGGCAATGCTTTACAGTACAACAACTTATTTACAATGCATTATTATGAAGAAATGCACAGTTTAAAAAGCAATCATGCACTTAAGCAAATCTGAAGCACCTATTATGTACAGCATCTGTAAAAAAAAAAAAAAACACAACCAAGCAATAATATTGCAAAGCTGCTCATGGTACTTCAGAATTCAGATTGGCTTTTATTTCTCGTATAAATAAAACCAAGACATTGTTTGGGGGTTAAGGGACGGCATGTCTCAGAAGCAAAACAGAGGAATGAATAATAATCCTGGGTTCCATGCAACCTTTACAGTATTGAAGATGATGACGGTACTGCTGAATTTCTGAGCATTCCACACTAAGGGTGAGGCTATCAGATTTTCCAACGTCACTTACTCCATACTGAAAATATTTCAGGCAAACCAAAGACATTTATAAATATTAGATAATACTATCTGATATGTGTGGAAGATTATAGAATACTAACTCATATGTGACTATATTAAATCACTGGTACCATTCTGTTCAATTATGGTGGAGCAGCCCTTTCTTTTTGCCCACGGACCTCTGCTAAGTCATGTGATAGATCATACCACCACATATGCCTTAATTTCTGCCTCTAGACACAGGCTCTGGTCAACATTCAGAAGATCATTATCGTGATTTGGCATGACCTAGCAATCCAAGTAGATGGGTGCTGCTATCAGAAGAGTGGTGCTTGCTGAGCTGGGTTGGAGATTCTTTGATTAATTCAGGGTGTCTGGGAGGACCTAGTAAGGAACTATGTTTGCTCTAATTGATGAGTCCCACTGACTGATGAATCTGTGTCGTGGGGTGACTTTATAATGTGTATCCCCTATCACTACCCTATGCCCACCAATCTTGTCTGTGTCTTTAAACTGATCCTGAGAAGGACAGAAAACAAAAAACGTTTCAAAGCAGTTGTTTCAAGGACACGGAGATACGCTCCTCTGTTTCGGCGGTACCCTTTTTTTTTCTTCGGCTCTTTTTCTCCCAGCGAGAGACGGAGGGTTGAATTTCATTTTCCTAGGATTTTTGGGGTTTTTGTTCTTTTCTTCTCTTCTGGACTGTTTCAACAACATCTGAACACATCAGGAGAATTCTCCCAGAGGCCCAGGGGGGTGGCCCCTCTCCGACCAGCTCCTAGGAGGGGAGAGACTGCACCTACAGAGGACCTCTGAAATCTTCTCAGGTTTTCTCTCCACAGAGAGATCGATCTCATTATTTAGCATTACTATTCCCCACCTGTGTGTTTGTTAAATAAACAGCTTGTTATCTCTTTCACTTTCCTTTGAGGAAATTTTTTTCCCGAACCTGGGGGGAGGGGTGGTTGTGACCTGACTTCTATCAGAGGGTATTCTCCTCCAAATTTGTCCAAACTAGGACAATCTGGTTCAGGATATTAGAAGTGAACTGTCCAAATCAGGTGGTTGTGACACCAGCATAAAATGAACAAATAATCTGATCAATAATGCCAGTTCTCAATGTAAACGTCTCTATAATTTCATCCAATAACTACAAAGATGTTTATCACATCCATATTAAAGAATAAGGGTAACTAGGTAAAATTTTTTGTTATCCAATTTTCTACAATCCTTCTGAGGCTCAAAGCTGTCAAGAAGGTGTAACAAGCCAAATACCATTTTCCCTTAGCACCATCACAGAAACGGAAATATTTTATTACTTTGGTAGGTGTTTTTTACCTTAATCTTTTTGTTTTTATATACTTTTCTGACAACCACATTTAAGAAGAGAGATGGTTTACGTTCATAACACACATCTGAGCCAGATTTCCTCTAATAAAGACTGGTTTGATTTCAAGTGTTCATTTTCATCATTCCTCAGACATGGCTCATTATACACTGCCCACATTTTCTCAGTTTCTTCAGCTAAGAAAGAGTATTGTTTGCTGTGTTAGTTAGTACAGAAATCCTGCACTGCTGGGTAGACCATCAAAATATGAGCAAAACTACAGTGGCCCATGAGGTGTTATCTCCTATGTAAAAACCAGGTATCAATTAAAAGCCATTAGGATTAGGGGTCATAGTTCCCATTAAGAGAGTTGCATTTAGTCCCTCATAAAATGTACAAAAAAATTGTGAAGAGCCACAGAAAAGCTGTTCAATGTTCATCCAAACATGAGACAAAAAAACTGTATGAATTGAAGACTGGAAGTTATCATTAACTTATTAAACTCATTAACTTCAATTCAGCACTGATAGCTGGTAAATTGGGACAATTTGAGATGCATTAGTTGTAGGAAATTTATTTCTTGCTAGTTATCATAAAATCCGAAAAACAGTCAATAACTGCTACCAAAAAGACCACAAAAAGCAGTTTAAAAGTCCTCTATTTAGGGGCTGAAGCTATTAAAATCTGTATTTTTTCACCCTCTCTTCAACTCTGCAGTCACGGTTATGACAGAAATGAACTGTCATTAAAGGGTGAACGAAAACACCTGTCTGTAATTAACCATTGGTCCTAACAGCAAAGACTGAGGCACTGGAGAGGCCTAGACTTCAGAAAACCAAATCACAGTGCTTGCAGTGAGAAGAGAAATGTGGATTATGGATGAAATGCAAGTACATTATTGTAAAGATGGTCGAGAAGATTGTGCTGCTTTAGGGAAGATTACCAAGCCTACAGTGCTTTGCACGCTATAGAATTAGATATCCACACGTTTTGCTTGATTAATTTGCTCTAGTTTCAAGCTTATAGGGGTTATGTTGGGTCCATTTTGATTGCTCTTGACTGCAGTAATTTCAGTACTGATTTTCATCAGTTTAAAATGGTAATTGTTTAAAATTCTCACTTATAAGAAAATTTATCAGCCATAACGATATTCTATGAGACAACTCCAATTTTATATTTCAATTAAATTCTGACTAGATATAAATTCAATACACTGAAATTTCAGTTGTAATATAAAGGTTAGAAAAACAAACACCACAAGTTAATAGCACAATACTGGCTACTGATGGTTTTGATGAAACCATATGAAACCATGTTTTTTTTAATTTTTACAATTGAAATTGCTGTGTTCCTATTTTGTCCTTTTTTCTGAAAAAATTTCCCCGTTCATAATAATTGAGCAGGGTCTCTTTCACGGACAGAAACACCAGAATAGTATATCACATTCTCCCAAGAATCTGGGTACCAAAGCCTTTAGCATTAGCTGTTGCTGAAAATATTTGCCAATGAATGATACAGTAATACTGACATTGAGTACAAATCACTAGCCCAGACTTTTCTTATTAAATTTCTTCAATTCAATTGCGATGAGAAGAATTTTCAAGGTTTTGTACCAGGCACGTGGAGTGTGGAAGATGTGACAAATTTTATAATTTTTCTACACTAGTAAATGGCTTTGAAAGTAATTTAGATAATTGCACAAGTGCACCTCATGGGATTTTGTGGGTGAAAAATACTTTATATAATTTTTTTCCTCAAATTCTGTTATTTCTGATTAATTGCACAATATTTACTATCAAATATTTAAAGTATACTAATCTATACTGATTGTATACATGCTGAGTAAGAAATAGGATACAAGAAGTAGAAATAATTTTGTGGAATTTCCATAACATACCATAGCCAATACCCTAACTCAGTATTAAACCCTAAACTGGCACGGTTATTTGACCAGATAGCCTTAAATCTATTAAGTAGATAGAAAGGCAATATACCAATATACACTCATTCCAGTATGAAGCACTGCTATTCTGATTTGCAACAAAAAAAACTATTTTCAAAAAACTTATGGAAAAATTCTAACTCCTTTACATGATTTCTGCAGGCCAACTCAATCAGTGTACACCATAATCTTATATTTTAGTATTTCTATACAGACTGTACAGAACAACACTTTTACTTGTATATAACAAGAACAACACTTTTACTTGAGGCTGTGCCCTAAGGCAGACTGTCAGAGACTGTGAATAACTCTTCTTTTCACGCATCCTTACAGCAGAACAGCTAGCTTGTTGAGGACTGCAAAGTTCAACAGGTTCAAAGGCTGAGAAGGTCTTTTCTAACAAGGAAAACAAAAGAGAAAGAAAGGCTTACAGGAGGAGTCTTAGGAAATGCCAGCCACTGAGAATGTTGTGCATCAGGTCTGAAAAAGCCACATAAACAACTTTCTCTCAGGAGTCTCTATTGACTCTTTCATGAAATCTCAACCTTGGTCACAGAAGTGGGGAAAATCTCTGACTTCTCTTTGTAAGTGGGTCAGTCTAGCACAGAAGGTGGCACCTAACCCAGGGAGATATTTTCATTTTCCATCTCAGGGGACTCTTTAGGCTGTCACGGCAGGTTTAACATCATCTCTCTGCAGTAACAAGTCCAACTCCTTCCCTTGGGCTCCCACCAGTTACCCTGACAAGAAGCTGAGTCCAATCAGCTCACAGACAGACACTGTTCGATGAGGAGCCTGGGACCACAGCCAAGGAGCAGTGTATGGAGGCTGCAGGTGAGCAAGACTTCCACCTTTCAGCCATGGAGAGCCATAGGATCGGCAGACCCCACAGTGAAAACAAAGTTTTTGTGCTTTGTTTCTGCTCAGTAAAATGTTGGAATAACACAGAGAAAGGAATAAATTTCAGTGACAGCTTTGGTATTCAAGAGAAAATCTAGAAATGTCCATGAGCTATATAGTCTATCAGGAAAGCTGGGAGCAGCCCTAGATGTAATATAGCAGCCTAATAGTCAATTGCATGTCCAATGGAAATGGAGAAGAAAAGATAAATTTTTTTCCAATTCTGTCTCACAAAAGTAGATAAAACAAAATATTTTTATAATTTTTCCATGTTGTTTCCTGGTTTTAATGTTAGTAATTTTTTTCTTTTTTCTTAAATGAAAAAAGTTATTTGGAGAATTTAAAAGCCATAGCCCTGTGATCCTTCAGCAAACATCCAGACAATTCAATGTATGACAGACATATTAGAGAGTCTTCCCATTTCAGCTTTCTGAGGCTTATTGGAGAGCTATTATCGCAGAAATCAATAGAGGAAGAAGTATCTTCAGTCAGTGCTGATCACCATGATGTATCTCTGGAATAAAGTAGATTTTGAGGAGAACTCTTGAGTGCTCAGGGTAGTTATTGACATACCACATTTTTTGCATTTACACTTTTACTAAGCTAACTTTTTTTTTATCTTCATTCACATTATTTCAATTAAATAGAATTCCTAATCCCAGTCCAACATGGGATTTTTTCCATGATAAAATGGCAACAAGGTAGGGTGTGAAGCCTCGCAGTTTTCTGTAAATCTTTGGAAAGGGCAGTTCACAACGGCTTCACACAATCAGACTTATTTTAAGCGGGTTTGATAAGAAAGAACAACTAAATTGAAAAACATGTAAACTCAGCACACATAAACAGCTGCTGTGTTTTTCTCTTAGGGACAATTTGTAGTCATATCTGCTACTTCCTTTTCTAGACAAGTCTTTCATAGTCTACTTTCCAAAAGAACCTTCTTTCCCTGTATTAGCTCAACTGTAAATTTATAATTACATGTTTTTATTGTCTTCCTGTCTTTTATGCATATGTATATGTATTTATAGATGTAGTTATAGGTGTATATAAATATTCTGCTGAATTGTCTTTAACAAATACCACTATGATCTGTGGATACGTAATATTCTCTAAGACAGATCCCATGCTTTGGACCTAAGTGTGTTAAATTAAAATACAATAAATCAAAAATACATTAATCACTTTTAAAAAATCTTGTAAATGAGAACAGTGAAAAACGCATCTTATATTTTGTCCTGTGACTCATTCTTTGACAATAATTCTTTGGTGAAAAGAACTAATGTACTGGAGAATCAATAAGCTTTCAGACATACTACATCAGTGTGTTTCCTTTGTTGATCCATATTTTCATTATTAACAGTTTATGTCAAGAGTGGCCTCTGTGTAGCTGGGGTATTTTTAATTTATTTCATCACTGTGGCATTCTTGACTGTTTGAGGGATCTCAGGTAGGACAACAGAGTCAGAAACCAAAATTATGACTAATGTATTGCAATTAAGATTGCTCAACTAAATCACTTGGATGCTGGATTTAATTGTTCTTTTTGTTTGCAAAGAATCTTTTGGATTTTTCTTCTGCGCTAATAAACTTGATTGAATTTCTGATTCCCATTTCTTTCTAGTTGTACAACCAACTATTTGTAGGGTTTTTTATGTTTTGTCAAGTGAATGTTATTGATTTGTCATAAGTCATAAAGCCAGAGGGAGTTTTGTTTGCTAGAGAAACTCCTCAGAGTCATTGTTCTTTAATAATTACATTGGAATGGAATCACAATGTCGCTGTGAGCAACACTGACGGCAAGGAATGTCACAAGTAAGTTCAGAAGGGAAGCAGTTCTGAATCTTTATTAATTAATTCATTCATTTTTTGTAACATGGATCGCAAAGAGTGTGTTGAATGGCATAAGACAATTGGGTGCTCAGCCATCCACCCCTTGAGGGGATTGGTCAAGCTCTAAGACACTTACTCTAAAATATCAGAAAGCTAGAACCGTAACAATCTTGCATAACAAACCCAGGTGCAAGATAATGACTTTGTTTACAAGAACTCATAGCAGTGTTTTTCATAGCTTCTGTGAGAACTGCAAAGTTCTCACAGAACGCTGCAGAAAAGCTGAAAGATTTCTCTACCAAAGCTTTTCAGCATCCACAATCACAATTACCATGAAATTATGTTGTTTGTAATTTAACAATATTGCGCTTGCAGAGCAAAGAAGCACGCACTTTAGCAGAACTAATAAGCAAACTTTACAGATAAGTAGAACCCAATTTAGATGTGTGGATCAGCCTTCTCATTTCAGTATATGCTGGGAATATAGTCTCTGAAAAATAGTCACAGTGTTCGTATCATTTAGCATTTTGCCAAAGCAAACCATAGCACAAGACCCTTCTGTTCCACATCAGTCCCTAGTCTGACTGTACCATGCACATCTTGCAGCTGAGGAACCTGTTATAGAATCACAGAATTGTAGAAAAATTTGATTTGGAACAGACTTCTAAATGGCTATCTAGTCCAAATCCCTGCAATGACCAGGGAGTTCTTTGACTAGATGTTCACATGCCACACTCAGCTACTGAGACAGGACTGCCTTTTACCCACAGCACAGAATTGCAGCCACCTCTTGCCGCTGATGATGTCTTGTATTCTGCTGCAGTGCAGCTGAAATGCACACTGCTGGGATGGGCTACGCAGGCTGCACCTGCCTGTGTTTATGGTCACTTTATATGTAGGGTTTGGAAGGATAAAATACAGCTGGTAACTTCTCATTCAAGAGAACAGTTAGTTCATTCATAGGGAAGAGAAGGCAGTGGGTGACTTGCACTCTGCTGCAAAATGAGGTGTTTCCAAATCAGTAGTATAAAAATAGCCTTTATTTGTTGGTGTCAGGCTCATACCTAGTGCAAGAAATTATCATCATCCTGTGTGATAACTTTTACTCAATACTCAATAAGGACTAAACCCTTTAGTTTACTCTTACACCAAGTCTTTGGTGATTGCTCAACCTTGCCTACCATCATCAAGTGCAGAGAAAGCTCCATTTCTCTCTTTCACTGGCCGAGCAAAGGTGCTCTGAGCTGTTCTCCCAAAAAGGCTCAGGGATAACTGTCACAACAGTAGAAGAAGGGCTGAATTTTTTTCTAGGAACAATTTAGTCCCTGGTGGGTTGTTGCAATAGTTCAGATATTTACTGCTCCCTTTCAAAACCATTTGCAAGATGATATTCTCTTACTTTTCAAGAGATGGATCCTAAAATACTCCTGGTTGCAAGCTCTGAGATTAAATGACTATGCCCCATACAAAAGTTCTGACAGATATTTTTTTGGGGAGATTTTTGGATTGGTTATTCTGCTACATCAGAACTTTGATGCTGTGCATTGCTTGTTTGGTGGGAATTTTATTATTTTTGTGTCCTTGAGCTTACTCTTCCAAATTTCCTAGAAGCCAAAAATCAGTGAAACTTGCTAATGCATGCAGCTATTCATGAAATAATAACCTATTTCACTTTGTGCCTGTCTGCACTTATGCTAGTTTTCATTTTACAAACTCTAGAAAGAGATCCGTGGATTGAAGCACCAGTACTGTATGCCTGCCTATCATTTTGTATTTTGCAAAGATTTAGAAAGAAAGAAAGAAAATCCTTTCTTAACTCAAGATGAGCTATTTAGCTTCTTCTGTTAATTCCAACCAGATTTGTGGGTTGTAAACAATTCACTTATCAGATCTAGTCTGACTATGCATAAGGTCAGGACTGCCATGGTTCTAACTGCAAGAGGAATAATGTTATTTTCAGAACACCACACTCCCATAAGCAACGCCCCTGGCCTTCATTTTCCAGTCATGGAATTTAAATGAAACATAAACAACAGGCTGGACAGAAAAAGGAAGGATAAAGATAGATGTGAAGATAGAAGAAAGTGACAGACCAACTGGGGAAAGAAAGAGTCAGAAGAAAACATAGCGGTTCACATTCCAGTGGCATTTTTGAGAGAAGGGAAATGCATTCTAGCATCTACACAGTCCTTTGATGTACACACTTTATGTAAGCACTTCTTCCTTAGGGATAGTCACATTGTGAAGCTTAGAAATACATTTAAGCTTTTATTTCACAAAGCTTGTAATCCATCATTTCTTCTCCCTGCATCGTTTCTCCTTTCATTAGCTCCTAGTAACTAAATCATCCTTAAATAACTAAATAGCACTCTAATTAGATGACATAAAATCTCTGAGTTGCCACCTAATCCTGAAAGCAAATAAAGTTTGGAGGTGACAGAATTTTGAGCACAGAACTACAATTTCAGCACTTCTACTCTTTGGAAGGTTTCAGCCTTGCTAGAATGAAGCAAGGCTGTGACTAGCAGAATTAAATACCTCAAGTCACAGTAAGATTCTAAGATGAACAATACTTTGTGCTCTCACAGGCCTTCATCTGAGAGCTGTGCTCAGAGTATAGAGTATAGTTCAGCCAAAAATTTACTTCAGCCATGGTCATAGCAGTGCCTAGCATGAGTCAGAGGTTTAATTGCTCAGCTCAGGTAGAAGCAGGGTCAATTTCGTTTTCTGCATGAAGGCTCAAAATTCTAGAAGTAAATACTGACTAACAGGAAATTGGCTTTCGATTCAAACATTGACAATTGTCTTGATAGCATGGCAAAAAATACAAATTGGGGAAGTAGAACTGACCATATGTTTTGGATGGCCTAGTTAAAAGGACTTTAATCCTTAAAATAAATTTGCTATCATTTTACATGGACTATTATTTAGGCATATGAACACTGACTTGAGTAGAAAAATGATTTAAATTATGCAGGAAATAAGATTTAAATAAGATCAAATCAATAAGAAGTAGTTTATTAAAAAATGACAGAAAATAATTCATAAAATTTGTGTCCTTTCTTCACCACTTTTCTGACTAAATTTTTAATGTCTTCATCTTTTTTTTTTTTCAAAGCACTTACTACTACTTTGGCAGACATCTATATTGTTGTGTAAATGCAAGATACAAGTTCATAATATTAGATTAGTAGAATATTCCTTTTTTTTATTTTTTGTGACTCCCACAGGATTTAACTTTTTTTACAGAGAGTGATATACTGTAATACAATTTGTGTAAATTTATGACATTTTCCCAGCATTCTTCAATGAGTCTGTGAAAAGGACAGATTGTAGAGTCATCACTACCTATCCTAATGAGCTTAGCTGAAATACATTGATATAATGCAACAGTTGCTTTCCCACCAAAATTATCAGTTTTCTACTGACTTCAAAATGGTTGAAGAAGTGACTATGTGATACTTGTTCTTCTTGTCTCTGTACAAAAATATTTCCCATTCAAAATATTTTCCAGGTCACTCAGCTTCCCATTAGGTCCTTTTCATCTGCTGCTCTGATGATACTTGATTTGAAGTTTTGCTAAAATGGAAAAACTGAGAAAACACTATGCTGAACCTTGCGAGGTAAACTCTGTTAGCAGGCCTATGAGGATACAATGCAGAAATCTTACCATTTTCTGAACAAATCTAAATTAATGGAAAATCAGACACTTAGAAAATACCTTTAAGCAATGATCTCTCCCACATGCAATGTACTGGAAGACCTTATAAGTAGGGGTTTTTGTTCAGTCCTAGATTCTCCATATCAGTAAAATATCTATAGATTTTAGAAAAAGATATATTATATAAAGAATTTTCTATTTTTTTCATAATCTTCTTTATATTTGTACATACCATGAAAGAAATAAAATTTTTTGAATTGCCTGAGATTTATCAAAACAATATACTTTCTTCTCACTACAAAAGAAGAAAAACATGGTTTTTAAACTTAGGCTTAAACAAGAGGAATTAGAGACATGCAAGTGCCTGCAGAGCTGTGATCTTCTTGGCATAGTGGAGATGTGGTGGGATGATTCCTGTGGCTGGAGTGCTGGAATGTGAGGATACAGGCTCTTTAGGAAGGACAGGCAGAGAAGATGAGGAGATGGTGTCGCCTTCTATGCCAGTGCCCAGCTGGAGAGCACGGAGCTCTGCCTGGGGGTGGATGAGGAGCTGACAGACAGGTGATAGCTCAGGATTAAAGGGAGGGCAGGGACAGGGGACATTACAGTGGGGGCCTGCTACAGGCCACCTGACCAGGAAGACCAAGCAGATGAGACTCTCTACAGACAGACATGACCAGCCTCGTGTTCATAAGCCCTGGTGTTCATGGGGCTCTTCAACCTCCCCAGTAACTATTGGAGGCATAACACAGCAAGGCATAAACAACCCAGCATTCCTGGAATACAAGGATGATAGCTTCCTTCTCCAATGAGGAGTCTAGGAGAAGAAGTGCTCTGCTAGATCTTGTTCCCATCAAAAAGGAGGGATTGATGGGGAATGTGAAGTTTAGGGCAGCCTAGTCTGCAATGATGATGAAATAGTGGAGGAAGCCAAATCCTTAGAGCAGCAAAGAAAGTACACAGCAAGCTCACTCTCCAGAACTTCAGGGGAGCAGCTTTTGGCCTCTTCGGGGTAGAGTAGCATGGGATAAAGCCCTGGAGGGAAGAGGGGCCCAGGAATGCTGGTTGATATTCAAGGACCAGTTCCTTCAAGCTCAGGAGAAATGCATGCCTACAAAGAGCAAGTCAGGCAAAAAAATCCAGGAGACCTGTGTGGATGAACAATCAAAACTAAAAAGGAAGCCTGTAGAGAATGGAAGCAGGGAAAAATAGCTTGTGAGAAATACTGAGAAATTGTCCAAGCAACCAAGGATTAGGTTAGGAAAGCTGAGACATTGATAGAATTTAATCCGGCCAGTGATGTCAAAGGCAACAAAGAAAGCTTCTCTAGGTAGGTCAGTGATAAAAGGAAGACAAGGGAAAGTGTGGGCATTCTCCAGAAGGACACAGAAGACCTGCTTCCCCAGGACATGGAGAAGTCTATGCTACGTGTTTTTTCCCCTGTTTTCACCGACAAGTGCTTCAGCCACACCACCCAAGTAACAGAAGGAAAAGGCAGGGTCTAGGAGAATGAAGAACCAGCTGCTGGAAGGGATGCCATCCAGAGGGACATGGACAGGCTTGGGAGTTGGGCCCCTGCAAACCTCAGGAAGTTCAACAACACCAAGTGAAAGGTCTTGTACCTCGATAGGGGCAATCCCAGGCACAAGCACAGGCTGGGCAGAAAATGGATCAAGAGCAACTCTGAGAAGGACTTGGGGCTGTTGATGGATGGTAACATCCGCTTGCAGCCCAGAAAACCAATTTATCTTGGGCTGCATCCAAAGCAGTGTGGCCAGCAGGGTGAGGAAGGGGATTCTGCTCCTGTACTCCATTCTGCTGAGATCCCACCTGGGACACTGGAGCTCTGGGATCCTCAACATAAGAGGACACACACCAATTAGAATGGGTCCAGAGGAGAGCCATGAGGATGATCAGAGGATTGGAGCACTTCCCCTGTGGAAATAGCCTGAGAGAGTTGGGGTGCTCAGCCTGAAGAGCAGAAGTCTCCAGGTAGACCTAGAAGATGCCAGCAGAAAATCTGAAGAAGGACTTTTTACCAAAGCAGGTAATGACAGGAAAGAAAGGAATGGACTGGAAGAGAGTAGGTTTAGATGAGATATTAGGAAGAAATTCTTTACTGTGAGAGTGGTGAGACACTGGAACAGATTCCCAAGAGTTCAAGGCCTCGTCCCTCGAAGAGTTCAAGGCCAGGCTGAGTGGGGCTTTGAGCCACCTGGTCTAGTGGAAGGTTCCCTGCCCATAGCAGAGGGTTTGGAACTAGATGATATTTAAGGTGCCTTCAACCCAAATCATTCTATGATTTTATGGTTCTATGATTCTAATATTGAACATTGATTGCCAAAATGATGAAATGTCTTTTTTTTTTTCTTTGAACATAATAAAAACAGGGATATCTATTTAAGAGTCCCTGTATGTCTTCCTGTCATGTGAAACAGGCATATGAACTGCACATATCATCTTGGATTTACAACATCTGTACACATTGCCTGCATACAAGGAATGACCCCATTTTTGAGAGGTGTATATGCCAAACATTTGGAAATCTCAGGCATTTGCGTGGAACCAGGCAGTATCAAGGGCAGTTGTTGAAGTCCTTCAAGCTTTAACTTCGTCATGGAGTTATTAATGTGAGACAGTGTTCCTGAATCGCAAGTAGCCAAATTAAAATGTTCATTCAGACAAAAATTCACAGATGAAGTTGGAATCACAGACTTATAAAATTTTTTGGTTTGCAAGAGACCTTAATGATCACATAGTTCCATTACCTGCCATGCGCAGAGATAAAGTTGGTTATTAATATTCTGATTATGTGAAAGTTCATGTGAGACTGAGGGGCTGACATCAAACATGAGTAATGGAAGCTGGACATCTCATACAAAGCCATCTGCCATCATCCTCTCATCCAGCACTTTGAAAGGAAAATGCTTGAAATGCTTTGCTAATATCACAATTGGAATAACAATTTATTCTTATTTGCTCAAGTTATGTTAATTTATTGCATCTGTTTCTTTTAAGTCACTCTTTCTCCTGGTTGAATACAGTGTTTACCAGAATACGTTGTCGTCAATGTCATTTTGCAACTGGACTGGTATAAACCTAACGTATTTAAGCAGTATTAGAAAATACATTTCTACTCAATTCCAATCTACTCATTAGGACTTAACAACCTTGATTGCAAGTACTAATTTTCACTTAATAAATGATGCAGGAGTTGTTTGGAGTTTTTCTTTAAAAAGAAAAAAAGTATGTTCAGTTCTAGTGAAAACTTACAGGACTACAGACATTAAATTGTATGAATCCATGTTTTACAGAGTGATTTTTAAAATCTATGCAAAACACTACTAACAATAATTCAGATAGGAACTTCAAGAAGGGATTTGTTTATACTTACCTTGTATATAAAAAAAAGTGTGACAGTTGTCTCCTTAAAATTAACACTTGGGAACAGCAGCAACTTTAATTCAGGTTGCCATTTATAGTTGGAAACACAGTGCATTAGAATAAAATTCCTGACGTTGCATCTCTGAAAGGACTATCGAAAAAGAAGGAAATTTTTCATGAAGTGTTTTAACTGCCTGTTTTCTATAATTGCCCATAAAAGGAGAAAAAAAATATGGCCAGGTATATTGCTTAAATATAATTTTAAGTGTTGATGGGAAATATAGAAATTCCATGTAGATTTCATTTCAGAATTACAGAAAATAAAAGCTGAAAAAGAGTGTTGGGATTTCCTTTATTTGTATTTATATAATAATTTATAAAGGAAAAATTATATTTTCCTTTTCATAAAGCCTGGGAAAACCTGTATCTTCCACATCTTTTCGTGGTCACTTTTCTTCTTATGTGCCATGAATATCTGCAAAGACGGCCCTATGGGGAGGAACACACTGAGGTGCAAGAAAGATGCTGCTGCATATTCGTGCAAACCTCTGAGGAATTCCAGGTAAATCACTGCATCTCTGCTCCAGTTCCCTTTGTGTGAAGCACTGACGGCTTCTGCCTGTCTTTTTTCCCTCTAGTATTTGTTTATTCCTAAATGATTGCCTACTACATCTTTGTGCAAAATGCGATGAAACCATGACTTTAACTGCATAGTTTGGATTCAATGACCAAAGATCACACAGCTGTCCAGATTTGCCAATTTTAATTCAGTAATTTAGAGTTTTGTCAATAATAAAGATTAAAAACAAGAAACAGAATTTAATCTCAGATTATTTGTCAATAATTTTACAATAAGTAATGTGGTTGTCTGATTGTTAAATCTTAATCTAGTAAATTGCCAACAAATGAATATGAACCATTGATAATACTGTTATGAAACAAATAGATTTATGTTTTCCACTATTTAAAGATTATTAATCTTTCTTTAGTCAGTCCTATCTCATTTATGAAGTGAAACCATCAATACTTTCAGCAGTGATAACAATAGTTGACAGGTACATGCTCTAATTTTTCACCTAGATCACAGGAAACTGAAATTTGGAAGACTCAGAACAAAAAGGTTCTGAGTTCCCATCTTCCTGGGAGAACACTATTTAAAAAAAAAAAAAAAATTAAGATGGTTTCAAAAAACTAATAATAAACAGTCTATTTGTCATGCACTAATCAGCTGTACAAGACCACTGTCAATCCTAGTTCTGTGAAAGAGGCAAAAAGGCAGAGGAAGAGAAGAAAAGATAGCCCAGTAAAAACTCCACACACATAGGTTGCCAGTTTTCCAGGACACTTACCTCTTAAGTGCATGCTATACTCTTTCACCATCCCTCTAGCTTTTAAACTCTCACTCTTTATGATGATAATGAAGAAGGCAGGCAGCAGATGCTTCATCTTAACCATGAAAGAGAGGGTAAAGTGTGACTCTGGATATTCTTCAGAAAATGAAGATCACGATCAACAGACACTTGGGAGATTAGCCGTGTTCAAAGCACATTCAAAAACGTGGAGAAACTCATTAATGTTATATCATATGGCTGCTCTCCAGGGTTAAAGAAACAAGATAAAGTTTATGTTAGTGTAGATACAAGTGGACTACTAAATAAATAATTTCATAGTTCAATATCTCTCTCTCTCTCTTGTACTGTAAAGAACCTCTCCTTTTTTCCTGATGCATGTTTCTTTTCTCTTTTTTTTTTCTTGCTGTGGAAAAACAAATATCTGAGTTTGCTGAGCAGGTTTGTTTGTTGCCAGCACCTGTTATCTGCAAGCTAGGATACAAGCTCTGTGAAGCCAAAGAACATTAAAAGTGAGCAAGCTCTTCAACTCTCATGATAATTAGAAACAAGATAGAAGAAGTGCAAGGGGAAAACAGAGAATGGCAGGATATATTTTGAAAGATGAAAGGAACCTGGAAGAGCAGCAGTATAATTAAACCAGAAGTGGATGTGCTACAACCAGAGCACTCTTCTGTAAATGACACATCATTAAAAGACATTAAAGCTTCGTTCCTGAAGAAAATTTGTTACTACTAAAATAAGAGGAGAAAAACATGAGAGAGAAACTAAATTGATGTTATAAACTCCAACCGCCTAAGAATAAACATAAAGGGTTGAAAGAAAAATACCATTTAAATAATCTAATTCTGGAAGACATCAGAGAAAACAAGATATAGACTATTAGAATAAGAAAAATAGCTAGTCATAAGAGCTAAAATGTTGATAATAATTATTTTCATATCTTGTATTATACTATTCATATGATCAAAACATTCCTCAGTAATTTTACCAAGGTGTCAGAGCATCCACAGTTTATTACTACTAAACATAGTAATATTTTATTGATGTACAGGGGCAAGAGAGGTTAACTTTTCAAAAGCAATAATTGTGTTTGCTACTGTAACTTTTAGTTACCCAGCATTTGACTTATAACAGGCCTGCTTTCCAGAGGAGCTAAGTACTCCCTATTCCACCTCAATTCTCAAATATTTCCTGTGGCATTTTTTAAGCCCGTGTCATAACCCTCTGGTCAGAAAAAAATAGATGCATCCACCAGCAGTAGCCAGTTCTTCAGCAGGGGCTTTAAGCTGTGATTCACACAAGCCCATGGAAAGGTCTGAAGTAGAAGGATTTATACCTAACTACCTACTTTTGTTTTTCACATCTTCATCAAGCTACTAGGCTGTGTTATAGACATCAAAAAACTAGGAAATTAGTTCAGTTAAACTTTGCTGTGAATATACTCCAGTAGTGACATGATGCTTTTGCTTTCTTTTAACAAGCATGTATTAAAATACAAATTCTCAAGTGTAACTGAACAATATGAGATACAAACATGTATTAGCAATGTGCAAAAGACTATTAGTTTGCCTTAAAATCTGCAAGAGAAATAGCATCTAAGGTCATTAGTAATTTGGGCTGGTGCCTTGAACAACCCAGACTAAAGAGTGTTTCATCAAAAGTCCATTCCAGAAAGACAGAAATAAATTTTCTTCCAATTTTGGTTAGTTGGTTGGTTGGGGATTTTTTCATTAAAGTAGCTGTTTTTGCAATTGGATTCCATTTGCTTGGATGAGGGCTTGCATTGCAGAGCAATATGCACAGTTAAATATGCTGAATGGAAAAGCAAGGGTGTAAAAAATTGTGAAAACGTACTAGATTTTTAAAAATAAATTTCAGCATGTTTAATTGATATGTGTTCAACACTCAAAGCAATCAAAATATTTTGGTCCTTAAGTCAGTACAGGAAAAAGAGTAAACAAAGGACAGAAGACCCTAGTCTTCCCCAATGTAATCTGTTGCAACCTTATACATCTCAAGCAGTCCTTTCACAGTTTCCACTAGGGAAAAAAATTAAACATTTTTAAGAAATGACTGTGTTCTTCTTGCTTATTGCAGCCCAATGAATGCAAAAGTTTTTTGTGCTATGTCTGTGTAAGTGATAAATAGAGTTGCATTTCATTATCTATGCTAATATAAAAATAAAGAATATTGACTAGTAGAAGAAGTAACTGTGAAATTGACATTAAAAGAGAACATTTAAATCTCCACAGATTGCTGCTATGGTAGATGGTGTTTGAAGAAAGACCAAACCTAGGTTGAGTTTAGACCTTTTTGGAAGGGCAATATTCGTGCTGGGAGCCAAGTGTCAGGAGAGGTGGACATGAAACAGCTAGTTCAGAAATCCTGTGTAAGATCATGAGCATAAAGTTAGTCTGTAAGCTGAAATAACATTTTTTAGATACTGTGATGACCTATTCCATGTTCAGATCTTCAGAGGGTTTGAAGGAAGCAAACCCCATAATTTTGTCATATTACAGGATAAAGTGCAAAAAAAGAAGGGAAGTAGGAATAAGCAGAAAAAAAGAGATCATTACCCTCCAGAGGAACTGGAAAAAGTCATGTACATGCCTTTACTGTGCAGTCACTATGGGAAATTTAATCTCTTTTGTTAAATACAATGTAAATTCACTGTTCTGACAATTTCCAAATAAACCTTCTTTCAACTGTTATTTCATAATCAGTTTTAGCAGTTCGTACGAAAGTACCAAAACTTTTCAAAATACAAGCTTGGTCAGCTCTCAAGTATTATTCATTATTTTAGGATTAGTTTCAAGATACTTATTTGGTAATTCACCCTGTGTTAAACATTAAAAAACTCTAATACTCACCCAGGTATGAATGGATGCAGTTTTAAGAGTTTGAGCTCTGATCTACTCCTTTGAGAAGTTTCCTTTTGCTTTTCCTAATAGTAGTTATCTGCATAACTTTCACAAGAGGGTATACTGTTAAACCGTCAGATAAGACACAGGTAAAAATCTGGGTCACAGCTGATACATATTTGAAAAGCACAGAAGCATTCTCCAGCCCTTTTGAATGGTGAAGTGGCAGCAGAACACATAACGCGATTTTTAGGCCTCTAAAATTTTACTCTACCAGCCCTCGAAGGAGGACTACTCACCACCTACCAGGAGGCCCAGCACAAAAAAGGTAGGAGACCAGAAACTGTCAGACAGAGCCTTGGAGAGGAAAGGGTGCAAAGGAGAGAAGAAAATTTTAATAAAAACACAGGTAGGCAAGAAAGAATAGATTTTAGACAGCACTTCCATCACTAAACAATACAGGAAGAAAAAAAAAAGCCTTTCTTCAAGACCAAATGGACTCATGAGAAACCCTGACAAAAAGAATGGAGACAGCAAATCCAATAGCAATGAAGAAATGCAGCTGGGGTCAGTTTATATTGTGCAATGAAGGTGAAACAGGCCATGGCACAGACTGAAATTTCAGTCAATTGCAGGAGGAATCAATTCCTTCAGTGCTGCACTTATTGATATTAGTTCATAAAAGTAAAAGGAATTTGTTCTCAGATAATCCATGCCCCTGTTTTTTTAATATAAATACTGAGCTGCAAATGTTACTATTTAATACTTTAAACTGGATGCAGAACCTTTGCCCAAAGTAAGCCTCTTCCTTGCACTATGGTGTAAGGAATCAAGCAGTTTTCAGTGAGGCAGTTCTGTGTACATAGAGGCAGAAGTGAAAATAGCATTTGGCCCACTGAGTGTATTTTCCTGGGGATTCATAAGGATTTTCAACAATTATGATTTTTTTACCCAGATCAGTAGTTTTAGTACAGCAGAACATTCTGTTTTACTCTTGTGTAAAATGAATGCTCAGTGAAGATTAAAAAAATATTATTAAAGGTCAAAAAAGGTTCCAAACATTTAGCTTTCAGAAATGCTTTCAGAGAACTGATATTGAATTAAAAATAGATGGCATGATTCATTTTTTAACTATTTTTTAAACTATTTTTTTCCAAAGGAAAAAATACTGTCCTGCAGGATTTATTTATAACCTAGTGGAATTTATGAAAAATGAAATAAAATTTAAAGAAAACTCAAAACCGGACAGAGAGTTAAGTCAAATTTATGTGGCCTTCGATCTCCTCAGATGGTGCATCTTCTGTAAATGAAGATCTTTCTTATAAGCGTGGCATTTTATTAGATAGAAGACTATATTATAAAATATCATTTTCAAAAATGTTGTGTTTCAAATTCTATCCCTTTTTCTCATTCTTGGATGCAGGGGGAGGGGTTGATAGGAAAGGTGAGCTGGAATGCATTTCACGGAAGTGTATCATAATCTAAAGGACATTACCAGCTAGGGGAAATCTAAAGGATTGCACCATAAATGACACCTAGTAAGTTTATCAGTCTAAAGTTCTTAATGAAGTTTACATTTGTGGTATTAAAATCTGAAGTTTTTCCTGGTGCCCTGTTTCACTCCAATATAAAATAATACACATGTGGAGTGGCAAAGGTGGTTAACTTTGCAAGTGATTCACTTGCACTCTAGTTATAGGGCAATCACTACATAGCATAACTTATCACAGACTCATCAATTGGCCTGGTTGGACTTTAAAGATCACCCCTCTGCCGTGGGCTGGGACACCTTCCACTAGACCAGGTTGCTCAGAGCTCTATCCAAGCTGGCCTTGAACACTTCCAGGGATGGGACATCAACAGCTTCTCTGGGAAATCTGTGCCAGTGCCTGCTGTCAGGCATTGTCACTACCTGTTCTTGTAAACAGTCTCTCTCCATCTTTATTGTAGGCTCCCTTTAGGTACTCGAAGGCTACAATTAGATCGCCCCATAACCTTCTCCTTTTCAGGCTGAACACTACCAACTCTCTCAGCCTTTCCTCATAGGAAAGGTGTTCCATCCCTCTGGTCATCTTGGTGGTCTCCTCTGGACTGGCTCCAACAAGTCCATGTCCTTCCTGTGCAGGGACCCCAGAGCTGGATGCAGTGCTCCAGGTGGGTCTCACCAGGGCAGGGCAGAGGGGCAGAATCCCCTCCCTCCCCTGCTGCCCACACTGCCCTGGATGCAGCCCAGGACACGTTTGGCTCTCTGGGCTGTGAGTGCTCATGGCTGGGTCATGTCCAGCCTCTCACCCACCAGCACCCCCAAGTCCCTCTGGGCAGGGCTGCTCTCGGTCTGTTCATGCCCAGCCTGTGCTGATGCTGGGGACCAGGTGCAGCACATCATACTTGGTCTTGTCAAATCACAAGAGATTTCCATGGGCCCCCTTCCTGAGCTTCTCCAGGTCCCTCTCGATGGCATTCTCTAAGCACTTTATGAAACTGTACTTTAGAATTGATTTTAATAATCAAGTAAAAAAGAAACATTACCATCAGCAAAATCTATTGTCGAAGTAATTAATGTTGACATGGGGAATGCAGTGGTACAGATCTGTGAACAGTGATTCTGATTCCTTGTTTGTTTGTGGACTTGCATTTGGCCAGTGCTGGTATAAATTTGGGTCATGCTGACAATTAATATTCACTTTCAGCTACTGGCTGCTTTTTCAGCCATCACGATTAACTCCTGGCTTAATCTAATTTATGGAGTGGTATAGTCTCATATATATGTATATGATTAGATAGATAGATAGATAGATAGATAGACAGACAGATAGATAGATAGATAGATAGATAGATAGATAGATAGATAGATAGATAGATAGGTAGGTAGACAGATCAGCTGCCCTAATAACAGTACTTCTTATTAACACTATGTACATTATGCTTTTATGCCTGGTCAACAGTCAACTACTTTGGGGCATAATGCTGGAGATTGTGGCACCTGCTTTACTCTTCTTGGCATGTTCTGTAAAGGAATAAACATCAGTGGCCCTTCAGTTGTGCTTGCGTTCTTACCTTTGGGAATGCAGCCTTCAAGGAAGCAAAAAAAAATCACACTCAGCTGGTGAGACTTTCCACTTTGCTGGATGAAAGTGGGATATTTGTCAGTCACCAAGCGAAAAAGGAGCTAAGATCATTAAATGGGCCCAGCTAAGTTCTTTCATTAACTATGTTCCTAAAAAGGACACAGAGCATGAGCAACATACTGTTTTCCTGATGGATAAATGAAAGCTTGGCATCTGCATTAAGAGGGAAGAAATGAAATGGAGAGGAGAGGTACTTACAATGCCTTATTACCCTGCATTGTTTCAATAAATTGTATTGTTTCTTTGCACAGCTAGTAAATGTTATCGCATCGACATTTCTTAATTATGAATCCAGTGCTGATGTTCATAGTATGTCTTCTGCAACCTTAAGGCTGGACAATTTGTCATCACATTAAGCCCTTTGGACAGTTATGCCTCAGGGGGCTCAGTCAATCAACAGCAGCAGAAAAGAGTTGCATTTCAAATTTTCTTATTTATAGGACTTGAATAAGCAATGAAAGTGGGTGCAAAACACTTTAGAACTAAATGTACTATTATCATCATAACTTGCAATCTGAACATATGACATTCAAAGTTGAGAAAATTGCTTATGTTTCAGGAGACTCAACAGAGTTAATCGGCAATCAGAGATCGCTCAGCTGATATGCAAAACAGGAATGGGGAAGAAGCGCAGCAAAATGCCTAGGAAAATGGTGGAGATGAACAACAGAAAGAGCTCGTTCAATCAGTAATATCAGCAGCAAAAGGTGCATTAATGCACTTATCATCAATTTTCTCGTGTACATCAGCAGGAGAATGCCCACAGAGACCATGGCTGGGCCATGGTTATACCCTATCCCAAGAGGTATCCAAGTACTGCCTATAATGTTCTGTGTTGGAAAAGGCCAGACAAAGCACACAATGCTTTAAATTACTAACATACATGTGTGATACTGGGATGACAACCAGAAGGCTAAAGAACATCTGTGTGTGGGATAATTGACCTGATAATTATGAGATTGAGATCTCAGCTTCTACTGACAGATTTAACTATGTCTGTGTGAGCTTCAAGGCCACAGCACTTAAAAAGATATTCAGGCCCTGGGTTTCTGGCTCCTGCAAGACCATTTTAGTCTGTATTTTCAATGTGTGTTGGATGAGAACATGCTTAATATTATAAGATATAAGATTTGTCTTTTGTACACATTGTCTCTCTTGTGCTTGGCAAAACATATATCTAGAGCAAATATATGTGTATATATTGGTAAATATATATCCAGAGCATAACATGCTGTGAAAAGGAGAGAGTGATCAATGTAAAGCCTTTGCTGCTGCTGACACTTCAGTGCTGCCAAGCGCTTCCACCTCGTTTCATAGATCAGTTTTTTATTTTGTATTATTGTGACCACATAAAAATGGGATGGTTCATTTTTATTCATTCGCAATTCTACTGCACGTGGTTTGCAGTGTTGAGGTGGTGAAGTCTGGAAGCAGTGGGTCACATTTTCAAACAATATACATCAATGTAGCTCTAGGGAAGTCATTAAGCAACACCTTTTTTACCAGACAGAAAGCAGCAGTCCTTATCCGAAACCTGTAGCATGTGAATTGTGATTTCTGAATTGACAGCAATAACTTTCCTACTCAGCTTTTTTTCTTTTAAAATTTAGCCCATCTTAATAAAACTTAACCCATCTTAAATCACATATGTATGTGTATCCTTATAATTTTAAATACTGACATCTGCCATTTCTGGTATTGATTTAATCCTCCCTATATACTGCCTCAGTAAATTATTCTTGTGGAAATTATGTTTTATGACATATCTTAAGAGCACACAGGACAATCTGGGAATATTAGTGTGGCTTCTCCTAATTTGCAAAAATCAGGCACACATCAAAGGGATTAAATGCTCAAAGCCCAAAGCAAGGGGGTTTTTTCTCTATTTCATTTGTGGTTAACATTTCAGTGTCAGAAATTATGTCTGAATTACATCTGCAAAAATTAATTCTTATTCAGTAATATGCCTTCAGATCACATCAATAGAAAACCTTAAAATTCCACAATCAGACCTCCCATAAAAATCAAAATTTCAATCCTTAAAATGAGAAATGTAGGAAGAAGTGAAATTGTCAGCATTGTAATATATATTTTCAAATTAAATAATTTAAGATAAATTGTTTTGGTTTGTTTGGTCTTGGGAAAGAAAGAAAAGAAAGAAAAGAATGAAAAGAGAGAAAAGAAAGAAAATAATGAAAAGAAAGAAAAAAGAAAGAAAAGAAAGAGGAAGAAAGAGAAAAGAAACAAGTTTAGTGGAGTAACAGACACATGAGGTCTCACACTCTTCTGTCTTACAGGAACCAATATCAAGTCTAAAGTTAATATTTTAGAGGAGTCATGTAAATATTAAACAGTTGTGATAAAGCAATCAGCCTATTGGCTAAGTCAAAATAGTTGTATTAAGAGAGTTAAGACTAAATACATTGAAACTGAAATTCATTAAATTACCCTGTTGTACGATTGGAATTTAACCAATTGTGAAACAACCTGACTAAATACATTACAAAGTCAGCATCTAATCACAGTTTTTATGTACAATAAATTAATTTTCACCGTTATTTACAGATGTACTACTGCTAGGATATATGCTGCTATATGTCAGTATAGTTTCAGGTATTAGTAGATAAAAATTATTCTCTTTGGGAAGAAGGCCTCTATATTACTGCAGGACAATTCTTAGTTTAGAAATAAAAAAATTGCATTGAATAATTTCGAAAATATTCTGAAAAATTGCATTTGAGCAATAGTGAACATGTCTTATATATATGCTTTTCTCCATAGAAACTACAAAGGACATATCTACCGATCTCAGCTATAGTGCACAAACATTCAGTTCAAGACTTTTTCCCCCAAATGTGTCTTTTGGCCTTCCATTCAACACCTGTGTCAACTGCTATGATAACAATTTTCTAAATAAACACTATTATCCTTTTATTTCTGATGGAAAAAATTATTTTCCTTGGATAAAACGCCAAAGCAAGGGAAGCTGGGAGAGAAAACACAGAATGTATAGCCATAGATCATACCAAACCAAATACAAAAGACAATTTCCTGATGCCTACACTCTTCTACAGGCTGACATCTGTCTATCAATGTTTTCCAGCTTACAAACTGAACTCAAACAGAACCGATAGCAATTGACAGGGGTTTGCAGGTGTGTCATTTTTTTTCCTTTTATTATTTCAACTTGCATAAGATAATACTCTCATATGGAAATCAGTTGTTACAGCTTATTTTTTGCAGTTTTAAAAAGTAAGTTTCATAGCTCCCACATGCAGATCACATTAAGAAAGTAATGAACACCTAACACCAGGCATATTCTTTTTCCCCAAAAGTTTCACCCGCACAAACATGCACAGAGCCCAGAATTGTGTTTGAGATAGCAGACTTAAATTAATTCCCAACAATACTTGTATGCCCATAAGTAATCTTAAGATTTTACTCAATTGCAGCAATAGGTTCAATGCTGCACTAAAAATTGTAGCCAAAGCCATGTTGCAACATACCCCTATCAATGTAATATACCATAAAATCTCTCTAAATAATATTTCAATCCCAGACATTGAATAATATATCATCTAATGGTCTGACTGTCAGAAAAGGAATCCAAGTTTCTTGTCAAGATATTTGAGGTAACATCATAGCATGAAAATATGGCCTTCCATTTATTTTTCTCCTCTGCGTGCACTGAACATCTTTCATTCATATTTAGTAGGGAAGTATTCCCCTGGCATTCAAACCTCGTAGCCTAATTCCAGTTTGAGATTTGATTATCCACCTTAATCCCATTAGACTCTGATCTTTTAAACAGCAGGAAAATTGCTGACAAAATGCCACCAAGAACATTAAAATTCCATTCACAGGGGGAATTTAATATTACAATTAGTTGCAGTAGCAACATAAGCATTGTAATTGTTTACATTTATTTAGTTACTGAGTAAGAATTAAAAAATGCTGAATGAAATGAGCAATTGTTCCATAAGTGAAAAAAAAATTAAGAAGGAAAGCAAGAAAACTTCAGATTCTAACCAAGCAGACTAATTTCCATTTGCTTAGGTGGTATAGATAATTTTAGTCTAGTTTTAGAAAATGGATTTTTTTTCTTCTCTGCATAAATTAAATACAGGCATTTCTTTTAGAGTTATATTTATAAGAAAGAAACATTTCCTTATGGAAATGTGTGGTATAAGGAAATTTGAAGTTTTCCATCACTTGGGCAATCAAACTGAGGGCTAGTACCTAGGTCTCACTTAAAAAATCAGCTGTTCTGGAGGGGATCTCATTTGTGTTTCCCTTTACTGAACCCCTGGTCTTCTAAGGGACCAGTTTTGGTGTTTCACACTCTTTAATACTTGATTTATCTGTATAGCAACCTATTACTGTACAGCAGCCTAGGCCTCTCTTGCTACAATTTAGGCCATGACCTCTTTTTCTGTCCATCATAGTTATGGACAGTACATTTCTCCTTCCTCTGTGCATATTTGAAGGTCATTACGCTCAAATGATGGAATGGGCAGACAATAACCTCATGAAGCTTAACAAAGGCAAATGCAGTGTCCTGCCCCTGAGGGAGAGTACCTTCCTACATCTGCGCAGTCTGCTGCCCAGCTGGCTTGGTAGCAACTATGCAGAGTGGGACCTAGTGGATAACGTCTTAAAAATGAGTTCATCTTCTGTTTTTCTGGTCAAGTCTTTCCATAGGTGTGTTTGTGTATGAAAGGGAGCTACTGAGAAGACACAGATTGCTCTTCTGGGGCATGCAGAGTGGAATACAAAGGTTCAACAGATACAAAGTCAAACATGGGAAATTCCAGCTGGATGTACAGCCAATTCTTCCCCATAAAAGTGAACAGGAACACTGGAACAGGTTACTTACTCAGAGAGCCTGTGAAATCTCCATTATTCCTGCAAGTTTTGAAAGCTCAGCTGGACAAAATCCCGGGGAAGCTGATTTAAGTCCAAATTTAGCCCCGCTCTGAGCATTTCTGAAAGGTATATGAAGTCTTAATCATAACCTTCAGCAACTAGTATCAAGTGAATTAAGAGATAGAAAATCCAAATGCTTTTAAAGGAATGATAAATAATATTAATACACTGAAAAACAGACTAAAAATGGACAGGATGAGATCCTTCTCACATACTGAACAAATGCATAGAATTCAAATAAGACAACACTACAAGAATTTACCAACATATTTCAAGGTATTTTATTCTTAATGCGCCATGTGTCTTTTGACATTAGCTTATAGCTGTACCTTATAACCTTGCTAGCCCTTCCTACATACTTTTCCATAAAATGTATTCCAAATCTGCAAAAGCAAGCATATTGTGTCATTATATTCAAGATTCTATGTTTTTTTAAAGAGTCACTCTAGCTTTGGAAAAAAATCAGAGATATCCTAGAGTTGTTAAAAATTCCAGTTTTATTCTCCATATTAAAAGGAGAGATATTAATTATTTCTATATTCTCATGTGTTAATATATATTTTTTTCCTTTTTTATTCTATTGTGTTTAAAGACTAGCTACTTTGGTAATGAGCATCAATGCAAACAAGTGGAAAATGTAGTAGTTGAAAGGAAATTCACAAAAGCATGCGTAAGCATGTGCAATTGTGAACGTAACAATACACATTCACAATGATGAGAGTTAGTAAGCCATCTCTAGGTGGAATAGCAACATGAACAGTAAAACATTCAGTAAGTTATATATGTCTCTGTTATTTTTCAGATTTTTCTCTAAGAAGAATAATTTTGGACCCAAAGTATTAAATTATAATAGGGAAGTATTAATTTCCTCCCTGCTTTTTCTAGTCAACCTTTCTGAAAATGCACATTGGTTCTACAAGCCCCTTCCTGCACTGTAAATCCAATTCCATATTGCAAAGGATATTTTTGTTTGTTTTCTGCATGTATCTTTGGGTTGAGGAGGACTGGCTATTTATATTTATACAATGTTTTCACTATTAGAGCAGAGAACAAAAGGGGAAATAGCATATTGGTGTAAAAGAAATGATGAGTTTTTATTCTGAACTGCAAAGATTATTTTGTTGTGTCTGCTCTGAATTGTATTTCACCAGACCTGGAATAAGATAAAGAAAACATCTAACATGCAGTGACTTCCTCCTGTTAACATTTTGAAGGATTGTGCAGATGAGCCAATCAGGCTTTCATTCCTTCCCCGAATAATCCTTCCTGTTCATAACAAGTGCTTTAAGATGTGAATATAGGAAAGGTTTGCATCAGCCTGCCATCAGTGACCACTGCTGACCAGAACAAGAAAGCACCAGATAAGCAGACATTTGCTGCCCTCTTTTGGAATATGTAAGTGAAGATTCAGTGGACGATTCAATGTGGTTTTGTTTTTATCAGATGTTTCTCTTTGCCACGTTCCTCATAATCAATGAATTTTTAGTCAACTTCTTGGCTTACTGAATTAAAAATTCATTGCTGGGTTAGGTACTTAAAATTCCACCAAAACAAAAAAAGGATAATTGAGATAGATTTTTTAGGTACACAGGTCATTTGGACACTGAACACATTCTTTAATAACTGAGCAATTGAGCATTTATTTAATGGATAACTCTCATATTTTTCTATTAATTTTAATAAAATTGTTTTATGCAAATGTGTGACGTGTGAAGTGTCCTTGAAAAAATAATAGACTTAGTCTTTCTGTTGTAACAGAAAAAATTATTCATAAAGAGTGGCAATGTCTCTTTACGCATAATAACTCTTTATTCATTATTTACTCTTTATTGATTCTGCCTTCACTTTGACCTGACTGACATTTCACTAAATATTAGAACTAATAAACTAAGAAACAAATGAGATGCCACATAAAATTTTAATCTGAAATACTACAGAAGTCTAAGTACCTTATCAAAATTGTCATCACCTACAAACACAGCAAGGAAATTATCAGCAACCTATCAGAGACCTTAAGTTGGGCATTAGGACAATAGAAACAGGATATAATACCCATCAAGGTCATCAGAACTGTACCAGAAAAAAAAATGGCTGTTTGAAAAGAAAGCAATGAGAAGAGTTTTGAAGCAGTTATGATAGCAAATTAAGGAACTTCTACTAAGCAACATAGGTTGCTAAAGATAACATCATTTTATGCACAAAGGAAAGTCCATTTATACCACAATCACTGTACACACAGGTTAATCTGTAGCAATACTTTTTCCTGGCCTTTTTTTTTCATCTTTTCCTCTTTTCTGTATATGACAGAAAATATTTTTGCTGTCTTTGAAATTTTTGGGCAGGAAAACCCCAATCAAATTAAATGAACCTTTCTTATTCTTAAAAAATACTATCCTAAACCAGTTTTATACGTGATAATGGTTTCATTGTTGTGCTTTAATGAATATGCTACATTGTAAAAACAGAATAGGACAATTCCTTTTGTTATCAAAATCTCTATAAAAGCACTTTATGATACACATCACTAAAATAAATTCCCTATGTTTCATGACAATCAATCAATCTCAGAGCAAGATCCTGAGACCACTATTTCCTGTGTTTGGGTAGTAGCACTTGGACTTTCATGCAATGTCTGTTTTACGTCTAGACCAGGCTCTGTGAAATTCCAAATTCTGATTCTGCTGGGGGCTTAAAATATGTAAGACATTTGTTAACTGTCTGGTCCTGAGTCAGAGAATACAATTACTAAGCTGTGTGAGTCTAGAATTAATTACTTTGCTTGGTGTGATTTCCATCACTGAGACTACTAAAGTAACTTTAATGTTGACAGAGATTTATCAACATCATCAAGTTTGAGGAACAGGATGGTAAGGAACTGTGAATCTTTTAGAAGTTAACTATATATTGACAAATTTGGCACATTCAATGCAATGGCTCTACAGCCCCTATTCAGTGAAATATCATTAAGCAAAGCTCTTACATAGTACCTTTTCAAAACAGGGCTTACTTTCTAGAGAGGAAGGTAAAAAGATACACAGAACTCTAAAGCTTTCTTGGATTATATACAGTGCTGAAATATTTCTTCTCCACTACTTACCAGTTTGCTAAGCTTTCAACTTCAGAAGTATTTTGGCTTTAAAATACAAAATTACAGTTAAACATTATATGGTTTTTTGCTGTATAAATATTCTTCTCACTGCTCAGAGGGACCCAGGAACCAAATCAACCTTTAAAATTACCCAGACATTTTCCTTGTTGATTCTGGACCTAATAGGAATAACAGTGTTCTTTTCTGTTCACATTAAAATTTTTGAATCATTTAATCTCTTCCATGTCTTGTTTTTGCCACAGTCTTTTTTGCAGTTCTCAGCTAACAGGCTTAATTAAACTAGAACAATCAATTCCAGATTGGGGATATCCCTAAAATGTTGTTTTTGAAAACCTGAAATATATTTTTATTGCCCACTACATCCCCATAAACTCTGCTTATTAATTATTTACTTATTTCCTAGTGTATTATGCATACTATGTGTGTGTATATACTACAGTAGAAGCAATTCTGACCAAACTGTGTAAGTCCATTAAGAGTACAGGCCCTTAAAAATCAGTGTGTTTTTTTACAACTTTGACAGAAACTCGGTGAATAATGTTAGTCTAAGCCTACCAAGCAAAAAAAAGGGGAGGATTTAATCTACTACAAACACAGTTCACTCAGATTCTGTTCTAATTCTTGAAGTCAAGGGAAAATTTCCCTACAGTTAGAGAAATCGAACTGGTTTGAACCGGAGTCTGCAATGATTTATTAGTTTTTCAGCCATCAATATCTACAAAATCTACTGAAGAAGATTTATCACCTGCTATCATAGAAAATTATTTTTATTTATTTTTTACTTCCATTTCACCTGCAGTCAGGAATTTGAAAACTTTCTCAGCCATAACTAGGGCATAATTTCTGTCAGTGGCGCTTCCAAATATGCAATCAGTCATTCTCATCAATAAACTATGATGACTTTAGAAAGTGGTATATGGGGAAGAGAGCACAGAAGCCACAGCACCGACAATCTCAGACAATAGATCATTACAATGTCCTCCAAGGCCATCAGTGGAATGGCTCATCTACTGTCTTTACAATTCCCCATGTAGCTATTCAGCAGAACTGATTGCGATAAAGAATTTGTATAGGTGGCATTAGAGTTTCCATAAAAGATCTTAATAGCTTATGTTGTAGTAGGTGTTATAACTCTATTTTGAACATATCTTTCCAACTGTACCTGCAAAAATCACAGTCACATGGCTGCATTGGTAAAAAGCATACATTTGTGTTTGCACATAAAATCTGAGTGTCTATATATCTACAGCTAGAGATTGTGGCTTTTTCCTAAAGTGATGATGCATGCCATAATTAAAGCAACAGCATCTACAGCCAGAATAGACTTACTATTAACCTGACATGTTCAGATTTTATCTGCTTTCTTTCACTTGCCAACCGTAACATGAAACTTTTAAAATATGTAATAACTATTGTATCATAAAATTATATTTTTTATTTACGTAACCTGTAAGGCTTCCCTGTTCCTATCAAGAGCTTTTTTTTTTCCCCACAAAGTAGTTAATTGGCTTCACAGTTTAATTCACTTATATCATAAATTGCACACTGCCTGAGTACTATACTATAGCAACAAGATGTCAATATTCATGAAGGGATAAGGATACCATATACACTATAAACTTGTACCACCTTAGCGCTTTCAGTAATGTGTTCATATCTTTAGGGTCATACCTTTTAGTAGTCTCAATAACCTGAGAGAAGTAAAAAAGACATATATAGTGCACTTCCAGGGGACACATGATGAGTGCTGTTTCATCATATGTGCAGTATGAGCTGTGTCTCTCTCCAGAGATCTTCAAGGGTTTAGGATAATAGGAAGGCAAAGAGAGACAGGGAGAAGTGAACCATAGCTGTCAGCTTTTTTATTCCTAGTTCTGGTTTGCTTAAGGGTTTTAAAACTGTCACTAAGATCAAAAGCCTAGCACTTAAGACAGCCCTCAGGCAGTCAAAGAACAACACTTTCATGTTTAGTGCCTCCCACCAGAATTCATAATATAGAGGCTGCCTATCCTTCCTACAATTGCAGCATTTCCTAATTGCCTATAAAGGATGGTAGCAAATGTATGTGCCATCAGATTTCCTACAAATCTTCTGTATCTGAACATTAAAAATATGTGAAAATATATGCCAATATACTGCAGAATACCATATACATGTACTTAACTTCCAAATGTCTAGTTCTGTCCAGCTACCCTCTGCAAAGGAAACTTCACAGGGCTGTAGGTTCCTCTAATCTGGGAGAAACTTATGCCTACAGTATTCTTTGCTATTTCTGTCCCTCTGTATTTGCAACCTGTCTTAGAAATTAGCTGCTGGCCCTCCCACTTTGAAACATAACTATCAATCTCCATATGAAAATGCATCTGGATATAAACCATAGATACCATCCAGACAGATTAATTAATAAAATCTCTGAGACATCCGCTAACAGTTATTTGTAAGAACTCTTCCTAACTCTCGTTGATTTTCTAGTTTTATATTGAGTGCTACTCACTCTGACAGGCTTCAAGACAAAACTCACATTTAAATAGTGGTAAACCTTATATGTGTTCTCTTACTGTAACCAAACAAAAAGTAAGATGGATAAGTAGAGAAGATTGATCATTTCTCGGAGGCTTTTTTTGGCTTGTATTTCTGACCTATTGTCAGAAAAAAAAATGAGTTTAGAACAATATTCCCAGAAGGAAAATATTTTAATTTACTTCTGGAGTAAATGCAAATCACTAATGTCAGGAACTTCATCTGCACAAAATTATTCCAAATGAGATTCCAATACCTAAAATTCTTAGAAGTGTATAACATTTTCATAATATCATAATTATTTTGGAGACCCTTACTTGAAAAAAAAAAATTAAAAGAAGAAAATTACAGGCAGCAAGCTTTAACATGTGATGTTTGAGTACATGTTGACTATGTTCCTAGGAACATAATTTCTAGGAAAGTGTCTTCATCAGAAGCCATAGAAAGTGCACCCCATGGAGCAGACAAAGTAGTATTTATTCAGCCCTATGATGACATTACCAATGGTCTAGCCTTGGACACTCATCTCCTGGGTGATTCTGAACAAATTGATCCATTTTTGTCCTTTTCAATAAAACAGAGACAATGACATTACCTCCTTTGGGAAGCTCTCCAGCATCTCCTGGTAGAAAAGGTTGTTAGGCTGTAACTTACAGCCTCATCAGAACCAAAATAATTTTTTTATTGATTGTCAGTAAAAGCAGCTTTTTCAGGACTTCCAGCTTTCTTTCTGACACTTTCAAATTTCAAGTCACTTATGCTGATTCATATTATATGTCTTCCTGTATATCTGCACAGCACCCAGTACTGAGATATTTGCAACCTGATGGAGTGCAACAGAGATCATAGTAACAGTAAAATGTAAGTTTTGAGAGGTTTTTGAAGTCCATTATTAGGGAGAATATTTTTTTCAGGATTCTGACTTTCAGAGTAATCGTTTCTTAAATAGAGCAGGTTTTCCTATTTCAGAGAGATGCTTAACCTCTGCCTGGAACCACAGTTTGGATCACGACAGCCTTTTGTCAGTGTAAAATTCTAAAGTCATTGCATAAAAACTGTTGGTGAAAAGGAATCTACTGTAATTGAGATACAATGTCTATTTCAGTGTCATTTCATTTTTAGTTTTGTATGCATTTGCCAGAGCTAAGTGTTGTGGTAGCTTGTGTCCTTAGTGACTTATATATGTCATGAGACGTTAGTTGCAATGCAGTATAACAAGCTGTGGCACAGTAACCCAGTATAAACCAGTGAAAAACATTACATAGGAAACTTCACTGAAGTGCTCTTTTTCCCTTCTACAAAGATCAGACCATCTGACACCTACAGTCATCTCAATTTGAGTGAGTAGATGACACTGCAGGGCAAATGGAACTATGACGTTATTACAGGATTTGAAATGTGAGTACATTTTTCTAATTCTACATAGACAAACAGAAAGCAATAAACTATTCAGGTAATATGTGAAACAGCCAAACTGTAAAACTTTCACAGAAGTTATGTGAGAGAATTTTCTTGTAAATTGTGATCTTAGATTGATTTTATACAACCTTCAAACTAACCAAAATCATGAGAGAAAAGCTCTGAGCCTGTCTCTTCTATGCTCCATCATAGTAAACCACAAACCATGATTCCTGTAATAAAATATCTCTAAAAAAATCAATCAAATTATATAGTTACCAATTAACAACACCCCACAAATATGTAGTTTTAAGATAACTGTGTGAGAAAATGTTTGTAATAAGTGCCATAACCTTTGAATCAAACTTATGAGATTTTATCATACTTCTAATAATATTAATAAAGTACCAAGAGGCTTATGCATTTTCACTTGATTAAAAATAAATCCATGGCTTGGTAGATCTGGGTGCAGTTTCCTGCCCTGCTCTAAATTCCAGATATGTAGGCTCTTAGTGCTTCCGTACTCCACTGCTAAAATGGAAGAAAAAGTCTATACTGTTGCTGTCAGAATAAGTGGGGTCTGAAGGACCAAAATTTCTCACTCCTCCTGCTTGGTGCAGCCTCAATTGCTCTGAACAGTGTGCCCTCTGAGGCAGATGACAAGAAATGGACTGCAGCATAGCAATGCTCAGCCTTGCCGCCGCAGAATCTTTCTGCCACACTGCATGACTGAGGGAGTTACATAAAGCCAGAGCCTGGCCTAGTTAAAAATCAAAGCCAGGGAGATACCCTTATTAAGGTATAGAATTTGCAAGCCAGCTGGCATGGCAGTCTGACAAAATATGCTCTCTCTCTCACCTCTGAAAACACCATGAAGCTGTTCTCTACCTTTTCCTGGTCCTACATTACTGATCCTAGTAAAATGAGACTCTCTATTGCAAGTCCCTTTCCCACTTGTGCTAAGTAGTTTGGATATTGATTAATTTGAGTTTGATATTTACATTTGGTAAGGAAAAACTCCTTTCTTAATGAAGGGTGTCAACTGTTTATTCTTCAAACATTCATCATGGCATTTCCTAGATTTACAACAAGACATTTGTATCTCACTATTGAGTGCACTATCAATCGTCTGCAGTAACTTTTTTTGTGCATGTACATAAGACAAGGCCTATAAAGAAGTAATCTGTTTTTAAACTATTCAAAGCACTCATTAAAAACACCTACTGTAAATCTCTGAGGAAGAATTCCTTCTTTCAATTCTCAGAGCCTCAAAAAATTCTGGACACACATGAAGTGAGTGAAGAAGTGTCCATCTTAGCATTCTAGACAAGAAGTCTATACGCATTTTTTTACATGCAATTTGAAAGCAAGGTCAGGTGCATTGGACTTCAAACTCTAATAGAATTGTGACATTTAAAGCTATTATATCTGGAAAATACCCAGGCTACCTACTGATGCCTTTTATCCCTACTCATTAATATTACTGCAGCAGTCTGTGTTCTAAAAGTTCTGCCTGATGGTTCAGAGCCTTGCCATGGAAGACACTGTAAGTGCAGTGCTGTAAAAGCTTCCAGTGGAGACATGTGAGAGGCTACTGGCAGTGCTAAAGACTACAACAAAAGACAAAATGGGAGAACTGGAGTGGGAGCTCTAAAGAAAGAACATTGTGTCATGTGGCCCAACTGTAAAATAGAAAAATTGCATGCAATTATTTTCCAAGCTGAGTGTGATGATGTGAAAGGGACGAACTAATGATGATGCACTCTGCTTGTTAGAGGTATTTCCTTCCTGCAGCTCAAGGTTACAAGTGCTCTTTGCTTGGCTTTTTTTTCTTCCTTCCACTAGAAATGTGATGGTTACAAATAAATTCTGTAAACAGGGAGTTAATAACACTCCAAAGACATTAGGAAATAATTTTAGTTCCTAATGCCAGACATACAGTCTTGGCAATATTTTTTCCTGACTTCGAGCATCCTGTATTGATTGATTAATTATTCTACCAATGAACTAACAAATATTGACCTTATAGAGTTGAGCATCATTTAGCCAAAAGTCAGTTATCCACATCGATCACTTAATGGAACATCAAAGCTCAGCATCTCTGACAGTTTTATGTCATTCAGCAAAAATCTGTCTATGTTTTGATGATACCTTGACCTTTCTTATTAGACATCCTTGGAAGAAAACTAAGAGCAATAATAAAATTAAACCTGTGGGTAATACTTTGTTATCTAGAGTGAAACAGTCACTCAGAATGCTCCCTGCAGATTTACCTAGAATCAGGGGCAGCCTGTCTTTTAAAAACTAAAAATACCTTTTTCTAGTTCTACAATCAGGCATCACGATATACAAATGTGATTTTAGGACATCAGAGTATTAGAAAAAATAAGGAGAAGGTGCTGGAGTATGTATTTAAAAAAAAAAAAAAAAAAAAAGAAAACTCAAACCCACAATTTCAGAATAGGACTCTGAAGCCCTCTTAATAGCTAGGGATCTGTCTGTGCAGCTGTTACGGCGGCAATTCAATTCACCCTGCCTGTGCACAAGAGCTATTACTAAGATCCCTGATCAGGTACACAGAACAGGGTTACTGCTACAAGCCCTGAGCAGATGCAGAGAACACCCTTGCTAAGCTTATTTACTTTGCTTCTGGGGTATGTTTTCAATCTCTAAACCTAGCTAATGTGCATTTTCACACACAGCAAACATCACAGTCCCATATGACTGAAAGCATAGATGTACTCTGAGGGGATTAGTGACAGGCAGTAGCAGCTGATGGGGAAGGTTTCTCACACAGCTTCCCTCTGCAGAGAAGCAAAGTCTCCAGAGTGTTTGCATTAGCGGCTAGCATCTCAAGCCAGCTCACCTCACTTCTCCAAGCTAATGCCAATCATCAGGATAGTGAAATACCCCAATATATAGCTATCCCAATATTATTATAGTCAGAAGTAAGCTTCAGTTTATACAAAGTAAATCCCAGATCTCTGGTTGACAGGAGCAGCGGAACAATGACAAAGAAAGCATCAAAATTAAACTGGGATAGAAAGAGAAGGTAGAGGATTATCACTTCAGTTTCTTAACCCCAGCAGCTGAAGTAGTTCCTCCCGTTGCAAGAAACAAGTCTAGGAAATCCCCGCCTTCTAGTTTTACAGAGGGCTTACTCTAATCTTCTTGTCTTTATTATTTAAGTATCACTTGCCTAGAACACGGTGCTGTAGAATGCACATTCTTCTGGTATTTACTTATCTAAGTAGCTCATGGGACTCAGGCTAGAAGTGTTTCCCTGCTCTGAACCCATTGCTTCATTAGACTGGTTTACAGACAAAGCTAGTCCAGCCATCCCTTTCCCTAATTTTCAAAGCTGTTTTTTTTATCCCAGACTAATATAAATATACATCACTGTGACGTCTTCTACTCAATGCTGCTGCATAAAGAAGTATGTGAGTAGGGTCCACCTGAGAAATGGTAGAGTCCTACTGAAAGCCAAAAGAGACAATGCAAAGAATTTCGGTCCCAAAGCTTCAGAAGGCTTTGATCACAACAATCTGTGTATAGAGAGCTCTGATTCAGCCCCCTTAAAATGTTGCTACTGTAAGTGAAGACTGTTAACATAGAGGTGTCTTAATAATGGCTATTTCTTATTCACTGACACAGTAATTCATAATTTCAATTCTTCTAGTCATTTCACTGGGAGCTCATGAGAAAGTCCCTGGGTGTGGTGAAACCTTTCTTTTTGTACTAATGTTATGTTGCATCCAGGTTGTTTTTTCTTTGTGTGGCTGATTTTTACTGAAAATTTTTCAAGCTGTATTGGTGAGCATTTCAAATATTTTGCCAAGAGAATATTTTAAACTGATTGCCAGCTAAACTGTATGCATGAGTTATGATGAGAAAATGGTGCAGTTCAATATTAAAATAGACTAAGCTTGTGGTTCAACAGAACTCTGAGCATTTAACTTTTATATCTGCTAATGATATAGCCCAAGTAAGAAACCAGATTTTGAAAACTGCCCAGTAACCAGCAAGCTTTAAAAGCTTAACCTTAAGGGGACCTGAGATTTTTGAAAATTATGGCATTCAGTGTCTAGAAATCCATCAGACATACTTAGAAAATTTACCTCAATTTCCTTAGTGAAAGTTATTGGATATAATATTTCTTTGCAGTCACTAAGGGTTGCAAGGTAATTAACAGCTTATAAAAAACTACAGTGCTGTAGAAATCCACCTTCTGCACTAATCAAGTGTTAAACAATCTCACCATTTCCTACATTCTGACTTAGGGTATAATTGTCTCTTACAAAACCTGTTCTAGGGGAAGAGAATCAGATAAATGAGCTGTAAGTTCATAACACAGGTCCATCTCCTAACCTTAAAGCACAATCAACTCTAACTTGTATTACTATACATAAATTCTAGGAGCTAAGAACACTGCTTTTTTACAGAAATTCAGATGTATTCTCTGTTAGTTGCTCAAAACCATAAATCTATTTCTTATGATATTCAAATTCATTGTGTGTGAAGACATACAACTCCCCATTTGTTTGTTTCTATTATACTAAATAACACACCTTATTTAAGAGCTTCATCTGAAATTATGGCATGGAGCAGAACTCTGGAAACAGACAACCTGACTTCCTAAATTGTCTATAATCTAGAATAATAACTAAGCATTTTACCACACACAGTATAGATGAAATTGTATGCTATTATCAGTATCTGGAATAAAGGACACTATTTGTCTGCTGCCCTACAACAGATATTCATGTCTGCACATTCACACAGACACACACACACACACGCACTTCCATCTACAGGACTGAAGAGATACATTATTTAAAACCACTTTCAAATGATGGAGGGATTTTTTTTTTTTTATTGCCCTGCCACATATAATATTTGCTTTGTGCACAAAGCTATATCAAGTAGGGAACTCAGTTGAAAATAAACTGTGCTGTTGTTCTTTACTTGAGTGTTAATTTGCTTCTAAATTTTCTATATGTACCCTCTTTAAAATGGTACATTCTGTTTCTATTTTACTGTATTCAGCAATCAGTGTCAATTACTCTTGGTAACCATGGCAACAAGGCAACTAACTGTTCTTAAATCTTCATTTGTCCACTATTTTTACAAAATACTATACAGTTAAGAATGTTTTCTTAATAAATACATAGGGAAAAGCTGGAAGGGAGAAATGCATAACCTCTTTTAACAAATAATGTGTTGACAATATATTCTGTAATATAAACGTATTTTCTCTTCCAGATTTAAAAATTCTTTAGGAATGAACCCTATAGTAATAGCAATTTCACAGTTTTCAGGATCTTCAAGACTATACAAGAATTCATTTTTTGTCTGTATTTAATGTCTTCCCAGAGAACGTGTGGAATCTTTTCTGATATTAGGAGTTTACCTTCTGTAATAGTCTGCTTCTGGACTACTACTAATATCATAAGAAAATAGCTAAAGACCCTAGCACAAGCATAGTTCTCCAACTTATTTTGGCAGCCTAAGGTTAGTAAAGTATGCAATGGTTCAGAATAATTTCAGCTGCTTCTGTGATTCTCATGAGCTCCAGCCCAGACATAAACAAGACTGTGACACCCATGTAAAGAGTCAGGGACTTGATATGGGCAGATCAAGGCAGATCAACATGCAGCAAAAATAAAAAGTGTCATGCCATGAAGGGAGAAGACTGGAGAAAAGGTTTTGTTTTCCTGTAATCATGGAAATCTGTACTGAGCTATCAATGCAGCAAACTATATGAAAAAGAAATGAATGATTGTGTGCTTCTCTTCTGTTTGGAGACAAGAGAAACCCCATTTCTTTTTCAAATAAAAAGCACTGAAAAATGTGATGTATTAAAAGGATTTCATGACCAGTTTTTGGGGGGGTGAACTCCTTAGGAATACATCGGTTTTTATCACTAATGATACTATAAAGTAAGCAAACCTTGTTGTAATGTGTGCAAAAAATATTTCCTTATCACAACATTCTATAAAATTACAAGATTGTATGCATTTATCCTCTTTAATACAGGACAGTTTGCATTTAATGCCGAAAAGTGTGCAGTCCAGTTTTACTTTTCTCTGCTTCAGACAGCTGCTTCCAGAGTGTCTCTTTCTCCTAGCCACGCACGTCATACCACTGTGAATTTCTCTTCAAAATATTTGGTTTCTTTTCATATGGTGAGAAATACACACACACACACACGCGCGCGCGCGCACACACATCCTACCTGCATTACTTGGAGCAAAATTATTGCTTTCTGCACATGAATCTAGAAATACCAGTTTGCCAGACAAAGGACTAACAAAAACTACTGGGAATTGAAGTTGGCCTTTCAGAATGGAACTTTTTTAGCTCTAAGCAGGTATTTCTACACTCTATCCCTAGTAAATCACACAGAAGTTTGGATTTGGTTAGCAAATAATGCACTTGTAGTTGCAGTGTCTCATGATACCCTCAAGTACATCTCCATAAACAGTGTCATAGCTGCCCAGCAGTCTTATCTACAGTCTCATTTTATGCGGGAGAACCAGACTTCTGCACTATGAATCAATGTGATTACGCAGAAGCGACTTAATCACTCACATAAAATCCTACTTATACTTTTCACAACAGCCGTACATGTGGAACCTATTGGACTTTCTAATTTGCCCACCTGCTTTGCATTTCAGTAACTTTGATGGATTCTCGAGGGCTCTGATGGGAATAACTAAGGGTGGTTTGACTGGGGCACACTACTGGGGTTCAAATACATTACAACAATTTTACCCATAAAATATAAGCAAATGGAGAACTCTACACAGAAATGGGACACTCTGGGTATAGGCCATGTTGGACATGAAGATTTAGTTCCAGTTATTCTCTCTGCTCTTTCAGATTTGTGTAAATATTTTTTTGTGATTAAGTTGATGAATGAATGCTTTCTACAACAAATTCCCATCTTATACCTTTTTTCACATAAATTTGGGCATGAAATAAGATATGGTAAGTTTCACAATTGCTTTTGGTAAATATGCAGTCTAAGTATAATCCAACTTGGAATGAGCACCCAATTTTTGCAAAACAGACAGTGCCTTCCTACTTCAACACTTACCAATTGCATTGCACTAACCATTTTCCAAATCTAGCTGTAACCATGTCTCTCATAAGACTTCCTTGAATTTACCGTCATCAAAAATTCTTTCTCTCTGACATAAGGGTTAAATAAAAATGTATTCTGACAATATATAACTTCTACTTTACAAAGATAAGTTTTGTTTTCCCCTTTTTTTTTTTCGTTTTTCCCCTTTTTTTTCCTTTTCCCGAAGTGAAGTGAGAATCTATGATGTTGTCAGGCTGGTTACCAAGATTACTATGCTACATTTGGTGAACTGAAAGCAATATCAGTATTTTCCATCTATCAAGTGTTCCCTTATGTAACATTTCAAGGAAAATTTTACAGCTCCTGCTGGGGTATAGCTGAATCTCTTTCTATCACTGCATCTGAGCCAAAGGAATGAAATTTAATGGTAAAATGTACATTGGAACCAAGAAAAAGACCACTGTAATACTGTCATTGTCATACCATTACAAAGATTTTATAATGTACAGCTACTGCTTTTCTCAATTGACATCATATAGGGCTCAGCTAATGAAATGAGACACGGAACATAATGCACCAACTAGATGCTGGACAGGAAACAGTAAATGGATCAGGAATCCAGCCCCCCTAGCTAAAGCAGTCAAAACTCTGAATAGCAAAGAGACTAATGTTTTTAGCCATTTTCCCTTCCAGAAATAAGCCATAAAAAAACAGCCCTGAAGTGTTTCTGTTATCTGGCTGCCCACCCTATCGTGAAAGCCATGCTCAAAAGCCAGCCATGCTCAAAAGCATTTGTTTTTAAATGAATCATGGCAATACAATAGAGATGCAATATGCAGATTAAGTTCAAATCCATCGCAGAAGCTGTAGCTCACACCACTGTATTTCAAAGTACAAGAATTGCTCACACTCAGAGAAAGTTCATCCTTTCAGAAGAGGAAAAAAGACACACACAGGGAACTACTGGTCATTGTCACCTCAGATCCAAGCAAGATCATGGAGCAGATACTCCTGGAAATGATGCTAAGGCACGGGGAATACAAGGAGGTGATTGCTTACAGCCAGCATGGCTTCACTAAAAGGTAAACCATGCCTTATATATTGGTGGCCTTCTATGATGGGGTTACAGCATTGGTGGGCAAGGGAAAAGACATCATCTACCTGCACTTGTGTATTTGTCACTGTCCCACACAACATCCTTGTCTCTAAACTGAAGGGAATGGATTTGATGGATGGACATCATGGAAATGGAACTGGATGGATGGCTGAGTACTGCATCCAGTTCTGGGCCCCTCAATTTAGGAAGGACATTGAGAGGCTTGAACGCATCCAGAGGAGGGGAACAAGGCTGGTGAAGGGCTTGAAGCACAAGCCCTGTGAAGAACGGCTGAGGAAGCTGCAGTTGTTGAGCATGGAAGAAAAGAGGCTCAGGGAGACCTTATCACTCTACAACCACCTGAAAGGAGGCTGTAGTCAGGTGGGGTTGGTCTCTTCTCCCAGGTAACCAGTGACAGAACGAGAGGACAGAGTCTTAAGCTTAATGGGAAGTTTAAGTTAGACATCAGGAAAAAATTCTTCCCTGAAAGAGTGATTGGGCACTGGAATCATCTGCCCAGGGAGGTGATGGAGTCACCATCCCTGGACATGTTTAAAAAAAGACTGGACGTGACACGCAGTGCCACAGTTTAGTTGATGAGGAGGTATTAGGTCATAGGTTGGACTTGATGATCTCAAAGGTCTTTTCCAACCTAGTTCATGGTTTAAGCCCAGCTGGAGATGAAACACCACACAGCCCCTCACTCAACCCTCTTCCTCTCTTCTCCCCCACCCTGATGGAATGAGGAGGAGAATCAAAGAAAAAATAGTATGTGCAGATAAGAACAGTTTAATAATTGAAAATAAAGTAAAATGCAATAATAATGATGAATAATAATAATGATGATAATAAAAAGGAAACAAGCAGGCGATGCACAATGCAATTGCTCACCACCCACTGACTGATGCCAGACCCCCCTTCCCAAACCCAGATCTGCCGCGCTTCCGGGTAACTCCCCCCAGTTTATATCCTGGGCATGACTTCTGTGCTGTGGAATATTCCTTCGGTCAGTTCCAGTCACCTGTCTTGGCTATGCTACTTCACAGTTAGTTTTGGGATTTTGGGGGTTTTATTTGCATAGCTCCTCACTGGCAGAGCATGAGACAAAGGAAGAAAGTCCTTGACTTAGGATAAACCTGGCTTAGCAAAACCCCAAACATCAGTGTGTTATCAACACCATTCTCATTCTGAATCCAAACCACAGCATTTTAACACCTACCAAGAAGAAATTAGCTCTACCCTAGCTGAAACCAGGACAAGTTTAAACTCATTAAGCTGCTTGATTTTTCAGTGGTGGTGAGAATATAAAAACTCTAACAAATTATTTGTGCAACACCCAATTCAAACCAAAATGCTTTCAAAATTTGAATCTAAACTAGAAAGAAGTAATGATTTATGTAGAAATAGTAATGGCACCACTGGATCATCCTGACTTACATATACACTGCACTTTACTGAAGGCTATAAACTTTAATTTGTCCCTAGAGCTAATTAGGGAGGAGAAAATACAATTCCTCTGTTAATAAATCTCTCTCTGAATAGTGTTTTAATACTAAGATAAATCAAAGACAAGTAATACCATCATACTTCTTTAGAATACATGTTTTACTTTGCAACAGAAAAATGTGTCTTCGTAAAACAAGGGAAGGTTTTTCTTTAGAGAATTACCATGTTTTCCTATGATTCTGAGTTATTTGCTCTGAATTTAAGCATCTACATTGGCTTTTACCCTTCCAAAATGTTAGCACAATTAACTGTATATTTTCCATAGTATAGTTAGGATTTTTCGTTTCTTGTGTTAGTAAATATTACTTCTGCTGAAAACTGAAGTAATTGACTTTTGCAGTTTGCATTTACATTTTCTAAGTTATATTTATGACACATTTGCAGTCATTCACTGCAGTCTAAAAAGAAAAAATATTCCCAGGGTTTGCAGGGTTTTTACATGTACCTATATTGAAAAAATTTCCACAATGCACAATTTCATACTGCTTTGAAAAATGCAGGATAATCGAATTTCCCTAATAGTGTATTTTTCATTTTCTTTCTACTTCTTTATATATTGTTATTAGGCTGAAATATAGTGCCATTTTGTAGTTATCAATATAAAGAGCAAACCCAAATTGTGTTTCAAAGCACAGACTTCCAATAATTCTTTTAAAATTAAACCGTACCACTTATACAAACATTATATAAAACACACTGGGAGAACACTGGCTGTGGTAAGGGTGAGTCACATGAGAAAAGTGATTCTCTTTTTCATAGAAGAGTGGTTCTCTTTTTCACAGACAGGCTGCTAAAAGGCACCCATGTCCGATCACAAATCTATGTAACATTAAAACCTGGTGAAAAATCTCACATTGACTCCAATGTCAATGCCTTTGTGGTTTATAATTTCATAAATATAAAGCAAATATGAAATTATAAAATACTTGGACTATTTCATTCTTCAAATTCAGATTATAAGAAATAATGGATGACTTACAATCCCTGAACTGCTTATGTCATACTGCTTACAAATAAGGACTGTGAGATTTGGAAAATTCTAATCAACAAATAAAAGAATTTTTTTTAAAAAAATTAGGGAAATCTTTATAAAATGTTTATAAACAGAGGAATGCAAGTAAATGGCATGGAACAACAATTCTTTTTTTTCCAAATTATGTTTTAGAATATACCAATTTGTTTCATATTTGGTTATGCTCATGCATAAAAATAAACCTATTAAGATTTGTAAAAGGGATCAGTTTGCAGAATTCTCTGTTTACGGCATGGTTTTTTTTGTCTTCTCATGTTAGCAAGAGTACCTAATATCTTGATCTTAATTAGCTCTTAGAAAACTGTAACCGCTTCATGAAGACTTTCTTTATTTTCTCAAAATTGCCTGTATTGTATAGATGTCCTTTTGGGATTTAATGATCATTATGAAGAGTCAGGACATATGGCACTTAATTTTTTCTGTGAGTACTGACCGAATTTCCCCTTATTAAGAACTCCTTATCAGATTGAGATGGAGTCTAACCCCAGCACTGAAAAACACCTGTAAGATGATTTGGAGTCATATTACTAATAAAACAGCAGACCTCCCTAGAAAATTAGCATTTCCATCCGTCTCTGAATGAAATGACAGGAGGTAACTCCTCTGCACATCAGATATGCCGAACAGAAAAATCCTATTGCAGTAAAACTGGGGAGTCACCACTGAGCTAATTGAATCAGGGTTGATATGATCGTAAGAGATAAAAACACATTAAGCAAATTAGGATATTTTACAATACACTATATGATTTAAAATTCACATTTTCCCAGCAGGAGGTGATCCATGATGCCTAAATATGGATGGTATATTACTACCAAAGTCTTAGATTTCAAAGTGTAATTAAACTAAGAGGAAACTGCTTTTGAACAAATTATGAAAAAAATAACTTTAAAACCTTATGCATCTTTCATGTTCCTTTTCTTTCCACTTTTAAAAATTTTTATTATTAAATCAATCTAAAGGATAAAAAAAAGAAAATTAATTTAGCCTACACTTCTGGAAAATTACAATTTTTCTGATCATTGAAGGCTGAAATGTCCAACCCATTTTGCCTTATTTTTGCACTAACCAATTTCAATTAATCCTTTTTTTTTTTCTTCTCACATTTGCATCAGAATGTATCTATATTTTACAGATTATATCCCTCTTCATTTTTTTCCAGTACTATCACACCTTCTGTTGTTTGGTTTTTGGTGTTCTGGTCCAGACTGGCCTTTAGTAAAACTCATATCATGCAGTTTAAGGACCCCAGCCATCTGCTACACTGAGTTTTCTGAGTAAACCCATGATATATGGAAAATGCAAGCACACAGAAGATGGCTCTTTCTGGTGATAGAGAGGAACATCTGAAAAAAATTTTAAAAAATAAAGATTCCTTTCCCATGATTCAAGAAGCCCAATGCTCCTTTGGATCATCATAGTTTTGACTGTTTAATTTCAAAGTGAGAACCATCACTGGAAGACAGACAATGTGTCAGCAGGAGCCTCATTATAGGGAATTGTAGGAAATATCTTGAAACACCTACAATATTCACACAGGCTGTCCTCAGTTTCATTGTCCCAGCACACTGGTATTTCCTTTTGGTAGCTAGCCCCACACAGATTGTAAGTGATGACAAAATGGGAAATTATTTGGCTCATAATTGTGTTTCTCTGAAAGTGTCAGACTAGAGATATCTGGTTCCATTTTAGAGGCTAAGTTTTAGGTACTCCTTCTCTTCTGCTTGGGGTTTGGCTGTGTGTGGTGGGATGGTTTGGTTTTTTTTCTTATAAGCAAACACATTTCATACTACATATCCACTAATTGCTGAAGAATTAGGATGCAAAAACTAGTGGGAATTAGACTTAGTTCCAGATAGTTGATGCACCCTGTTTTTAAGATGCATACATGTTAAATCCAGAAATAGACTACAGTTTCACAAATATCTTCACATTTCATTCTGCACTTAAGAGGCAGCAAAGACTAAGGCAGAATTCTGACTTCTTTATTTCTTATGTTGCAGGTTGCTTATATATGTTAGCAGGGTGAGGTAGCTACAGAACAAATAAACTTACGTTCCTAAAAAGCAAACTCAGGAACAAAAAGATATGACAAAATAACAATAAAGCATTGTGTTTCTTGGACATAAAAAACATAACAGAGTTTATTTTCGGCATTAAGAATACCAATTGATGAAATAATAAAGAAATACAGCCACCAAAGTGAGTGATTACCTTCCCTTGTGGCTACTTCTATCAGAAATAGTAAAATTAGAAAAATCAGGAAAGAAATAGAAATAATATCTTGATGATAAGGTACCATAATGTTAGGTGGCAAGAGTAATTGAAGTTAGCATTTGTTTTGTGCTTATCTTTGTATGAATTAAGGATAATGAAAAAATTAAAAAATAATAAAAGAACCGTTCTTAAATGGGTAATTACATGATAATGAGCATCAATGGAACATACTCATCCTTCTGGGACTTTTTCCCAAGTTCTATTGTCACAAAATTACAGTTTCCAGTTCTGTGCCTGCTGGTGCAGTTTTAGTCTAAGTTCATTATATGATGTATGACACAATTCATACACATTTTATTTGCTCTGTGTATGTTCAACAATGCAAAGGAGTAGAGCAACGATCCAGGAGAGAAAGCAATCAAAAGAAGGCTGATACCTCCAGTATGGCCTAGATCAGAGCTCAAAGCTTCTCAGGAAACAAATTTTTGGAAGTTAATGATACATCACAGGTATCATTACAGTTCGCTTGGCAAGCTGCCTGAGGAACTCAGCTTGTAAGCTGAGAAGCCCTGTTTCAAAGAGCAGTCCGTTACCTAAAAAAACAGTACATTCATAGAGCCTAAAACTTTGCATCATCTCCAAACTTGACGACTCTCAGCTGTTATATCTGACGACCCACTTACAGCTCGGTCACACACAGTGGAGTTTGTCCATGCTTGCAAATTTTTATGCTGAGAAGTATAGGTGACAGGACTGTGTCAGGACTGTGTGTCAATCTGCCATGTCTCTCTTTAATTTTGCTCATGTTTGAATGAAGTTCAGACTGTCCTGGAGCACATGACAAATAGGTATGTGTCAGCAGAAGTAAAAAAATATGTTCAGAACTAATGATGCAGCAGATTAAATCCTACTATTTTCCTCTAGTTAGATAGTGTAGTTTCTATAGTGACCATCCAAGAAGCAGAAAACTAAATAAAAAGGTAACCCATATATAATTCCTTTGTCTCTTTTGCATTTTATTCTGGAATTAGTATCTCAGGTCATATAGTCAGATTACTTTTGCAATCTCTTTATCTGAGTAGATTGGTCAAAAAGTATTTTAATGCAACTATGTATGCACTTTGAAGAAAATGGTACATTGTGAACACACTGTAATATTTTCTATGCACTTTAAATAAAAAGCAGTGCAAGCAAAAAGAGGCATATATGTGTTCCTTGATGCTACAAACTTCCGAAAACACACACTCACAGAGGACACAAGCACCTGAGAAATAGGAAGGAAACTGAGTGTCAAGTGAAAGGGAAAACAATCAGTTGAGGTTTATTTCCAGGCAAAACAACACACAGAGGGATAAAACCCAACAAAACCAACAAACAAAAAACTCCAGCTAAGATAGACAACAAGAAAAACAGATTTGCCCACATCCTCGCCTCCCCCAATTCTTTCTAAGGACCTTGAGTACAGAAGTAAGGACAGAAGTGATTATGTGCAAATTGGCTGAATATTGCTGATCTGACCCACCTGAACCCAAGCATATGGTATTTTTACTCTTCATTCATATTTTAGCATTGCAATGAAGACTAAACTATTATAATTATAAATAAAAATGGACTAATACAGATTTAGAAACATAGAAAAGAAAATAATTTTGGAGCACACTGCCTCCTCTATCACCATATAAACCAGCTAGCTGCCTTGATGGTCCTGAAGGTGATACAGAAAAAAAATTTCAGAAATGGTAATGAGTCATGTGCAGTTAGTCTAAGCTATAATACCACATAATTTTCTTCACCAATTTAAAATAAACTACTATGTTTAAACTTTGGAATATACCTTCTACAGTATTCAAATTTCAGGATATAAATAGGGACCTGTGATCTTAAAACCTTTACTGACAGTTCTTTCTTATGTACTTGGGTGAAATTATTCTTTCCAGCAGGATAGGGAAAGGACTAAAATATTCTTCTCTCTTACTGACTTCCACTTTCTGTTCTGTGCCAAAGTAAGGCTTCAGGTCTACTAATGCACAGGAATGTGTTAGGAGCTCAGCCCAAGAATTACTGTGTGAAATTATAAGGCTTATGTTATACAAGAGGTCAGACTAAATTATCATAATGGTCCCTTCTGGGTCTTAAAACCTGTGAATAATCGGTGTCTCCATCCTAACGTAGACTGCAACTTCATCTAATCTAGTCATCATCATATTTCCTACAGAGGCTAGCACCTGAGATTTCAGTGGAAATCAAATCCCCTTTCACCCTCTTAATGTAACTAGATAATTACACAAGGGAAGAAAAATTTCTTCCCAACTCTTGTAGGCTATCATACTATAAATGAAAGTAAGGTACTTGTTTCCTTTCCGCTATAAGAATGTTTTATCCCATTAAAAATATAACATTCTTGAACTTCATATGTAATTAACACATACAGCTGCATCCAGTAACCATTTAGTTGATATTATGGGGCATTTATGAACCAAAACTTAATTGGGAGTTCTGTGATGAAGGAAAGTTTTCAGCAGCAAAGCAGCCAAGAGGAGTTCAGCCATAGTTCATGCAATCTTTTCAAAAATTCCTGTTAGAGTACAGCTGCAAAGAAATGGCAGCCTGAATCTGGAGAAGGGTGTCTTCCCTGGTATGTCACAGGGTCAAGAAATCCTGTACCAAAGAAGAATGCAGAGCTTTGCTGTAAATATTTGTTATTTTCCTTTTCATACAATCATTGTACCCAGTGCTGGAACGCTGCCATATCACATCCTCAAGATGAAGTATATAAAAGCCATGTGTTGAAGTGAATTTCAGCATTAAGAGAACTGCAAAGATAGGAGATACTGTGAGACCCATGACCATACAAGAGGCTAGGAAGAGGTATAAGAGGTTAGGACGACTTATAAGATGAACTACCAAATTAGTCAATAAAACAGGGAGAGAATTAGTCAGCCAAATGAAGCAAAATTCCGGACGCATCCATCTGCCTTTTTTTCAAGACAAATTCAGGATAAGTGATTAGTTCTGTAAAGTACTTACTTCATTCTCTCAGTGTGTCTTAACCCTAGGGCTTAAAAAATGTAATGAACCTATCAAGCTTGTTAAAACTGCACAACCCCAAACATCAGAACTGCAGTGCAGCAGTTATTATTTTTATTATATTGTAAAAAGGAGCCTTCTTACAACACCCTGATCTGCTCAAACTGCTGCTGCTGCATGACGGAAGGTCCATTCTCTATGGTACAGAAAGACTGAAGCCATGCCACATGTTCAGTATTAGAAACTGTTTTCATTATTCTTTTCTTTCCTGTTTCTCATAACACAGCACTGTTCAGAGCAACAGTGTTTTCTTTACATCTAGAATGCAAACTTTTAATATAAAAGAAGTTGCTGCTTGCACTTCCCTACCATTTTCACTGTAGCCACTGAAAAATCTGTGATCTGGAAACCAGAGCTATCAGGTGTCAGGAGATGTAATTGGACTGACACCTGCACACAAAAGGGACTGGAAGGTAGGGATGAGATGGGGGCAGCCATCTGGACAGGGAGAACCATTTCAATCTTTGTATGAAAGCCTGTGACACTAAGTCATAACAACAATTCCTCAATTCATAAAGTCTGGTGACTTCTCCTTTCTAAAGCACCTGTTTATAATTACCACAAAGAAAGCATTTCATTTCTATAGAATCTGCAGAACCACACCAGGAACCAGCTCTGAGAATTCAGAGGGTGACAGGTTCCTGTAACACATTTCTATTGCTCTCTGAGCACCTCCAAATGCAGGGTAACCACTCGTTTCCTTTGTAGGAACGTGGTGATTATAAAAAAAAATAAAGAGACTATCACAGGAAAACATAAATCTAAAACTACTTTCATTAACCTTCAGTAATATATACATTTTTCCTAACTCCAATGTGGGCTTGTATTTCCAACTCATTTTTTTCTTCCAAAATGCTTCTGAAGCTAAACACTTATCTTTGTAAAATGTCTCATTTTCTCCAAAAATCTACTAAGAGGTATAGAATCGCTGCAATGTAAATAGATAGATTTAACCTCTCTTTTTTCCCTTTACAATACAAATAAAATTTGGATCACCCATGTTCAAAATACACATTTTATGTGAGTGTGTGTGTATTATTTGTCTATCTGATACATATTGTAATTGCAATTTAAGGTCTTTCTTGGAATTTATACTGAAACAATTGATTGTGAGTTATCATCACTATGTATTTTGAAAAAAATGTAAGTTAAAGCATAAGTGTTTGTATACACATGTATGGAAATATATAGATTCACACACACATTCTTTCACAGAGATTAAATCCATACTTCCATAATCTCCTTAACAGATCCCTGAAGGAAGTGAACATATTTAAAGGTAGTTATTGGTCATCAATATAGTTTGGATATTGATTAATTTGTGTATTTTAGCTTGAAAAGCTGCCTACCAATATGCCAGGAAACATAAGATAAAAGCATCTATTCTTTCCAGTGTCAAGACTAGTGATTCTGTATTGCAATACACCCAAGCTGAACCAGACCACTTCACTGCAAAGCACCTTCAAAATTATCCCCTTTAACAAGTGTGTACAATGAGTCATTGACCTGATCATCTTAGAAAACCATATGTGCTAATGGAGAAAAAAAGACTGGGATTTAACTGGGGAAGTGAGAGAGATGGCCAAGAAAGCACAGCTGCATGAAATATGCAATAAGGAGCCTTGGTCTCTTCTAGAAACCACAGAATCAGTGTGGTTTCTTTCTGCCTTCAGCCCAGAGATCTGGGAGAGCTGCCAAAAGCAAAAAGAACTGTAGGATGCTAGTGAGGCTGACTGGAAAGGAGGAAGATATTTTATTAAAATAAAATGTTTGGGGTTTTTTCTCTGAGAGAGGAAGCTGCAGAACACATAACCTGCTGGTAGGGTCATCAGATGATGAAGGAAATTTCTTGGGCCTAAAGAACCTCTCCTCCCAGACGGAAACTGGTGAAAAGATCCCATTTCCTCCCAAGTAAACAATGGTCAAAATTGTTGATTTTCTGTTCTCTGTCCTGGAACTAGGATTTGGCAAAAAATAACTTTGGAGGGGAAAAGCTTTGGATAAGGGTCTGGAATGAAGATAGCCAGTTAGTGGAAGAAGTGCTTTTGGAAAATGAACAGGAATGAGCTGAATTGTGGTGAACATCCAAACTGACCATGAGGACTCGGATGTGCTGTGTGACCTCTTGAGTGCTGAGTGAGGGGGCCACTGCTCAGAATATACCACCCATGCTGGAGGTAGCAAACTTCTGCAGGCAAAAGGAGTTGTGAGCAGTGGATTTGATGATTAAATCTCAGGGAGGCTGAGGCACCAAAAACAAGCAGGAAAAAATCTGCATAACTAAATTAATCTCCAGAAGACAGGTGATTATTTCAAGTAGAGGAAAGCAAGCCATGGTTTCATTCAGCAGAAGGAAGGGCAGATTGCTTGAAACAAACTGAGCAAGATGAAGACCGTAAGACTACTGCAGCTTCTACTTCACTTGTCTTCCTAAATAGCAAACTATGGGAATAAAGCACACTTCCACTCTCAGCAGCGATATTTGTGCACTCCTGGAATGAGGATTTGGCAAAAAGTATGACACTAAAGCAACAATGGAAAATAAAAGCTATTAAGCAGTCATGCTGTTATGTCTATTAAAGAAGTTATTAGATTCTAGAAGATGATTTAGAGAACAGGGTGAATGTTAATTTACTTGATATCTTTTGTATGTAGGGGGACAGAAGGGTCTCCTTTTTTTGTATTTTTTATTTCATTCCTTACTCCGAAGCTGGTGGCTGAATCACAGCTCTGTAAGAAATTGTGCAGCACTGTAAGATTGAATCTGCAAACTCTATTCCAGAAGCTCTTAGTAGGTGCATAAATCAATTTTTTCTCTTAAAAACAACCTTCTATGCTTCACCTGCAGGAGTTACATTTAAATAAATTCTTCAGAGAGGAATTTGAAGAAGAATTCAGCTGCTAATAAATACAAGAAGTGTTTTTAAATCAACAGTAATGAAAAGTACATTCCATTGACTAAAACTGTATAAACCATAGGTAGTCTTCAAAGAAAAAAAAATTAAAAAATAATTTTTAAATAAGCATACCCAAAATAAGCAGAGTTTTGAAGTGTAGATACTGGAGGTGTGTAGTAGGCAAAAAACATCTATTAAATGTAAAGAAATAACTCTGATTTAAAATAATAGAAAAGGAAAGTAGTAGCTGTCCAATTACACCTGATATCAAAAATGCCCATAAGAGGTTTCCTTCATTCATAATTTCTAGGAGTTCTACCACAATGCAAGCACCACTTGAAGCAGAAGTGCAGGCAGGGGACAGAAGGGGAAAGGGAACTGCAGGTGACCTTGAAAATGGAGGCTTTTGTCAGCCATTTACTGCCACAATCCTTTTTCAATATGGAACTCTTCTAAAAGCACAGAGCTTTTTTTTGCTGTGTGTTTCACAGAGAAAATTCTGAACATATGTTTTTTAATAGTTATATTGGCTAAATTAATAATTTTAGAGTATTCCTTAAAAAAATTATAAACTTTCTTAGTCTCAACAATCCAATACTCCAGTAATTTCTGCCACTAACCTCATTTATTTCCAACTGTATAATAAGTGGCAGTGCTCTTATCTTTACTTAATTAGCTTCGATTTCTAATGTTAAACTTCTGCTTAAGATTAAAAAGGCCACGGTAAGCCACATGCTATCTGTAAATAAGATGAGTCTGTTGTGAAACGTTCGTATGCAAATGCATATTGTTGATGACTAAGACAACTGTGAGTAATCAGGGCTGTAAATCTGTCATTGTGATGTACAAGAAATGCTTAGCTCCACACTTAGTACAAGGGCAAATTTGAAAGTGGAAATCCTGTAGATGAGTATTGTGAAGAAAACAATCAAATAATTCCACACACTAGTTAGACAGCTCTGTTTAGTTTAGGGGAGTTAAACCCTGCACTTGAAAATTACCAACACCCATTCATTGACGATACTAAAAAATTCTGTGATAAATAATTTGTCTGTTGAGAATCACTGTCAAAATTGATACTGCTAGACAATTATGTCTTCAGGAAAAGCAAGTATTTCAGTTGCACAGATTGGACAGATACTGAAAGTTATTTTGTATCTGAAAATCTTGCCAAATGAAAGGAGTGAATTTGATGTGATGATGTTCCTAAAACGTTTTTATTTATGATATATGTATGCCTTGGCTGGGATAATTTTGCTCTGTGCTCCACTTTTATACTTGATGTAACTGTTATCTGTTTCTGCCAATCCTACTGGACTCACTTGACTTTTATTAGAGTTTCTGCAATATAGATAGAGCTAAGTAGGGGTAACAGGAAAGGCCAGCTCAGGCCTTGTACATGTCACAGAGTTGCATCTATACACTTATATAAAGTCATTTTCAGTGGCTGGATGAAACACAGAGTGTTTTCCTGTTACAGGAAGTAGAAGAAAGTGGAGATTTCTGCAGAGTGAAAATCTGTTGCTCTCCAGCAGGCTGCTGTATTTTACTACAAGCCTTCAACAAAAAAAAACAGTTATCATTTTATTTATCATGACAGCAGTAAAAATCATAGCACTAATAGCCACTGAATCAAAGAGTTAAAGCTGAAGTTTTATGACACCAAAAGAATTACCTGTAGTAAGGTAAATCACCAAGAAAGGCAGGATTACCAGGATCTAATAAAATGTTTTAATGTGAACTTACCTCTGGTCCCCATGTCCTTTGAGGGTATTCTTCAGACTTCTTTTATTGCCCAGCATCTTTCAGTTTCTTCCCAAATTCACATGGGACTTTTTGCTGCCCATCCAGAGGCAATACAAGTATCAAACAGAGGTAATAAAAATACCTACAAAATAACAAATGAGCAAAATTATTTATTAAAACAATCCATTCTCCTATTTGTTGCACATGGTCTACACACATACAAGAAGAAACAACTACGGAGTAAATACTGAAATCTACATGATGGAGACTGTCTCACAGCTCAAATAATTTTACTGATCTCAGTGTGACCAAAGGTCCCAGTCTCAAACCAGTTTTTGCTGCTGCTATCTCACAGAGTCAGTTTTATCAAAAACTTGCATGATAGTGTGCTCATACTGTCCCTTGTTCTAAATTATTGGATCTCTTCATGATTCTTCAAGCAAAATATATGAAGCAGCTATTAGCCATTTTGCATTTGCAGTTTTGTTGAGGCAGGGGAGAAGTGTCCATCAAGCATTCACAAGCATTCCAGCTTTTGATTTACATGAGAAGAGAATATATATCTGATCTTTCAATTAAAACTACAACCTGATTTGAATACCACAGGTCACTCATGTTGTTGTCTAAAATTTCAGGATTGGTATTCACATTGAGGAGCGTACACAGAAAGACTTGCCACTGAAATATAATGAATAAATACTTCTGCAGTGACCCAGTTTTGACTGTCTCTGATGATTCAGTACATTCGTGGGTATGTAGAGAAAAAGAAATAGGTCAAAGTCAGAGGAGGTTTGTTCCCAGGAAAGACCCCTGCATGGACAAGGGAGCATGAATTTCTTCAGACCAAGCAGGGACAAGAGATTTTCACCATACTGACCATCTAAACTAATCAGATTCTAATTTTCCTGCCTATTTCTAAAAGCAGTGACATCGTAGGCTGATCTCTTAGGAAAATCATACCAAATTATCTCAGATCTGACAGTTCAACAATCAGGTCTTCCTGCCTCTGCACATCTGTCTCAGAAAGATACTTCATTCTCACCAAATGTTATCTTAGCCTGTCCTGAGACTCTGAGTGTACTTAAGTGATACCAGTGTTTACAGTGCAGTTGCATCCCTAAGACAGCTGCAAAAGAGTGATACGACAGATCTAAGCTCTGTGGAAGTTTTCAGGTAATCCTAATCAGAGCCTATTATAAGAAACACAATCCTGTCTGACACATGGAGCAAATGACCTGTAAATGAAGCTGCCTCATGAACTATATAGACATTTCTCTGTTTTCCAACAACTTTTGCTTCAGAAAATTTAGGTCAAACAGCATTTCAATTTTTTTTTCTAGCAGATTAAATTGGGTCATGTTCCTAGAGAAGTGGGTCATTTTTCCTTGTAAATAAACAGTTTCATGCCTGCATATCTTTAGTTCAAAGGCTCTATTGTTTGTACTCAAAACTGCACAATTCTTTTGCTTAGCCATGAGGCAGTGATTTTTTTTTTTTTTTCCAAAGGGCAGTCTTTAGCCTAACCCAGTAAGACACATGATTTTTCTCAGTACATGACAGTGAAGAGTCTCTTTTCTGCCTTCCCATCAAAACACTGACTGGGGACAAAATTCTTAGCCAGTATTGATTGATTTGCTTGAGTGACTTCAACAGCACTGTTCTGGTTTATATCAAGTGGGAATCCATGCTAAAAAAGATCAGTGTCCAGTGCATAAATATAGAAAAGTTATTGCCAATTTTCTAACACATCTCAAAAGATTATTTTCACATCTGTTCAGGTGAGAATAAGGACCTTTATGAAGAGAACATGGTGCAATTCCCTAGCTTGAACCTGTAACGTTCAAGCCAGATGATCCAGCAGCTTAGTGAATTTACACAGGATGGTTCAGTTAAATGTTAGAGAAAGAACAGAAAAAGCTCAACAATAATATAACCTTTTTTTCCCTTTTTTTAATTTAGCCTTATCGATGTTGTTACCATTTTTGTCATCATGAATGAAAACATGGAGAACTCTCATACTGCTTAGGTGAGTTTTCAAAGGACTGTATACTGATATAATTTCCATAAATACAGATATACTTTTAAAGTTCACATAAGTGAGTATGATGTAAGGTCATTCTTATGCCAGCCATTCTTCAATCCTTTGTGGGCTGTTTCACAATTTTTCCCAATGTTTATGCCTACAGCAATTTTTTCTCACTGTTCTTAACCTTCCTTTGCATGTCGTACAGAAAACTCAAGGATTTAAACATTCTTCCTTTTTAAATTCACAACTCTCTTGTTCTCAAATTGACATTGCATACATATGCCTGACAAACCTAGAACACCTACTGTCTTTACAAGTTTAATTCCTCTTCACTGTTATTTCCATCTTCACTATCAAAAGAGGAATGAGTATATTGGTATACCAATTTCAGCAAACCTAGGTAAAATAAGAATTTTAAAGTTATTGAACAAGGAGCAATGTTTACTAACTTTTCTGGGAAATCTAGTCCCTCTTTATTGATATTGTTCACTTCTTTATAGTGCTCTGTATTACTCCACACGCTTCAGGAAAGACTATATTTGAAGTGCAACAGCACATAGAAGTTATTCTATAGTCACAAATTTAGTCTAGTTTTAGTATAAGATATAATTTCTGTATATGTAACACAGAGTTCCAGTCTGGTCTTATACGATATTTGGAATCAAACCTTTGAATAGAGACATACCAACACTTGTTGGCTTGAGAAATCTTTTCAATATGACCTAGAATTTCCCCACTTCACAAGTACTCCAGAGATAACTCACCATTTTTTCAAGAGATTTGAAAGCTACATACAGATTTGACACCATTTCTTGACATGCTAAGATTTTGCCATAGGAAACTTGATATCCATGGTTGTATGAATAATGAAGAAACTTTTTTAGGCAGCAACATTTTCTAAATTATTTTGAAAAAAAATTCCAGCAGCTACAATGTGTCTTTTCATCAATTTTACTCTTAAGACATTTGTTCAATTATATAATGAAGACAATAATTAACACCAATGAAAGTTGTTTTGTTCGTATCAGTGAGTGAAGCTTCTGAAATGCTTCTGAAAAAAAAACAAAACAAAAAATTATTGTCAAAAGAAGACTGTAGAAGAATAGCAGAATACCAAGTCTAATATTAAAAGAGTAAGTGAATCTGTTTCATGTTGGTTTTATGATACTGATATTATTCTAGGAATTTTTACTTAATTTACTTATTAATGTAAAGAAAAGGTCACAACATAAACATAAATGGTTTGCATCTATTAGATTGAAGGGGAATTGTTCAAGAGGAACACAGCACATCCTGTAGAGATCTGTATCATGCCTCAGATGATCACCCACAAATAGAGACCAGGGCAGCTGTGTTCTCAGGTGAGGTCCTTGAAAATTATTTTTCATGACACATATTTGTTTACTTTGAAAAATGATTCTACAGTATAAAACAGATTTTGCAGGTTTTTCTTAGTAAGATTGGACCATCTCATATCATGGCTAGGTTGAGATGTGTAGATCAGAGGTGTGAGAAGTAAAGCAGCCAAAAAGCAGAGATCTCACTCCAAAAGGATACAAAACAATATTTTTATCTGAAAAACGTCAGCCAGCACCAATACAAGAAAACTAAAGAAAGAAAATTTTGCACATTAAAAAGACAGAGAGGGAAGCTGAGCAGCCCTAATGGATAGCACTGGATTGTTTTCTGAACTTTGGGGTTCTCTGCATATCTTAACTTAAATAACAACTAGTAAATTGAAAAGACATTGGTATGAACATACCAGCTCTTCAACAAGATGCAGTGAAACAGAGTGTAAATAAATTAGAGGAAGGAGATGTAAAAATAAAATGTATGAAAATGAGAACAAAAAAATTGGTCAAAATTTTCTGCTGGTTTTTTTGTTAGTTTGTTTTTTGGGGGTTTTTGGGGTTTTTTTTGTGTTGGGGGAAGTTGTTTGTTTTTTGCGGGGGCTGGTGATTTTTCATTAAGAGAATTGTAAATTCTGACACTGTCTTCAGAATGCAAGTAGCAAGAAATAGAAATAAAAGCATAGTAGAAGAAAAAAGAGAGAAAAAAGCTGAAAAGAATGACTTAATTAGAGATACTGATAGAGATTTAAAAACAAGTTCTTGAAATTATTTTTAAATTTTGGGCAATATGTAATAGGAATTAACAGGTATGGGGCTACACGTGCAAAAAGAAAAACTATGACTTTACTCTCCCTTGTGCTTTCAAAACTGGACCAAGCAAGACCATAATCAAAGTAATCTCAGAATATGAGAAAAGCAAAAGAAAGAAAAATGAGAATTGCATAAAAAAAGCTTATTGACAAAGCAAGAGAAGTTACTGAAAGAGCAGACTGGGATGAAGCCATGGGCATGGAACAAAAATTTCAAAAAGTTATTAGTGTAAGAGACAAGAATACTGCTGAAAACGTAACAAATTAAAGGGCTGGCGTAGGAGAGATTTGGTAACTATGCAACTACTTTTCCAATTCTGAAAACACAGTAACAATATGGTAACATTTGTGAGGTTTATGTGCATATCAACACAATACAGCCCAGTGTTGACCATGACCACTATTAAGCCAAATCAAGTTATTTAAATAATACTAGATCTCTATTTAACAGCCTGTCATGAAATTTATTATAATAGTACTTTTAGTCAACAGTCTTATCATGCTTTTACCAACAGTGTGATCAATATAAGCATTATACCTAGCCTACAATTTCACCCACCACTTCAAAAGCTTCATAAATCATCAACTTTTATAACTTCTTGATTACCTCCTAACGTTCATACAAAACAAGGATAAAAACAAAAATCACCCTCTGATGAAAGCATGCTGAGCACTCGAAAAACTTTTATTAAATGTTATCCAGTTAGCAACACCCTGTTGGGCCATCGCTGTGTAGTGATGATTATGGAGTGCTCTTTCGCATAAACTGAATAAATCTCATAAATTGTTGATGGAGGTGCTTTAAAATATCATCTATTGACCAACTTTACCCCAGCACAGAACAGAATTGATTTACTTTGCCTCTCTGCTAAGAAATTTTATCCATAGCCTGGGGCTTGGGGATTGTACAGCAAACAGATCAATCCCATGTATTTTCAAGGGCTGGAGAAAGCTGTTCACTTCATGTCTGGGTTCCCTGAAAGGTCTGCATCTTGCTACCCAGTCTACTGAGGCTTGCTCACAATATGACAAGAAAAGCAGATGAGGGTAACCCGTCTTTAACATCAAAGAGAGTTCACATAGGCACGATTAAAGGTAAAATTGCCAGGTCAATTTTTACAATGAGGTTAGGTCTACAGGAGACACATAATTGAATTTCAGTTCCACTGGAGCCCCAACTCCTTGCCCCTTCCTTGTTCTGCCTTGGCTGTTCCAGGGAGTGTGGAAAGGCAACAGAACATGCTCCACATGGCCCATGTGATCTCTATCCATCAGACAGACTCCTTGGGCAGTACAGCTACATACAGATTGCAAACGGATGACAGAACAAAAACAAAATAGAGGAGATACTAAGACCAGAAATGCCTTATGTTTCTGTTCCACCTCTAAAAAATTTGCATTACAGATCTCTTCCACAACACTTTCTTAACTTGTGCAAGGTATGGGAAATATTTTTGTTTGTCTACAGCCTTCAGCGAAATAAAAATGCCATCAGCATTTTAACTCACTTGCCTTTAGACCTTTAGAGAAAATTCTTTTTTGCTACTTTTTAGTCACACTGGTAATGAAGAAGTGACTTACTCTAGAGCTCTTCAGGCTATTATGCCTCTCTCTTTCATACCTCTGTGATGCTGCTTTGCTAACATACTCTTCACCAGACTGGAAAAAAAACATGAACAAACACTACTCAAAGTTCATCATGGAAAGATAACTAAACAAAACCAGGTGAATCCAACTGCACTGTCGAAGAAAGGAAAACCAGCTCTATTTTTCTGGAGGTGTTCCCAAGATGCAGCCAAACTAACAACGAGTTTTAAATTTTCTGTACTCCTTGTACTACGTCTGCTTCTCACCTGGGAATTAATCCCTCTCCTCCATAAATATGCACCAGATGGCTGAGGAGGGCCTTAGGAAGGCCTGAAAGGGCACTCTACAGATGAGCTGTAGTGTCACACTCAGGAGGCACTGAAGTAGTCTTTTGTGAAACATACTGTCAGCTATTTATCATAGTACTACACATTCAAGGAAAAAACAGGCAACTAGAGAAGGAGGGCAGAAAGCATACTCTTCCAAGGTCACTTCTGCCAAACAGACATCATGCTATTTGCCATGAAAATGCCACACTTCTTTTCCTCCTCTCTTAGTGAGACTTTCTTTTTATTTCCTTAAATGAGGGTCTAAGTCTGAGGTATATTTCCTCAGCTATTTGTGTATGTCTATGAAAAGTTTCTTTTATCCTTGTAGAGGCCAAAATATCAAGTTTCTAACAGGATCACAGTGAGGGAAGACAAGGTTTCAGATTTAGCAGGAGGCCCAGGCATGTGGGGAGAGTATGAATATATCTGCTGCAGTTTTGTAACTGCTTGCAACAAGTCAGCTCAGTCTTTGTTTCTGTTATTGTATACACAGAAGGAACATTAGCACAAAATATCTCAGTGTGACTACAATATAGGAGCAAGAAGACTCAAGTTTTCATCTTGTTAAAATGCGGACCAAAGCTGGCTAATTATTTTGTAGCTAGGTACAGATGTCAAACCCTGAAAAGATGGCATTTACCGAGGCAAAGTGTAATGGCTAAACTGTTTTTCACTCGCATCATCTATGCAAAGAAAAAAACCCAACCAAATAAACAAGGTGTCTTCTTTCTTACTATTAATAAACTAGTTTAAACCCAGCACAAATTTTAAGAGTTTTTAATAGAAAAGAACAAAGCAGAAAGAAACATTAACATGCTACTTTAAAAAATAAACAAACAAACAAACAACAAAACACCAAACACTACAGTCTGATTTAAAATTTCTCCATGGCTTCTGAAAAAAACCCTACATTTTCTTTTAATTATTTCAATAGGAGTAAGTTCTTTGGAAAATATATTAGAATATTATTCGTTTATAGCACGCATCTCATTAACAAAACTGGAAATTATATTTTGTCTGATTACTTTTGTTTTAAAAGCTGCACCCAGCATGCAATGGTGAAGTCATTTTCTCTCTTCTTTGTACCAGGTGGATCACCATCAGGACAGCTGTTCAAACTTCACATTTTTTCAAGGCTGTTCACAGAGTTCTGAATACATATACAAACTCCTCTGACAGGTAACAAGGTATCCAAGTACCTCCTACACACTGCTTTGTAAAACACTTCCCTCTTTAACTGAAGGACAAGGGGAGGACTGGTGTGACAATGAAAAATCGAAAAAACAATAAGAGGCATCTTGGATGATGCTGTGTTTCAGACGTAAGAGGGGTATGGGTCACGCTATGTGCAAATAAAGTCCTGGATGCTTTGAGCACAGGCCAAGGATGTTCATATCTGAACTTTCTCAATGCTCAGAAAATTTTGAATTGGTCCATTTTCTTTTAGTGCCTTCACAGGCTCTGTGGGCCACATGACAAACAGGAGGACATCTCTGCAGGCTCAAACCTTCCAGAACTAAGCCTAAAGGCAGAAAAAGTAGACGTCTAGTTGCCCACATAATAACATTTAACTGGGATTTTCTTGTTCTTAATGTTTTCTTAACATAAGGTCTCATTCCCCAAATTACTCAGAGTTGGTTGTTTTATCACATAAGCTGGGTTCTTTCAGACTTGCAGACCTTGCACCTGTAAATGCAGCAAAAAGTGTTTTGATCTGTTGCTCCACTTATCCTTACAGCCTTGTGAGAGTATTATAGGGAACCCATTATCTGAAAAGGTGGCAGATCAGTGCGGAACTGAAAAAGAGCCACTCTGAAACTTGAATCAGAGAAATGTGATGCTTAGTCACAAGAAACTCTTTTAATGTACACATGACATTTGCCTCCTGGATTTATGTTGGCTGACTAACATTCTCTAAACTTGCCAGAAATTCTCCCCAGTTTAGTTCATTTCAGCGAACTTGTTCAGGAAGGAACAAAACATTCTCTAAGTCTCTGCCTGGCAGAGCACAACAGTAAAAAAAAAACCCCAAAGAACAAACCAAGAGCTTTAAGGATCAATACTCCCATCTTGTGGCTGCTGAAGAAAACGCATATGTCTAAGTAAAAATGGAAAAACTGTTTCATGTAGATAGTTTATAAATATTAATTTACTTGAAAAGACATTTTCTTTTATGTTGTAATCAAATTTGGATCTTAGAATTACCCATGTTATATTCAGAGAAGGAAGTACGTGGAAAATTTTTCATTCAGCCACAACAAATTAATAACTGTAGCAAATTTCTAATTGCAGGAAGCTGAAAGGATGAAATCCACTTTTGTGATACTCTGAATTCAAAGCATCCTGAATGAAGGCAGATATTATGGAACTCCACAGGCTGGGGGCAGTAGGTCGTGCTGGAATTTAAGGATACAGGATGGAGGAGTAACAAGCATTTAATTCACAATATCTGGATGCAACAGATACAACTCTCCTTTCTGTAATTCTGTGAACCTTAGAAGAAGAGGCAAGTGTCACTTTTCCTGGGTCTTCCAACAGATTCTTCTTCTTGATTTATTAGTTACCTACATAAAGCTGAAACGAAGAGCATGTGGTTGACATGCCTCATTAGAGCCCTACAGGTTCTTGTGTGAGGTACCTACTTACTTACACAAATCACTGCTGAATGAACTTGTTTCCTCTATCATTTCCCTGCATCTGCACAAATTCTAAGATAGTATGCATCCTGACCCTTGATTAGGATCTCAAAGTACACTTAATTTATGATGTGTGCTAACACCAACACGACCATGAGAGTACTCCTGTGCTGTTCGGAAGACACTGACGGTGAGAAACTTGCTTGAACATTTGGCCATAACCAGTTTCTGGAAAATACCAAACACACAGCTTCAGAAAATAAAGGTCTCAGTGGAAACTCATCTGGAAACGTGGTTGTAAAGTTGAAATGGATGACAGTTACAGAGAATATGAGTCAGATATTATCACCTTAATAAGAATCAAATATGGAAGGAAAAAACTTTCCCCAGAAGCTTGAACACCTTTTAAATATTCTGATTCACATAAAACACCTAAATATATAGACTGAGAAGATTTAAGGAATGTTGAGGCTCAGGCTCATAGAAACTATGGGTTTTTCTCACCCTGTAGATCCATATGACTGAAATGAGATCAAGGCCCAGCCGGCTGAACTGGAAATGGGATTTCCAGGAAATACATGAACTGTGCATGTAGAAAGGGGCTGTGTCTTACCAAAGTAGAAAGGACGAAACATAGTGAACCCTCCTGCACGTCAACAGCATTTATACCAGGTGCAATTGGCCTTGAGAGCAAGCTGATTCATTATCAGATGTAACATTTCAAAGCAGAAGATGCACAAAGTGCATTTCAAAGACAGAAACTACCAGTCAGGAGGACTCTGTTCATTAACAAGCCTGCTGGCAAAATGTGTCAACAGAAGTTCTCACCTGAGGTTCCTAACGGAGGAATTGCTGCTCCTCAGGTGAATGCAAGTTTGCTCATAAACCAGACCCCCAAAGCAGCGTAAAATTATGAGGGAGCACAAGACTGAAGTCAGAGCGTGTGAGCCTCAGATGAATAAATGCAGTAATCATGGGATATAGACTACAAAAAGGGAGACAAGACACAAGAGGAGCAGCAGCAATAGCATCTTCAACTCCACACTACCCTCTTAAGTAAAAACACCCAGAAGTGGTTAGCAGTTTTGATTAGTGCTTCAATTTGGTTGGGTTTTTTTTTTTGCTGTAGTTTGAGGGGGGAAAAAATAGAGAGGATTCTCCCTTTGAGAAAGAAGCTGTTCAGTGCTTATCAAAAATTGTGCCTCATAACAATTAAACTGTGAATGAGGGATGTTCACCACAGTCAAACATGAGTGAGGAGTGTACCTCTGCAGTATGAAAAAGAAATATATGTTGGGCTCTATTAACAACACTGTGACCAACAAACTGATGCAAATCGCAACACTGCAGTACTAGAAACTTGTTATGCTGCACGTGGAATATGGGGTTTAGCTTTAGACAGTTAACCTTTAGTGGCTTCGACCTGAAAGGGAGTTGGTTTAGATATTAGAAAAAAAATATTTACTGTGAGGGTGGTGATGCAGTGGAACAAGTTTCCCAGAGAAGTTGTGGATGCCCCATCCATGGACGGGTTTAAGGCCGGGTTGGATGGGGCTCTGAGCAACCAAGTCTATGTCCCAAACACACAGCAGAGGAGTTGGAACTAGATGATCTTTAAGGTCCCTTCCAACCCAAACCATTCCATGATTCTATGACTTTTAAAAAGTGGTAGTGATAAACCTGAGAGAATCTAGACAAGGACGAGCTACTAAGATGATCAGAGGCTGGAGAATTTGCTGTTAAGAGTGTCTGAAGGGACTCTATGCATGTGTGCCCGAAGACGAGGAAACCTGATTGCAGATTCCCCTACTGCAAGGTGCATTCTAGCCTCCTCATCTGAGAGATGCATGAGGGGAAAAGATAGAAGGTGCAGCAAAGGAAATTGTATACTAAAAAAGTGGTTCTCCATGATAGCGCTGAAGGACTGGAAGAGATTGCTTGGAGAGGGTGTGGAATTTTCATTCTTAAGGATTGCAAGACTCAGTTGGACATTGAATCTTACACTGAGGCTTGATGTGAGCTGTGCACTAAGAGGCCACAGCAGAAGACCCACAGAGGTCCCTTTCACCTAAATTTTTCTACAACTGTATATTGTAAGAGATGAGTGTGGTAAGAAATACCAGAAACAGAATAGAGCTTAAGTCAAACCAGGGAAATTTGGCTACAATATCGATACAGCAGCCTCAAATGCAATTTGCACAGCTGCCAGCCTGCTCTAGTCACATGTAAGATTGGCAGAAATCATATCAACTCTATCCTAATCCAGCACAATAACATTAGTCCAATGTGATAGATGTCAAAGATAAACTGTAGCTAATCATATACTTGCTGACTATAGGTTAAGAATAGAACCTTAACAATTAAAATGGTTTTGTGGTAAACAGAATCAGTGAAGCTTTGCTACAGAAGAATTTGTATTTCTTTTCTCACTTGTATAATTCAACACACATCTTTCCTGCCCTCACTAGGAAAATAATCAGCAGTACTGTGGCTCTCTGCAGGGCTAGCCAGCAGCCATCTGCTGTCAGATAAAATGTGTAGAAATTGAGTTCTGCATCCACTTTGTTCTGGGGACAAAATACCTGGGTTCCACTCCCTCACCCACCTGGTATATGTGTAAAATCCATAGAAACATTCTTCTTAAGATTTCCTTCAGCTTCCAAATGTGGTTGAAATTGGGTAACAATTTCAAATCCTAAAGTGTATGAGCAAACATCTGGGTACACAGATGTTGCTTTCTAGTTGTTTTCTAGGCTTAATGCAAATATTTATAATAATATCTGTTTAATAATTTTAATCATGGCATTCATACAGTAGAAGCAGGTAAGAGAGAGCTGACAAGAAATTCTGACCATGATTTTTTCCCCATTAGAAATCAGAACAAAAACCAGTTCTGCCATGAAACAGAATTTTTTAAAAATTTACTCTGGGCCAGACAAGCTGTATTTATAGGCTGTAATTTATTTCAAGTGACAAATAATTTAAACTGAAGAAGACTGTCTTTATTTTTCATATAGCTAGCAAGCACAGAAAGAAATACAGAAAAAGTAACTGTTTGAACTCCCTTCAAGCAATTTTTACAAAGTTTTTGTCAGGATAAGATATCCCTACAGATTTTCATGAACAGCTTTTACTATAGAAAACTTACATCAGATAAATATTGTGCAACTGTAATGTGGTTCAGAAAAATAGATATCTTAGGATGTAAATGTTGTTAGAGGTAGTAAGCATGCTGCTTCTCTAGTAGTGCAATAGATATAATGGTCTTCAGCCTGATGCAGATCCTGAGGTCATGCCTTCAAAATTTATGTACATGACTTTTTACTCCAGCTATTGTTGAAACATAGGTACCAAGTGTGAATATACATAATCACCAAATTAGAACACACGTGCTTCCTACGGAAATCCAAAAGGCTCCTACCTACTGAATTACATCACTAACTTCTCATGCTAAGAATAGAAATTGGATTTAATCATTAAGTAATACCATAAGGTTTAAGATCTTTGAGTGCACCATGCGTTCCACATTACTAAGTACTAAACCATAGGATTGATACGGACACAGTGTCAAAATAAATGTATTACAGAAGGTTACATTGATCATATAGAGACAGATTGTGCTTGAATGGAAAACATGGAAGCAAGCCTGATCCAGTTACTAGATCACCTGACATTTCCTTATTAGTTATGAAATCGGGGTCTTCATAATTCAAAGAAAAAATTGGGGTTTGATAAAATCTTCATGAATTTTGGTTCTGTTATATAGAGCGGGAAATTTTAGTAGCAGTTGTGATTTTACCTTGCTGAAGAAAGAGAACAAACTTGAGAAGTCAATGACTTATAGAGTAAGAAGTCTGAAATGAATGCGCCCTTTGCATCAAAATATAATTACAATCAAAACACCTCCATTTGGGAAACATCTGATCTAACTTGACTTTAGCTTACACTGATGAATATTAAAAAAACAAAGAGAATTTTCCAATCACCAGTCATAAAGATTTTATAATAAATAGGCACCGTTTTCATGGCAGACTACATGTGTAATTAAAATAATGGGCCATAAAAACAAAACAGCTTTCACTTAGCCATGCAAAGATAATTCTACATATGAAGAAACAGCTGAATGCAATTGCTGTTCAGCTTCTTAAAAGATGACATATGGGAAAATCTAGATGAGAGCATTCTCAAGTTCTCTCTTTCACGGTGGCAATATTTTAATCTATGATTTGAGATATGCATCCAAAAAAAAAGCCATTTAGTCTGCTCTTTTGGAATACATAGCTTTCATATCTAATTCACTCACCTAAGATTTGTAATATTTTCATCCAATACCATCCACACAAAAATAATGTTCTGTCTCCCTGCTAAGGAACTCTTGCTCGAGACTGGACAAAGAAAAGGTAAAATGCTGTCAAAAATCAATGAGACTCATAAATTTCTGTACTAATATAGCTCATCAATCTGAATGGGACTAATACACATAATTAGCAAATTTAAATCTAGTATACAGCGGTCATGTTTTAAGAAAGACATTTATTTTGAAAGTTTGGAAAAAGCAGGTGCAGATTAATTGTTACCCTGCCATTATGGATAAAATCATCCCAAATAATATACATGTCCCTCATCTCTAAGATTTCTTTTCTACGTTACAGAACTATCTTGCCACCAAAAGTCAGCAGTGAGATATGTTGTGAATGAGATTCCACAGTAAGGTAAAACCTATACTGTGTGCTTCCTACAGGAAGATTAAACAATAATTGGTATGCCAGGCGAGAATCTCCTACGTATAATGATATAAAAGAATGTGTACAAATGTATATTCTTGTACCAGCATGGTGCTCAGTGTCTCCCCATACAAATGTACAATTATTAGTCTCCTGTTTTACATGATAGTGTCATTCCATACCTAAATGCCTTATTTGTAACATGGATGGAAGTTTCTCCCTTTTCTATCACCAGCTTCTCCAGATAACACTTTATTAAACAACTTCTGGTACATAACATTTCTTTAATTTCTTGCTGTACGACACTGATCTGTACTTACATCTTTTAGACGGTTTTTTGTCAGTAGAGAATGGGACTTTGCCCTTCACTTCCAAACAAAAATTTTTAAAATGTTTAAAGTACAAAATTGTGGCCGTGCTAATGCCTGTAACCCCCCTGACCCCAGAAGAAACATCAGAATCCACACCTTGGTAGTCAGGCACCAATGTTTAAAGACTGTCTTGTTAGGGTGAGATCCCATCACCCCTTGGTGCAGTGATCTACCTGTTCTACCCTGGTTGGTTCTTGTTTTCCCCTCTCTGTTTTATGTATAAATTTGTAAATATTCATTTCCCCCAGTTAAATATGCATCAGTTCTAGAAGTTTCTGTGTTACTCGAGATCCCCATTGGCTACCTCCTGTAATCCCTCCCTCACATTATTTCCATTGGTACCTCCTTCAATCCCACCTTCTTTCCCTTACCCTATTGGCTGAATCCCTTATCCCCGCCTTGCCCGCCCTCAGTATAAAATCCCTGGATGGGGATGGAGGTTTTTGTTCTTTGTGCGTAGTCTTTTCATGGGGGTAAGCCTTCTCATGGAGCCTACACGAGGAGTCCCATCTCTCCTTCTTTGCTTCAGCCTGCGCGCCTGACAACAAGCCCAGGAGTAGCTCCCAAGGGTGAGGAGCTCACTCTCAACCCTTTTTGTGTGAAGCCGCCAGAACCAGAGGGTGCAACCAGACCTCCGGCCTTGTTTTGTTTTCCTGGCTAGCACACCCTCACAAAATAGTACTAAAATTAATATTTAGAGCCTCTAGTGAAATTTTGAATCAATAAATCAAAAATTGAGGCTTTTCTCTTACAGTAAACAGCTCTGTCTCCAATGGACTTTGTACAGCAGGACGCTGAATATCTCTAAATGTAATTTAAAACTCTTGCAGGACAACAAGATTCTGTTGAGAAGTTTTGTTTTGTTAAAGGATTTTTACATAAAATACAAGATGAAAATAGTTCATCCAGCAAATCTGGTTCAGTGCACCAGAATTTGAAGATTATGATGGAATGACTGCTCTGCATATATGGAATATCATAAGCAATAATGATTCATTGCAGTAATTTATTATCATCACCAATATTAGCACAAATAAATTATTGCTGTAGAATGTGGCTCGAAAGATAATGTAATTAGGATGCTATTCAGTCACTACTTTACACTACTTTACAAACTAATGATGTTACTCAAACAGTTCCTGCTACAAATAGCTACAAATAGCTGAAAATACCAGGACAGATCTAAAGTTAGTTTCAATGAGAGCAGATGTTCTGAGGTCATCTGAAGATAGAGTAACACACAGAGTTATATAAAGTATTTTTCAAATACCTAGAGCAGAATGGGACCCTGAGTGTTGGAATTATCTTACTGTTAGTATTATGGTTATGAGGCTCATCTCACTCTTTCTACACTATTTACGTATTATGTCAGCAGTGCTTTAATGTTAGCACAGCCACAGTCAGGCACCACAAATGGGACATTCTGAACACTTAGAAATTCAAATAACATTTGTGTAGTCTGTTCAGAATTAGCTAATTAGAAAGGTCCAGAGATTCAAAGTCTCAGCATAGCAATTTTTATGATAAGCAATTTAAAGTCATTTTAATTAGAATAGGAAATTTTTCAGTTTAAATGGGTTATATAGTCTCTTTTTACTCCCAGAAAAATGTTTATCTGGGCATAGGATGGACACCACACTAAAAAGCCCTCAGGAAAAGGGACAAGAAACTAATGGATGAGTTCAGCTTTCCAAAATCACATCTTTCTCACATCTAAAGTAGCACGTAAAGAACTTTCCAGAAGTGTCGTGAAGAGCTCTATGAATCAATTATTCACACAGACCAGACAAATGCTTTACACTGTGCATTGCCCACTATTGATAAAGAAATATGACACACACAGTCACTGCAAGGGCCTAGTAGATGATTCCTCTGAACTAAATGCTTTTTTTTTATTTCAAGAAGAGTAAAAAAGATTCAAAAGAAGGATAGGTAGAGTTTTAAAAGGGTATCTTAGGTGGCATCTCTGAAACGCTATGGTGCATAAGGTTCTGATCCTGAAGTAATGCTGTTCTTTCTTATTTAAATATTACAGCTGTCACAGATTGAAGTTCTCCAGGAGAATTATGTATGACACTCTCCATTGTCCTCGGACTGCTCTCATCAAGTTTGTAATATGTTCAGGCAAAAGAATTGCTGCAGTGTACATTTTCCCTCCATGCTCTGTTTCTATGCTATGTGAGATTGAAGAAGGGTGAGGAAAAAGAAGAAGTTACCATCTCTGACACTCAGTCTTTATAGAAGAAAGCTATTTCTTGTTCTGGGGAAGGATCTAAAATCCCAGTACAGTGTTCTGGATGCAGTTTAACAAATGGTATGTGTATCATTATAATGGACAACTTTATAACTTAAACCACTGAACACATGATATTTCAAGCTACAGCCACAAGGTAGCAGAATGACTTTAATTTGAGCCACTTTTATGACGTAATGGACGTCCAAACAGGCAAGAAAAGCACATATTAAAAAAAAAGAAACCACCACACATAGCTCTGTCCTCCCACTCTTAAAAAACAGCCCCCAGACATTCCTTAATGGCATATATGGTAGCATTCAGCTGTGTCTTGAAGTTCAGTGAAAGGAAAATGAGGGTAATGTGTAACATAATCTCATTAAAGATAAAGACTTAATACTTATTTCCCAACGCAGGAACTACCATTCTTTTTCTCTCTTTAAACTCTTAGGAGAGAAACAAAGATTTTGGAGCTGAATATCGTTGTCAAGCAATTTTGTTGCAGAGTTCTAAGGGATGATAGCTACCTTACTGTCTGTACTTGTGCAATATATTGCAGAGTGAAGAAATACTTTCATTTAAATCATTTTTTCTCAGTTTTAGTTTATGGTTTAGCTTATGTTACCACTGCACTTGAAGAGTCGGCTTCTTCAAGGGTTTAAGCTCTGAGGCAATTAAGATCTTAAGTATTTAGAGACAGATTTTAGCCCCTACATAAAATATTTTAAAATCATTATCTTACATGGACAGAAGACAGTTCTACGACGTATTAATATTATAATATTTGGTACCGGATTCCGAACTCTTAACTTGTAAACTTGTTAAACATTTTTTCTATATTTTACTAATTTCTTGGCATCTTCCCAAGTTCTCATGACCTGGACTGAACAGGCCATTAGTTTCATTGTGTTATCGATCTCCACAGGGTCTCACAAACCGCTCACCTACAGGAAGGAAAAATTGCTGAGATTTTTTTACTGATTATTTCTCACGTGCAGTTTTTGGGCATAGTCAAATGGGCCAATCCAACCTGATCCTTGTGGTGATGATGTTTTCTATGTATTACACATAGGATAAAAATCCTTCCATAGTATTTGGGTGTGATGGCAAGTAGAGACATGGGGAGCAGAAGGGAAACAAGATATAATTACAGAACTCACGTTACTCCAAGGAAAGTAACAGATAATTAAATTTTAATTTATTATCATTGCCAAATGCTAATTATTCCTGCAAGAGATAATTTCAAAAGATACATTGCTGTTTCTTCATATGATTTCCCATGGATATACTTATTTAGTTTTGATCCACTACTTACACGGAGGATGAGATTAAGCACTTTTGTCCCAGGTAGGGAGGAGGACATTCAAGAGAATTGAGAATCCTTTAAGGCAAATTCATAAGTCTTGATAGGTCATAATGTCATTGATATGCCAAAATCCATGAAAGCACTGCTCTTTTGTAATTGTAATTACAGTAAACTTAATACCTGAACTTAAATTTAGGTAATTATTAAACATTTCATCCTATTCTGTGTCGCTGAGTCACTACTGTGCCATGCTGCACAAAACTTCCAGAAAGAGTTGTAAAGTTTTGTTTAGTCATTTACTTATGTTATCACTTCTTTACAGAAAATCATATACTTGAATTTTATCAAGGCTGGCCACAAAAATAGAGGAGAAAGCTAGAAAACCTCCTTTTATTGACTGGTTGGCAGAGAAGAGAGATAAAGCAGTTAAGGGTTATACTAACCAGTCTAGGAAATGGGGCAGTAACTGCTGATTAAATACAGATGCTGAACAAAAAGTCACTGCTAATCACATCCCACTGGATGCTGCTTTAGAAAAGGAAAGAGTAAAGACATGACCTCCACTCACTCATCATTTACTTTGCTGCCACATAATTCCTCATGCATAAATACTACAGTGAAACGACTTCAGTATCCCACAAATGTTTCTACACATAAACAGGGTATTACAAGGAAAAAATACAACTGACTATTTATAAGAAAAGAATAAATCACAAATAGAGGAATTAAGGTCATGAAACAGCAGAACCCTAGTAGGTATGAGACATGAATAATTGAAAAGACAATAAAAGAAATCAATTTAAACATGCAGAATGCAGAATAAGCATTAAAATAAAATTTATGTTAAAAGAGATCAGCATAATACCAAAGTACAGAGTTAAATATAAAGTCTTGAGGTAATATGGCCTGATTATAATAGAGTCTGTATTTACTTTATGATTACTAAAAGGCTGATCCAAGACCAACCAAGACCAAATCAAAGTTCTCATTGATTTCAAGATGTTTGGACCACATTTCAGAAAACAATTAAAGTTGACATATGTTTTCTTGTAAGTTTCAAATATTAAAACTCAATTTTTCAATGTTTCAGAAAAAAAAAATGCAAAAGACGCATGAGCTTTTCTAGAATTTGTTCTTGCATATACCAAATGAACACATTGGTCCTTTGAAATGCTCATAAATCAATGAGTTCTCACTCCGTAATGCATGGTGTTGGTTTTCACACCAAGACAGAAAAGTTGCTAAAGGGTTTATGGGATGCCATCAGAAAGGCATCCAAAGTGATGTATCACTGACCACATGTTTTGTGTTTGGAAAACCTTTGGTGTGTTCATGGAGGAGGCAGGGCATATTTGGAATATATTTGGAAATAGATAGTTAGATAGATAGATAGATAGATAGATAGATAGATAGACAATATCTTACTGCCAAATATATGTGGAATGTAGACCCACAATTTAATCTGTATGGGTAGATCCTTCTGTCTGCGCTGATTTTCACTGTAAAGGAACTTATCCATATGTATTTCTGTTTAGGCTGGAAAAATGTTTTTCTTTAAAAAAAGCATTCGTAAGGCCACCAAAATTCCCTAATGCTTTTATTTTAGATACCCCAGTGAAGACATCATGTATTCAGAGGAGTGTGATTGTTCATGCTGGACAAAGGAAGCCACTACAAAGCATACAGATTCCTATATGCAAATCTTCTAAGCACCTTCAGTTTAAGCTTTCCTAGTAATTTAATTATTGTTCGTGTGGAGACACACAGTGATACAATGAGATCAATATTTTTAAATGGAGTATTACATTAAAAGAAAGTGAGGGACAATGCATGTTTGTGGTGTACATTTACTTTTCAGCTATGGAATATTTTATATATATATATCTATAACATATGGTACATGGAAATTATTTATTGTATTAGTAAATATTAAACTTCAATTCCTAAAATATAGGAACATTATCCTCTGGATAACAGCAGAAATCTGTTGAGCCCACAGTCTAGTCTCCAGTAGGGCTGACAGGCAAATATCTGAGTATGGGTAAGAACACGGTAAGGATATACATTGTCTGTCCCTGAAACCTGAGAGTCTTTTCAGCTCTTCATGACTTAGAAATGGTTTCTATACATTTTGTAATCTTCAGTGAATTTCTATTTCATCAAGTGTTCCATTTTCCTCTTGAATCCACGTAGATTCTTATTATTCACAATATCCGTTGGCAGGGAGTTGCTCTAATCAGCTGTCTATTGCATGAAGAACTCTTTTACTTGTTTGAAACTGAGTCAAATTTATTTTCTCTCTCTCCTTCCACTGCCTGCCCTATATCCTACAGCATTATCTACATCATCATCTACATTCTACAGCATTATCAAAACTGAATTAACAATCCATGACATTGCTGCACCACAATATCTTATTACATTATCAGCTCCTAAGGACTGATTGCTCTCATCTTTCAGAGGTAGAAAACAAGATAAGTTAACATTATGCCAGTGTATACAGCTGAGCATTCTAACTACCCCTAAAACTGGCTACATCTTAATCTATTAATATATATACTGTATTGTAATATCTGTAGAAAAGAAATGGCGCATCCCCTTTGTCAGGAAAACTGATTCTTTTCCACTTATTTCAACAGAAATGTAAATGAAAATAGTGGATGAGAATTCATTCTGCAAAAGCATAGCAATTCAGTGAATGACGACCTTATTCTTCTACCTTAATCATTTATAGGAACAGCACTGTATGGAACAGAAGCTTGAGAGAAATTAATTCATGTGATGAAGTGGGGAAATCTCCAAACCCAAAATTAAAGAGGCTGATAGACCCTGGAAAAGTTGGATCCTGCCAACAGTAGGACACTAAGCCAAATGCCTTCTTCCAGCTGATAACTTCAGCCAAAAGTCTGTGATCACTTGGTTTGTTTCCCCAGAACTTAATGTTTCTATTTGCATCAAGATTTTTATGTTATTGTTGCATAAGAAATAAATGTTCTGAGGCCATTTCAGATCCAAAATGTGTTTAGCGTACAATTTTCCTGTTGTCTGGAAATATTGTCCTTTGTTTTTCAGGCCAACAAAGCAGGGATACATTTTTCTATTCTAGAAAACAGCATTAACAGTGTAAGTGGGGAAAGGATAGCATTATACACAAGGACTGAAGGAAGTGAGGGTGGGGGAAGCACAAAAGGAAATAGTTTGCTGCTCTGCAAGAATAAAATGGTCTTCCCTGTTTGACCATATTAAAATTGCTTACCTATGCAAGTAGAAATCTACTTTGACTAGTGATACTTTCAATAATACCATGATTGGATTCGAGGGTAATTTTATTCTTCGTTTATTTTACTTTGTTTGTACAGTTTTGTTTCCATTTTACAAAATCCATAGATTTTGCCCAGGCTAGCTAAACCAAGTTGTCTTGTCCTAGCCCATCTGGCTTAGAAATCTCTTGGTCTGATAGCTTGTTAAGCAACTGAAACTGCTTGATCTGGCAGTGATGGAAAAATTAACTTAAAAAGCAGCAAAGATGAATTAGTCTGCTAGAGAGATCAGAAGCTACCTTCTCCCACATAGCCTCTTCCAACTCCTGTTTGGAGCCAATGGGAAACTCAAATTGCTTCAGCAGCAGAGAGATAAATTTTTCTGTCAAGTAAATCATCAGCTTTTGAATTTGTGCCTAAATATGGACTTCATGATGAGAAGAATGTCTCTGATGCTGAAATCTGACCAAATTCTCCCCAGACAGAAGCAGAAAATTCTCAACAGTCTTTAAAAGACCTAAATTACAAGACAGGATTACCGTCATTAAAAACCTTTTGTATTTCTATCAATTGCTTATGCTATTTTTTCATTAGCTCGTATGAAGATTTTTGTCTTGATCAATCCCAAACCCACTAAAGCCAATGAAAAAAACAGCTGAGTTATCTCCAAAATTTCCATTTCACTTTTTAGCATCTTTTGCATTACAAAATATTACTGTATTCTGAATTATTCAGATATATAGATGGTACTCTCTGTTGTCTTGTAGAAGAATTTCAGTTTATCACATTAATTTATTGTTGTGCAATTTTTAAATCCGCTCCTGTAAAAATGATTAAGGTGAAGCCACTGAACCAGCGGTACACATTTTCACAATGCACCTATTTCTTTTATAAATAGAAGTAAATCCTCCATTTGTTAGCAGAAATTATAAGTCCTATCCAAAAACCCTGAATTCCAGTATGAATTCTAAGTATCCGCTGTGACACTACTGATCCTTAAATCAACCAAAGCAATTCTTAATAAATCATCGTATTATTCATATTCACCTTTTGTGTTTGTTTGTAGCCAGCATGCTCTTTTTTATGTCATTATTTTTCTTTCTTACTGGCAGTAGTAGTTCTGATTTGCTCTTCAGAAAACTAATCATAAGCTACCATGTGTCACCTCAGTAGTACTTACTAATTGTTATGTCTTTGTCTTTACTATCTGTCCTTTACTGTTTCACCCAGGATTTTCTGTTTTCTTTGATCATTCATCACACTCAGAGTCCCCAGTTTTATTAGCCTGAAATGTAACAACACAATTAGATTATTAACCTCTGCTTTTAGACTAGCTTACTGCTACTGCTCAAAATAATAGGTTATTCAAAAAAGAAGGGGTCATGTCAGACTAAGGCCTTGGGTAATGTTATTTCAGACAAGAATGTTGTGTCTCCGCTCTAACTGAGAGCAGAACACGTCCCTGTGCAAATGCACAGATTACTCTGAGATTTATATATGAGGTTTACACATGCAAACCTCTGGAACTTCAACAATGTAAAGCGAAAGAACCTGCACCTGGGTCAGGGCAATCCCAAGCATAAATACAGGCAGGGTGGAGAACAGATTGTGAGCAGCCCTGAGGAGACGGACTAGGGGGTACTGATGGGCAAGGAGTTCAACATGACCCAGCAATGTGTGCTCGCAGCCCAGAAGGACAAACACATCCTGGGATGCATCCAGAGCAGTGTGGGCAGCAGGGGAGGGAGGGGATTCTGCCCCTCTGCTCTGCTCTGCCGAGACCCCACCTGCAGGTCTGCATCCAGCCCTGGGGCACCCAATGCAGGAAAGAATTTGACCCATTAGCACGGGGTCTGGAGGAGGCCATGAAAATGATTGCAGGGCAAGAGCAAGTCCCCTATGAAGGGAGGCTGAAGGGAGGAGGTTCTGGAGAGATCTCATGGTGCCTTGCAGTACCTAAAGGGGGCCTTCAAGAGAGCTGGAGAGGGACATTTTACAAAGGTATGTAGTGATAGGACAGGGGGAATGGCTTCAAACTGAAAGACAGCAGGTTTAGGTGATGTTTCAGTTTCAGACTTTTATAGCTGGAAAACTAAAATTAAGGGAGAATACTTTTTGAAACGTCACCCCCAGTTTTTTCATCAAGAAAGCAAGGATAAGGTACTACATGGTAGACTACAGGGAGAGTTCACAAACTATATACTTGTTGTCATGCTCTCAGCATGGTGACTATTAAGATCTGATTAGAGAGAGAGGCCTCTGCCCAAATTAAGGTGTAAAGGAGACAATATGCCAAATTCAATAGTACAGATTTTGTTTAACAATAAAATGAGAGGTAGGGAAATAGAAAGAAAAAAGAAAAGAGAGGGGGAAGAGAGACCATTGGTGGCCCATAAATTGTGTGTTCTTTGTGTCCATTATCAGTGATATATTCTTCTCCCCCTGCTTTGCTAACCTCCCCCTAGGTCTGAGATAACACTCAGACAATAATACCACCTTTATCTTATCTCAAGTTCCCACTGTGGGGGGCTTTTCTTACAGTCCAGGTTCCAGGTGCCCACGGAGGCACATTTGGGCGGTCTTCAGTGGTCATTGGTGGTTGCACAAAGCATCTGTCCCAAAATGTGGGATGGTCTGTGTTTGAGCAGTGATATGCGTACCAGCAGTTGCTTCTTTACAGTTTGCCGACTTTGAGTCAGCTCCTACTGGTCAGAAAAAAGAGCCAACAGTTTAAATTTTCTGAAAAATGTCTGTTCAATGATTGGCTGACACATTAAGTACATTTTTTCAAAAAAAAAGAAAGAAACCTAAAACAAATACACACAAATAAAAATGAAGTTAGAAAAGATATGGAAATTAGAGGTATCTTAGTGAATAAATTAATACTGTAACCATATACAATGTTTCAGTGTTTTCCTTTCCCGAAGTAAATGTCCTAGATGGACCATGGGCCTGATGCAGATTATCTCTCCGTTCTTACCGTCCTCTTACATACTAAGGTCCCCCACAGGACTTCTGAAACAACTATTGAAAAAATGTATCCAAAGAAGGGTATTAGAATAACTGCATCTTAACGTGTGCCTTCAAATCAGGCAAAATCAGTCATCTGTGTAACAAAGTTGATACCTCTGTAGTGAGCTTCAGCTCTCACCAATAGTTTACCATCTTTGTATTTTTTACATTTAGATGTGGAACATGGTTTTCTAGATTACAATGATGTAAAACATGATCTGTTTGTTTCCTTTATTTTTAGGATCAAACTACACTAATTATGATTTAAATTTTTGGTTCTTCCAATTTTTTCTTTGAGAACTCCTTTGATTGTTTTAGTTAAAAAATGCCAACTCTAGTATTAATTCTTTTATTCTGCTTTTTAATTGACTGCTGAAGTAGTCCATACTCAATTTATTCAATTTCCCACATGTTCTTCAGAAAGACCGTCATCTTAAATGTTTTCAAATACTGATGCTCTTAACTGCCCAATACCCGTTTCTACTTTGTGATTATTCTTCCCTCAGAACTCCTCTTTCTATTTTTTCTTGTTTCCTAGATCTGTTTCACTACTTAATATAGTTTTCTGTCAACCATTTTCTTACTTTAGACAATGCTTCCTTCCTGTATTCTCTCGCTGTATATATTAACCCCTTGTATCTTCACTTCCTTTCCCATTCATTAAAGACTACCTGCATGGATTCCATCTACTGTTTAATTTGCTAAAAACCCCATTATTTTCATTTAGCTGTTTCCCTCAAAATAATTCAAGCAACTTCTAAACCACATATTGGCCAAAAATCCCTTCAGTGCAGCACTTTCAGCTTATTCATGCTGGTAACACCATCCACTTAATTACAAAAACAAAAACAAAAACAAAAAAAATATATTTACTATCTACTCCATTAAAGATAGAGTCATCAACAAAAGTATTTCTACTGCATGCATTATTTTGTTGTTGCTTGGTGCTGTTGCTGTTTACCAGCTCTTAAGAGCCAGCTGGAATCCCAGCCCTATGTTTACAAACACAGAAGAAAATTATGATCCTGGCTGAAAATGTCATGTAGTCTACAGGAATCAACAGATGGAATGAGCCACATGAAGCAGTACAGGCAGCAAAGATACTATCTTATCATCTTAATACTCTGCATATCAGTAACATAACTATTGTAGAAGATTTTGGAAGCACCAAGGATGAAAAAAAAAATACATGTGGCTGGAGAGAGGAATTCTTATATTGGGAAACTCCTTCCAAATGCAAGTAGCAGGATGGAAAAAGATCTAACAGTGTTTGAAAAATCAACAGTGGAATAATGGCAGCCCATGGAGCATACAAAGGTGGGGAGAAATGCCTCAACTATAAGAGAGATAAAATAAATGAGAAACTGATGTAAGGTGGTGCAGGTGTACCAGTCAGCCATTCTAGCAGCTGAAACTCAAATGCTGATGAACAACTTAAATAATTCTGCTTTTCTTCTAGAGGTTGTAAGTGCTAGTTTTATAAGCAAGGTAATAATTCGATATGCTGTTGACACTTCACGTGTTCCAGATGCAGTTGTGGCTTATCAGTTCTTGAAGAATTCAGTTGTACATAAATTTAATATATATACATCATAAGGGCAGAAGTAACACCAGCAATTAACTCTAGGCTCATTGCAGGCCAGTGCTGCATGTTATGAAAGAACAAGTCTTCACACTGCAGCCAGTGTTTTCTTCCAGAATGGATTTGCTCTCACACAATATTTATATATTTCTCTTGTCCATGCTATTCCAGTAAACATTTTAATGTTTCTTCTTTCTTTGTGCATTGCTTGTCACACTGCAGTATTTTTTATTTCAGTTTAAACAACGACATACAATTTCACCCTGCTTGAGACACGCTGTGGTGGGTTGACCTCACCTGGACACCAGGTGCCCACTACAGCCACTCCTCATTTCACTCCTCAGCAAGACAGAGAAAGCACAACTATACTCCATGGGTCAAGATAAGGACAGGGAGAGATCACTCAACAATTACCACAAGAGGGAAAAGAGATTCCATTTGAGGAAAATTAGTTTAATTTATTACAAATAAACTCAGAGTAGAATGAAGAAATAAAAACTAAAAACATCTTTCCTTCCCTCTTCCAGGGCTCAACTTTGCTCTGATTTTCTTAACTCCTCTCTCCACAACAGCACAGGGCTATAGCGAGTGGGGGCTGCAGTCAGTTCGTCACATATTGTCTCTGCTGCTCCTTCCTCCTCAGAGGGAGGACTCCTCACACTCTTACTCTGCTCCAACTTGGGATTCCTCCCACAGGAGACAGTTCTCTATGAGCTTCTCTAATGTCGGTCCTTCCCATGGGCTGCAATTTTTTATTAACTACCCCTGCATGGGTCCCTTCAACAGACTGCAGTCCTTCAGGAACAGGCCTGCTCCAGCAACAGTCCCCTATGGAGTTATAAGTAATGCTAAAAAACCTCCTCCACAAAAGTCCTCTCTCCAAGGGTCCACAGGTTCTGCCAGGAACCTGCCCAGAATAGCCTTCCCACATGGGTTGCAAGTGGATCTCTGCTCTATGAACTGCCCGGGGCTCCAGGGGCACAGCTGCCTCACCATGGTCTTCACCACGGGCTGCAGAAGAATCTCTGCTCTGGCACCTGGAGCACCTTCTCCCCCTCCCTCTGCACTGACCTTGTCTGCAGAGTTGTTCCGCTTATTCTCATGCATCACTTATGACTGCTGCTGCTGGTATTGGACCGTCACCCTTCCCCCTTCTTAAATACCCCAGAGGTGCTCCCGCCATCGCTGATGGCTCAGCCTTGACCCATGGCCAAGTATTGGAGCCAGTTAGCATTGGCTTTATCAGACACAGGGGAAGCTTCCAGCAGCTTCTCACAGAAGGCACACCTGTAGCCCTCCTACTGTCAAATCCAATATGCACACCAAACCATGACTGGTTAGGATTATTATGGCAACTCTTCATGCTCAATAAACTGTGAAGTATTCTCCATGCAGAGACTTCATATGTACCTGAAACTCTAGAAGGTTTAAGGAATACATACCTCTTCTACTCTGTGATTCAGAAAAGAAATTTTCTTTTAGTGAATCACATTTCCACAAGATTTAAGTTCATTTTCTGACCTTTCTGCTTGCAATGCTATGGTCACTCTATTCATAGCAATTTTTTTCTTACCCTCCTCATGACCCCAGTATTAACAACTAGACAGCAGCTTGCTCTGTGTGCAGGTCATTGTCCAATAAATTGTGTCATATGGTTTCTCAGACAAATGTCCTTTAGAGTGTTTGAACTGGCAACAATTTTCTGATATTCTAGCAATCAGAAATTTCCCTGATGATCTGTTTTGTTTTTATTTTGGGAGGGTCTTGATGTCATTTAACCTTAAAAACCTACAAGGAACTTCTTTCATAATAGGAATGTGTGTGCTGACTCCTGAGGCTTCTCCCCAGGGGGTAATCTTTTGTGCAAGTTTGGTAGATATCTCCATGTCTGAATGGTTTGCTCTGCAGTTGATTACCAGGGATCACTTTGACATCAGTCTGTAGCTGATACCCACATGAATTTGCTGTGTCCCTGTACGGGAGAGCAAATCTTGCCTCCTCCTCTCCCCATTTGGAATCACTAAGAAGAACCCTCTAACAGAGTCTGCAGTGATTTCCTTGCTCATTATGCGGCTCTGCAGGTTTTCCTGTAGGAGGGGTCTTCAGACTCTCCTTTCTGGTTTTAGTCAAGCCATCTGTAACAATAGCAGAAAACTGATGAAATAGCTGAGAGTGGGGAATGACTGCTGTTTGTTTAGTTTTCTGGCCTGTTACAGTATTTCCTGCACAACATTAATCTTATGTTTCCAAGATACGTAACACAGAGCAGCATGGTCATGTAAGCACAAAGATTTTTCCCACAAGATGTTCAGCTGGTATCGGTGTCTTCAAAAGGTCCTGTCTGCACGCTTTCAACTTCTGCTGTGTTTGGTTGGAGATAAAAGAATTCAGCACCCTTTAATTCTGCTCACTAAAATCAATACTGCGGTAGAAGAGGTCTTGAACAAAAATTATTTTGAACCTCACACCAGTGGCTGTCAGAACTTGGAAATGGATATGAGGTGGCCATATAGCAGCTGCAAAATAGAACATATTCATCTGACCAGTAACTATAAAAGGAAGATATTCCACACCCCAGCCTCAAGAGGCTCCAGTTCATTTAACTCCCAGCACTTTTTTGTAAAATCCATCCATACCATCCCAGGTAAATGGATCTCCCAAGCCTCTCTTCACTTTTCCTGGACTGGGATCTAAAATATAGCCTACCTCTACGCCAATACTGGGAATGTGTTTTCCACCACTTTCTACACTGTGATATCTACAAATTTAGGTGCTTTACATGGCCATAGAACATTGTTTTCTTGTTGCTACCTAAATATTAAGTCTTCAATATCATTCAAAGAGGAATTACAAGTAATATTTTTTTCCTCAATATTTGCCCTCATTTTTCCTTGAGGTCTTTATATGGCCTAAAAAGCAACACATTTTGGAGTATGAAGTAATTTTATTTTGAAGCTGATTTAATTTTTGTCATGCTTTTTCCCTTCTTTCTGTGATACAGCCTTATTAAACTTGATCCCAGCCCTTAAAATAGTGATGGATGCACTATTACAGAGAAGAGTGTTTTTAGGTAGACATACTATCATCACAAAAATCAATCTTAGTTTTTAAACCGCATTCATTGTCATATTTCTGAAGTTGAAAGGAAATGGCTAGACTGGTTGCAGCTAAAATCTTGGTCATAAAATATATAGCACAGGCCATAAGGAACAGTCTTTCTTGTACTTTCATATTTTGAAGTAATCATTTTATAGTGTTTATAGAGTTACCTGAAGAACTGTCTTAAGGCATCATGTCTTGATGAACTACGACAATATAGTATATGTTTAGTTCATGAAGTAATATTATTTGTTAGGTTTAGCAGTGTCACACAATTTAAACACAGTGAACTCACAATTCTTAATTTGCCAGGTGCAGTTTGGAGGGAATCTTCTCATGAAAATGAAAGCTGCTTCCTGATTACTAAGTGCCTAAAGCTTTCTTCAGTAACATAGAGTATGTGCAGCACACTGACATCTCTACTGAGAAAATATCTGAGCCAGTTGGAGGCATGTCCTCACTCGCAAAGGTCAGCCAATGTGAAGTGTAACAGCTATTATTTTGGGCTTTCAAAGACTGGGAAGTCTGTAGTCTGTTTTTTCCCTTCTCTCCCTAGAGAAAGGATAAATACCAAGTGGGCCCAGCTGAGATCTGTAAACTTAACAGCTAGAGATGGGGAATAAAACATCTCAGATCAGTAGTCACCATAGATTTTTGCTGTAAGATTAATATAGGGGCACCTCTTCATGTCAGTCTGTTTTTCTTTCTCTTTTTCCCCTCAGGAATATTCAGCTATGGGATTGTATGTGGCCTCTTGCCCTGCATTTCGTATCATCTTTCTATCTTTTTTTTTTTTTAATCAGAAAAACAACTTTAAATTCCTTTTTTATCTCCATTTCAGCCTTGTTTTTAGAAGTTTTCTAGCCACTACACTGAACTAACACATTACATACCACAGTCAAAACTGGAGTCTGCCCTCAGTCTTGGATCTGTGGTAGCTGTGACTGCTGTCAAGATTCTGTGTACATCAGAACACAAGATGTGTCTTCTTACATTCACGCTGTACTTAATTCTATAATTCCTTGAGCCTTCGAGTGTTCCTGGCAGTAGGCAAATCTTGAAGGGTGAGTGAATTTCATTACCTTCTTACGACCCAAGAAAAATGCTGCAGTAGGTGGTCCTGTGTCACCATATTGGCATGCCTTGGGGCTGATAGTCTCGTAACGTTTGCAGTAGTAATTTGTCATGGAGACACTATTTTAGCTGTACGTTTGCTTGTAAACTCAGGTATATGTGTGTAATGCAAAACCAGGTTTCCAAGCAATGTGGAGAGTTTTTGTGCTTTTCCAAATGGGTACACAAGTCGCGCACAGAACATTCATTTCTGTGCCATTATTTAGACATGGCTTCCAACAAAATTAGTTAGAAATTAAGATTCTGTTGTAAACTACACCTCCAAGACCTGGTAAAGTGCCCTAAAGCAGAAATCAAGCTATTATGCTAGGTAAGCAACGTGTATTCAGTTGGAAGGAATAAACACATCCATGATTTTAGGCTGCTGTCAGTAATCCCATTTAGCTGTGTCCACAATGCTCCAAATTTGAGACTGACTTGCAGAACAGGTTTGTTTATTCTATATCTTTGCAAGTATTGACATAAATGATCTTCTTAAGGTCTGACCTTCAAACTCATCCCTTCACCACCGCTGAGATGGAGCTGAAGAAAATGTGTTTCAAGGAAGGTACTTACTGAAGAGAAAGCAAATTTATGATTCAGTCTACAATGGAAAATTTGGTCCTGATTTAGTGACCTAAAACTATGTTTCTCATTCAGTTTTCCCACATTCTGTCTGTATAGCACCATCTACTTGAGACTCTTAACTGTAAAATTCTTGTATGATGTGAAGATTATTGTTGTCTCAGTAAAATTATGAATATACATCATATTATACCTATTTATCAATGTCGTGTTGGGCAGGGGCCTACCTAAGTACCCTAGCACTCAAAGATAAGCTTTCAACCAGAATTCCACAAGTAAGCAACTGCTATTTGCTTGTGACATGAGATTCTACCCAGTGTCACCAAGCTGGCATTCTATTCCATTTCTTCAGGCTTTGCCACATAGATCACTCAGTGACTTTGATCTGGAAGCCGTTGCATAAAAGGCATTTCTTCTGGGAACGTCGTCACGTGAAGAAGCAGAGGTTATTGCTCTTAGCAGAGATAGCTTCCAATGGAGTAGGAAAGAAAGGCAGCTATGGATTTCCAAACCTCTCACAACTATCCCTGAAACTGTGTGACATGTTGAGGGAAAAGGCATGCACTTTTCAAAGGCACAAAGGCTCTCATCCTGCAACAGTGAAAAAATTTCTGTCTCCTTAGTGCACAGGTAGTCATTATGACGCTAAATACTCATAATAGCTTCGTAAAACAATTACACTGTGTTATTGCTACCAAGTGACTTCAAGGATTGCGAAGAAGAAGAATGAAAAAAACTTACTCAAATGCAAGCTCAATCACTTTTTATAACAAAAAGCACCATGCAATTTATATTCATATGTATTTTTTACCTGTCATTCCTTCAGCTTGACGGATGTCAGAATACTACATTTTTAGTAGACTTGCAATTGCTGGAGAACTTAAATACACCCTATGATTATATGCAGCAGGGCCGACAGCTGAAATGTCAAATGGTCATTGCAAAGCTCCTGGCAACACTCTTCTCCCTTTGTGGCAGAAATTCAGGTGCTTTTCTTTAGCTGCAATTAGCATTTGATGTTTGGAATAGGCTTTGGATTCTCTTTCCCTCCTTCTCGTCTTTTTTCTTTCCCTTTTCAGGCCTACTGAGACAGTCAGAAGACTGCATAAAATATCTTTTCAGCCAGGTCAGAAAGCAGGTTTCCTATTACATTATTTAATGTTATGAAATTGCTGATCCTTTTTCTATTGAGAAAGCGTATGGCAAACTTTTCAAACTCACAACCTTATAAAGATATTGAGGAAGTACAGGCAGTGTATAAATATGAAAGAGTGACATTAATATTTGATCAGTTGTCAGAGCACCATTATAATTACCTATAATGGCATGACTAAAAATAAAGTTTTGCAGAATCATAGTACCCAGATTAAACATATTTTATAGCTATAGATTAGAAAGACAATGAAAATGACAACTGTTTCCTACTTATAACTTCTGAAAGTTACTACATAGAATATCACAGGAAAAAAAAAACAAAATAATTTTTGTTCTTTATAAATAAAAAGAGGACCAGTAGATGGCAAAGTAAACATCTGTGGTGTCTGTGTCTTTGTATGCAAACATACTAATTGGACCCTTTTATCTGAAGAAATAAACAATCTTCATTTGATTTTCAGCTTAATTCCTTGGAGATATATTAATTGCCCTCTGGTGTAAGAGGAGCGGACCTGGCACTTCAGGGTGATCAGAAATGTCAACTGCAGTTCTCCTGGACGAGCTATTTTGTACTGCAGTGATACACAGAACCAGGCACACCATGCACAGAGATGTCAGAGCTGCTCTGCTGCCATTTGGACAGACACTAATGAACTCTACAAGTCCCACTCACAATCTTGTGCACATTCTTGGAATTTCTGTATCCCATATCAACTGACTAAAACCTGAACGATATCAATTACATATCTAATACTGTAAGAGTCACCTAACCAGATTAGACAAGCATGTCTAATCAGAACTCAGCAGTGTTTTCCTGTTTGCTGGTCTGACAGCAGGTCTAGAATATTTTAGTGCTCTGAGAGCACCAGCATGTGGTAACTAATTATTTCCTAAATCTAGGAAAAACACAATGAACTTAATACCATTTTTATTTCTTTGCCACATGCGTTCACACTTTATTTTTAATGGAAAAGCTAAAATAAGAAAACAATGCTGTATAGAGAGTGAGTGTTTAAAATACAGCTGTCAGCTGTAAAGCAGAGACTACTAATATTAACAATGAGTTTTAAGATGTGATCAGACACAAATAGTCAAGAAGATGTGGGCATTAAGCACAATCTTCTGTAGTTTTATGTATCCCAGTTTGAACCAATTGGTTTTAATTAGAGACTGGACAGTGACATGGATTCAGTGGAGCACTGGTCTGATTTAGCTTGATGGTCCCCACATTCATTTTTCTGGCTTACTGAAAGGCTGAGAATAAATATTGTAATAGTTCCTGGGGATCTGTATAAAAACAAACACAATTATGCATGACATGAAAAATCAGGGCCCCTTCTAACATTTCAAAAATAATTGCTTTAAATTAATTCTTCTTACAAATTTTTCTTTTCTAGCATTCCTGTGTAGAATAATAGAGATAAGCTTATTTTTAAAAAGAACTAAAAAAGAAAAAGAAAAAAAAAGAAATACAAAAATCAGTAAAGTAATGGCAGTGGTCGAGAATGGGCACTGGATTAGCAGGAGTCATTTTGTGTTAAAAAACCCTGTTGCAATTGATGTCGGTTTGAATAAGGACTGCTGCAGAGTCAGTAGTAATAGTGCCACTGTATTAAGTCTTTTAGACATACCATGTGCATCTGTATGAAGCCTAGATGTATTACACAGTTGCCCAAAGCACTCCTATTCCAGGTGATTTTTATTTTAGTCCATATTCAAAGCTGCAAGTAACTAGTGGATCAAGTAAAGTTGAAAGACCAATAAGTATTTGTGTCCTATCTGTCATCTCCTGCATTGACATTTTCATGGAATCATTAACAGAATTCCTGAATATGCTCTTTCTGTGAACAAAGCACAAATTAAGATCAAATAAAATCTTACCAGTGGTTAAAACTGCACCTGAAAATCCTGCAACAATTTGATTCCTGCATTTTTGCACAGAAAGATCTGCTGCTGCCCATGGCTTGTATCAGCAGCTTGGTGTATAACAACAGGTTTGGGAGGGAAATATCTAAGTCGTATTTTCTACAAAAACCAAGGCTGTGGCTTCAAGACTGCTGAGGAAATCCTTATCAATATAAAGACATTTAAAGGCAAAAGAAGAATCCATCATACTATTCCTTTATGTAGTTTCATGCCTGTATTTTCTTTGCATTCCCCAGAAATGAAGCTCATCCCCAGAAATGAAGCTCAAATTCATATCCAACTACTTTCCTGCATCAAGGCACATGATGTGGCTTGATGCACTTGGTGCACTGTGGGGTTTTAAAAATAAGGGCAGAATACTGAGTAAAAAACTGACACACATTCTGAAACATACTCAACTGCAGTTTGGATGAACCCACTACAGTTACACTTTAACTCATTTCTGAGTGAGACAAATTTTCATGTGGCTGCTCTGAGAAAACTTTCTAAAAATCCCACAAATTTTCAGTTATTTTAATACAGGTTTAAAACAGGTACTAAGAACATGAAAGTGTGGACAGGCCATCATATAAAACAAATGCACAATACACCAGACAAATACTTTATATATTGCTCTTACTTAGCATTGTGATGCCTCAGCACAGTGAAAATAATTGGCCTTATCACGGAGCAAGACAATTCAAAAAATTACTGGATATTGACTGCTGTTCCTCAGAGTCATTCTGGCTATGAATCTTTAAGTAAGTAGTCTCTTCTGATGCAGAGAAATATATATATGTTCCGTTGAATAGTAAAACAAATTCCATTTTCTAGTTTTGCGGTATGGCAATAGCTATTGTAACTCCCAGTAGAACTCCCTTGTCTTATGCTTTCCAATTAATAAAAGCCAGGAAGCACTTGTAAAAAATTGAGCACTTCCTGCAATCTGCAAACTGTTATTCAACCCAAGTTTATACATTCCAGTACATTGCTGTTTAAGCTTTGATACCTGGACAGATCTGCTCTCCTGCTCAGCAGCACAGTATTTTTGTACAAGTAGCTGGGAGGTGTCCAAGAAGTTCTGGAGGTGGGCAGAGGTCTGGGAAATATCGGTGAGAGTTTTAGCAGGTTGGAATAGTTCAGTGGAAGTCAGGGTAAAGAAAAGAGCTAGGAAAGCTTGAGGAAGCCTCTGGGTAATAAGATTTATTATTTATTACTGGGTAATAAGGAGAAGGGACAGCACAATATCAGAATGTCTCCAGGATGGGTAAGAACAGAAATGATTGCATTAGAATTTCAGAAAAAAGTGGGCTTTGTAAGGAGTGTCAGAGAATGCAGTGTTCAGCATCACTCACCTGTGCCTAAGCCTGTCCCTAGGTAATACACGAGTTAATGTAACTAGTTAAAATGTTAATATGAGCAATAATGCAGAAAACTAATGTTGGTGTAAATTTCCAAATTTGTCTTCCTAACATGTTTGTTTTTCATACTGGAAGTGAACATCATCTGGCAAGTGAGCATAGAAACTCCTAGATTTTATAACTGAGGCTAAAGGAAAATGAAGCTGTATGCAAAAATGAAGACAATGAAGTAATGAAAAAATCTTTGTTTATAAAAGCCAACTCTCCTGCTAGCAACCAAAACAAGAGTTAGTACAACTCAGCAGGCATTCACAGTTACATTATATTCCTCTCTTAAGTTACAGGCTTGATCCAAAAGACAGGTTGTGCCAATAGGAAAGGAGTGGGACAGATTCCCTAGATGTTAGCAATATTGGTTTCAGGCCTACTATATTGTGTTATTTTTCTGGGAATTCACTGTCAACAGAGAGTGAAGAAGAAATAATGATAAATAATTTTTGTTACTCTGTTGGATTACTTGGAGATGTATGCAGATTTTCGTAGCAGAACTGGAAAGAAACAAACCCACGGAGTTCATCAATCAATATAGGCCCCACTGATGTTACTGATTATTAAAGTTGTCCAAGAAACTGGCCTGAGACCACCTAAAAGTGACTAAAACTTTTGACTTGGTAAAAACACTGTTGATATTCTAACAGTAATGATAATAGAGTAATTTTCCTCAATTTATTTAGTGGATTGTTGTTCCCTAAATCTCTGCTTCATTGGCATCTACATTTTAAATCCCGTTATGTGTTATTGTATCTCAAGTAGTATACCTATGTTTTAAAACAGCTAAAAATAAATTATACTTCTATCTAAATAAATTGTACTTCTATCTAAAAGAGAAAACCAAAAAACAACTGACTGGCATTCACTACTAAGTCTTGCAATCCAGCCCCCATGAGCTGTTATTACTTTTATTAGCAGCAATGTTCCTGCTCAGGTTAAAAGCTGTTGTCCTTCAAACAGATTAAAGCACTCCTGCTGCACAGTCCAGATCCTGGGCCTTTTTTGGTTGGTTGATCTCATTTGTTTAGTTGATTTTTTTTTTCTTGTTTACGGGGTGTCTGGGATCTGAAGCTTCCCTGGGCCCAGAAAGAAAGTATTTCTCTTTCTCCCAGCAGACTTGCACGTGTGCCTTCACAGAGCAAGGACTCCATAGCCCTCAGTGAGTGTCTCCTCACTGGAACATGCCCTTTTTCATACAGTCCACAATGTCAGCAGTTTGCACTTAGAATTTAATAAACACGGGCATTAGGTAGCTATATAGCATACTTCATTTAGGCTTCTAAAACAAATTTCCTATCAATTTACATTTGAAAAAACCCTCGTGGTAGCCCATGCTTTCTTTCCCTACCATGCTAAAAGGAAATTTTGGGGGAAAAAAAGCATAAAAAAGCCCAGATGAGTGATTTGTGGTGGTCAGGATGGCACCTGGCATCTCCCCGTATGGCATCTGCATATGGCATCTCCCCAAAACTCTGTGTCTGTGTTCTCTCTCTGCCTCCCTCTCTCTCTCTGCCTCCCTCCTGACTCCCCACACACTCCATACACCCCACAATGTGTTATTCCTTAAGTCTCCATCTGTCAGTGGAGGAACTTCTGCAGAGTTACATCACAGAACATTCCCATATTTTTCTGATTATAAGGCATTATGATTGATATTTGTAGGCACAAATAACAGCCTTGTCAGTTCATAGTAGATTAAGATATTGAAGCACTTTGTAATATCTCTGTCACAATATCAATTAGAAACTCCTGACAGAGTTCCTGAACTGAAACAGGTTCCTTTAAGCTGAAGGATGGAACCACTATTCATCTCTGAGCTGAGGGAGAGACAAAGAGAAGGCACAGCCTTTCTATCACCCATAGCCAGAAATAAAGCAAAAATTTTGCAACAGACTCAGTCTGAAGGAATGGACCTGGGCCCCATCACTATTGGCACAATGGCTGTCCTCAGGCTTGGTAACTGCACAATTTCTCATGGGACACAAAACATTCTCTTCTTTATTCAAAACACTCTCCTTTATTCAGAATGGTATTTTCTTGACAAAGATATCTGGCAAAGGACAGAGTGTTTTGTATTTTTATTTTCTGTTAAATCTAGCTAAACTAGAAACAGGCTGGCTGTCCTTTAGCTTCTGGTCTGTTTTCTTGGTAGTTAAATCCTAGATTTATGATTTCTTCTCATTAAAATTGCCCTCTGGTTTTTATCAGCAATATCTAGAGCTATGCATCAAGGACTGAAAAGTTTTACAATGTTATGAGAAGGGGGTTGGGAAAACAGGGATTTCTTCTTTGTTTCAAGTTACTCCACAACCTAGGGAGGCAAATATAAATGGTACTTCGCATATTTCTTCATTTAATACTTGTATTCTTCACTAAGATGATGCTGCCTGCCCTTACAGTTAATTTCAAAACCACGTTTAATTACAGCTTCCATCCTTCCAACTGATGCTGTGTTATTTCTGTCAGTGTCCTGCTAGAAATAAAATTGAGTGTTAAAGCAGCAACACAAAGAAACCTAGCAAGTATATTACTCTCAGAAAAAACAAAGAGGAATCAGAATTCTGCATTACAAGGTTATTGGATACAGAGAACTCCAGTAAGCTTACTTTCTCTGTTCTTCTTCCAGCAACCAATTTTTAAATGCAAATGAGAGATTTGTGGTACATTTCTCTCAGTTAGCTCATAGTGAGTATTGGTTCAGGAAACACTCAGGGAATTGTTGTATCAGTTCTGTCCCTTACTAGATGACATACCAATAAAAATTTGGTCAGAATTGAACAGATAGTAAAATCCTGGTACTCAGACTGCTTCTTACTGTCAGTGCCTACAGCAAGAAGTGAAGCTGGAAGTTCAGGATTGAAGACATACCAAATGAAAATGCCACTTCCATTATCTTTTTCCTCCCTCTCTACCTACTAAGTGCACCTGCATCAGGAGTAGTATAGTCTTGCATAAGTATGGTACCTGCAGGAGGCAGGGTCTTGGTGGAACTGGAGCAGTCTGTTACAGTGGAAGGCCCACTACTCCTCTATGTCCACAAGCTCCTCCTGCTCCTCTTGTGTCTGACAAAGGGTTCTTCACATGACTGGCTCTGGTATTTCTTGGTTCTTTCAGGTTCTGGGCTGATGGGATGAGAAATCACGTTTTTGGGAGCATCTGCACATTAAGTCTCTGGAAAGAAGGTGATGAGTCTCAATAGTTCTCAAGGTCCTGTATATGTTCATATGCTGTATTTTTGGCCATAGCTATCAACTCTAATCTTCAAACCAAAGCTGAGTGAAGCAATCAGAAGAGCAAAGGCTACAAAAGTGGTGAGACCACCAGCGCAGGAAAAACTGAGGGAGAGGAGATGTGTCTATTGAAGACTGTCCCTAAGCACTCTATTTACCTGGAGGGGCGTGAAACCAACATGTCTATGGGCATTAAAGAGGTGATTTATTAGTCAGGATCTGGCAACCCAAATTAATCCCACTTCATTACAAACTCATTTGGGGTCAAATGGTTGACAGTGATCATCACAGTTAAAAAATATCCTCTGCTATTTGGATAGCTCTTAATTCAGGACAACTGTGGCTGATGGTGCTTCCCTTACAGAGAAATTCTGCTTTTTGTCTTCCAAAACAATTTCTGGTTCCACTTGCTCCTTTTAATTTGCTATTCTGTGACCTTGACATTATAGCAGAGGTGACTAGGGGGCTCCAGGAAGCATAATGCAAACAATGACTGAAAAAGTTCAGCTTCCAAGATTTTCCAGGGCTAAAAGCACACTCCCAATTTAAAAAAAAAAAAAAAAAAAATTAAAATTAGTACTGTAAATCTAAGATAAAGATGAAAAAAAAAAAAGAAGCAGCTAAAATGGAGAGAGAGAAGAATGTGTTGTTAGAGCATACATTCTAGACATCTGTTATCTCTTTTAAGATTCCTGGCTCCCGGAAGTCCTTCTCTTCCCTGGATTTCACTCCTTTTGACTCTTCTGCTAGGGATACTTCTTATTCTAGTTTTCGTCAGCACTTCCAGCAGATGAATACTGGTCTAAGGGATCATTCAACAATCTTCCTCACACAAGCACCAGTGTACTCCACTCTCACAGATACTATAGTAGATGGGCTCTTTTGACTTCTGACTGTTCATTGTTGCCTTCAATTTTCCTATCAATATAGGGCCTGAAATGAATCAGATAATTAATAACTCCAAAAGACACTATTTTGCTTAGAACACAAAATTACACGTGTTCCTAAAAATAACTTTCCATCCAGATAGTCCTGCCCACATTGAAATATATCTATAGTCCCCATCTGGGATGAGAAAAACACTTGGAGGAATGCAACTTATGATTCGCAGTGTCAGACTTCAGCTCAAAATAAGCAGCAACATCTTTTTGCCAGCATCATGAATCCAAGTGTTCCAGTGTGAGAGATTGTTGTGGAAGGATTGTTGGCTCAAAACCTTTCAGGTGTGAGGGCAGGGACAGGTCAGGCCTTGCTCTGGTGAGGCAATGAACTGCCCCATACACCCTACCCCAGCCCAGGAGTGCATCCCAGCGCCACCAACCACTGGCACACTCCATACCCCACCTCTGCAGCCTTTCATCCAGCTCCTAAGTGGCCGCAGACCAGAAACCCCACCCAGGGAAAGGACCCAGAAAAGCCAAAGGGTATTTAACCTGAGATGCGAGGCAAGCATGTGTCTTGACCCTACTTCCTCTTGGAATTTCTATCAGCTGAACACCACTGGAACCAGGAGTGGTAGTTACATTTGTTCTTTTCTATATCTCTTCTGCCTTTCTCTCCTTCACTTTCTTCTTCTAATTCCCTCCTCTCAGGATTTTGCATAATTTAAAATCAGACAAACTTAGAGCTTGCTAAGCTGAGTGGGATAAGTTAATGTTCTGAGAAGTGTCTTATGTTGACTGAATGTTGCTCTTACCATTGCCAAAGTTCTTTGATTTTCTAAAATTGCCAGTAATTTTTTTGTTGTTGTTTTGACCTCTTTAGGATATTTTGCCAGTATTTCTCCCATGCATCTAACTCAGAGTACATGAAAAATCATAAGCCCTTTTAAGTGTCTCATCAAGCGACACTTGGGGCCTTACATCCAGCTGTTTGTTCGTGGGACAGAGAACAGCCAGAATCAAACAGACGGAAGGCTATTCTATATGCATGCCCTAGTGAAGAGGTAGGACAAAGTACTTGGAACAGAAGTGATGCTTTGTGGTAACAGATCACAGAAATTGTCATGGAGCAAGGAAAAGTCATATGTACTCAAACCATGAAACAGGAAATTAATCTATGCCACCTATAAAAGTGTGACACCCTAAAAAGAGATTTGTTAGAGTACGTGGCTAGAGCTTTGCTCTGTCATGCTTCATAAGCTCCAAGATGGAATTTATAGACAACGAAATTTATTTTGTGCTAATACCAAACCACCACACAAATTTAATTTTCACTGATCACAAGAGAATTTCATAATCTTTAAGGCCACCTAAAGAAAAGGTGTAAGATGTATCCCATCACCTATAATTTTGCCCTCTACCTTAAGTATGGATATAATCTTGTCAGGTTGAAGCTAATAGGAGCCAAGTCACATTGTAAACGGTTTTGTTTCTTTTGAATGAAAATAACAATATATAAAATTCATCATAGGAAACACAAAAATCAGTGTGCAAATCTGAGAAAATCTGGCTTAAAATCTGGAAATTTTAAAATATTAGGTTGCTTCAATAGTCATAAAATAATCATTGATTTATATCCTATATAGATCCAAACTAAGAAAAACATTTGCTGTTTGGAGTTCAGTCATGCAGTATTTGATTACTAAGATAATATTAATTTAACTGAACAAATTCAACAGATCTAAAAAAACTACTTGCATAAGCAAGAAGTAATTCTTCAAAGTATAAATGCTGTGAGAATGAATATTTGTTAATTACACAACAGAAAAGACAAGGAAGTACATTGTTGTTGCAAGCTTGAAGGCCAAATGGTCTTTTCCACAGTAATATTGCAAAATGAGGTTCATCTCTTATGAACTTCCTTGTAAAAGGAAACTAGAGTTCATTACTTGACTCAGCAAAGAGGATTCCTGTGCTGCAGTCAACAGTCATCTAAAATGTTGCTGTTAAAGTTAATATGCTATTTCAAATTTTTGTTTTTTAAGGATGTCAATATTTTCAACTATGTAGAAAGATAATATTGAATTATTATTACAATTCTCTAGAATAGAAGTCCATTTAGGACTGAAACAAAATCTCTTCTTATTAGCCTACCCATATTTCTAATGATGTGACTTAACAGGAACACTGAAGGCTGGTGGTTCCATTGTTTAATGTTCAAAGTTGTAGCAATTGGCAAAAATAACAGGACTAATTAAAAAAAAAAAGGGAGTCAAAAAAACCAATTAAAAAAATCCCTATAATTTTGCATTGCAGTGGTCCTTAAAACCACTAGAATTGCCTATGAAGCACCAGAAGAAATTGTTAGGAAATCATCAGCCAAGCTGTAACAGATCCAGTTAATTTTTAAAGAAGTCCACCTGAAACTGTAGCAGCCAATGCAAGGTATGGCAATAAAACTTAAAGCACGAATTTGCAGCAGTATCACAACAGAAACTGACACAGCTTCTGAAGATGAGGCACAGACCACACTTGGTTTTCATAGTAGGAGCACATAACGATTTCCTGAAAGAAACGGTCTCTGTGATGTCAGTTGTGAATCCCTACTCATATTAAGATGTAGAAAAATGTTTCTCTGAAACTGGTCTTCAGGGACAATAGTTTTTTGCCCTGTTGGGTGAGAACCTTCACAGATGGGTATTTCATCTCTGAAAAGTGCATTTTTTCTGAATACTCACAAGAGTTACTGGAGGTTTTTCAGAGATTCTAAAGATATATGAGCTGGCAATGAATCACTGTGCTCCAGCCAGAGTGATGCAAACATACATGAACAGGAAATTTTTACTATTAATTTCTCTATTGACAGAGAGAGTAAGAAAGGATTTACCAATTGAAAAATAATATTGTAGCAATGTTACTGACAGTTTTCAAGGAAGAGAAAGGACATGGCTGTCCTCAGTAGGAGTCCAGCAGCTCTGAGTACAATTCATCTGAAGTGGCTAGATTAGCCTGGGGACAATGTTTACATGTGAAACAGGCTTGTTTTCTGAAGGCAGGAGGAAGTTTCTCACTGTCAAGTTATAGTAGCACCTAGAACTTTGGGATGTAAGTAATCTTACCATGTGCAGCCATCTATATGTCGGATGACTTCTAAAATTCACTACTTTAGCTCCTTCTGCATTCACTTCCAAGAGAGAGCTACTTGATAATATAGGTTCTCATAACCACTACTGTAAGGTGGGTAGAATCTGTTCCTAAAGAAACTCTCTTTCTTTTTAACGATAGAGGAAGCCTAAAAAACAGCTTTCAGCACATTCTCAGAAGTCAAAAATTGGATACAATCAAGCCCATTTTTGGCAAATATACATGGAATCATAGAATCACAGAATCATTTCAGTTGAAAAACACTTTCTGAGGTCATTGAGTGTAACCATTAACCTAGTGCTGTCAAGTGCACCACTTAAACCATGTCCCTAATATAACAGAGAACACTGACCCAGTCTGAGGACAAAGAAACCTGGGGATTAAGGATTGTAGTATTTCACTGTATCAATATCAGAAAATATTCTTCACATCTCTGCAAGCCTTGAAACAGAAAAGCCAACATTGCAAATTCTTCATCTTAAATGAGAAAATTCCTTCAATTTCAGTTCAGATTTCCTGCTTAGCTGCTTGAAAACCTCTCAAGCTCTCCTACAGCACATCATTCCACGGCAGTCCAGATTCTAACCACCCACAGATTAAATTATAGTTCCAGGCAAAACCTCAGTAGGTACCTATTTTATCTCGTTTCAACTTCCATATATTTGCCGAGCTAGAAACAGCATCAGGTAAGACCTCTGTTTTTATTTAGTAAATCATTGCAGCTCTCCTACTGGAGGACAAGCAACAAAATGTCTTTTTGTATCCCTGACAGATGAAGCACCTGGGAAAAGGTGCAAAACATTTTTAACCGGAATGTTCGAATGTGGAGTTATTTATATAGAGCTTTTTTAATGGTTAACAGAATATGTTGTATCATTTCAAGAAATTACCACATTGTTTATTTTGGATGGGAGTTTCTCTCACATTGTGTTAAAATCGTGTGGTTTATTCAAGGTCTGGTATTGTTTAGCTACTTTCACTTCCAAGTTAATTAACTTGATCAAAAAGAAACACACCCAAACCACTGAAAAATTTCCAATAAAACATTGGTCAAACTTTGATACTGAAAAAAGGATTTGATGGGGGATAAAAAGGGGCTCAAAATCTATGGAACTAGAGATGCCGGAAACAAGCAATAAATAAAAATGCCCATCCATATCAAATTATGATCTAACTGATACTAAATGATATCTTCTTAATAATAACAATGGTAATACTTCCACATAATTCATAAACACAGAAAGATAACAGAAGGTAAATTTCACTGCCCCTACTTTTAACCATTTAAACGTTATACTCTTAGCTTAATTTGGCGGTTAGGTTCCCTCTAGGAAAAAAAGAAGGCACAAGAGAACTGCAGTAGCTGATCTAAGAAAAGTAGATAGGGTGCGGCTATGGGGGAACTTAATTTCACTGACTGGACAATGAGCCTTGACAAATGGCTTAGATTAGACAGACACATTTAAATACAGAAGATGTATCTTAGCAAAAAAATGCTATTGCATGACTTATTAAGGAATCCTCTCCACTACTGAATTTGAGGATCTGGACTGTTTAGAAATGTGAGAGAAATGAAGATTAAAAATTCTGTATCAATATGAAATACATTGGCACTAGATTTCATCCAAAGATGAATCAAATTTATTTGTGTCTGCCTTTCAGATTTTATGTCCCTTTTCAGCCTTCAAAAGAATATATTTTTATTTCACTTGGTTGCATATGAGAAACCTGTTGTCAGATAATTTTATGATGCCAGATAAAAATTAACCTAAATGAGATTTTATAACAATCAAATTGTGCACATTTTAGACATATTTTTTTTCTTAAAAGGTAAAGAACTACCTAAACTGTTTAATAAAACAAGGGCTTTAAAAAGCTGAACATATTTTATCATACTGGGGAAATAAGAAAAAAACTTTATCTGTCTCAACAAAAAAACAAAGCCAGGGAAATTTCATTGAACTGATTTTATCTCTTATGGGAGATATTCTATAAACTTAATTCAGGAAAAACATTTTTATAGCCCAAGAAGTTTGAAAAACTTGCACAGTCCAGTACCTAAGGAGCATGACATGCAAATATGAGTGCTCAGTGGTCTGTTTGAGAAAGCAAATTCCACCACACTTCAAGGTACACTCTGAGCCAACTCCTACACTTTGAGCTGACTTCTACGCACTGTTTTAAATCCAACTGTCTTTCATGTAATACTCCTCAGCGATTTTTATTTAAACAAAAAAGACTAAACCTTGACCCTCCATTTGTCTAAGATAACTATAATCCTTGTAAGTGTTAGACTTGCAATAAAGAGCTGTGGTTTCAGAGATATCGTACAATGCATTGTCAGGAAAAGGCGTGGATTGCTTGCATACGAAATTTCCTGAAAACTATGTTTACAAGGAATTTGCTTTGTTATAAAATGCTTAAAGCCTTTCCACCTCTTACTAAACACTTTTCTTTTAAGAACATACATCTCCCAATATTTTTACTTCCTACAGCAAAATATAGTATATGGTTTTCCCTCAAGTATTTCTGTTCTAGATAGAAGTTAAGCTGGTATGAAAATTTCCATGGCCTTTCATAGGTGGGAAAATACAATCTGTTAATTATTATAGCATCTGCTTTAATACTGATCTCTGTAACAGGAAATAGAGCACAAATGACCCAATAAAGCTGGTGATAAAAAATATAAATAACATCTTGCCTTCTTGCTATTGTGTTGGCTTTTCTGGACGTCCTGTATCACAATATAACTCACTAACTCATGCTGCAGAAAGACATGGGAGATAATCTGTGTGATTTTGGGCAAGTTACTGGAAAAAGAAGGTGCTAAGCTGCATTGGAAAATTAGTTTTAGAAAACTACTTCAGTAGTTTATTCTTATAAGCAAATAGTACACAAATATTAAATATTGTTTAGAAATAAAATTAAACTCCTCTCAGTATATATAACTATGTATTTGACTCATTAAAAATACCTATTAGACTTATAAGCCTGATTATCAGTGTTGTATTTCAATAATAAAAGTACTTTGAATTCTAATTGTGTATCTATTTTAAAAAATCATACTATAATCATACTGTTAAAGTTATCATAGATACTCTCTTGTGTTACTTGACTCCACAGTGTTTAACTCCCTATCTCAAGGTGAAGAAAACTCAACAGAAACAAAATCCTGTATTATTCTTCAATTAATAACTGTAATTTTAAAATTGTATCACAAAAATCTTTTTAGATGTAATCAAGTATTCAAAGTATCTGATTTTTTCAATATGGTATGTCTAAGCAGGAGGTGTATGTCTCTTGAAAACAGTAGAATTTATCCTTGTTTTCCACAACAGTGGCTAGAAAGTTACACCTTTTTTTCATAAGTCTACCAAATTGTTTGGTAACCTTGAACTGTTGTGTCATCAGTTGGCAAAGAATACCATTACATTTAGTTTCTGTCTTTTAACTGGGTTTCTTATAAAGGGAACAAATTTTTCCCATTTCAATATCTAACTCGAAGTCAATTTTAGACCAAAAAAAAATTTAATTATATTTTTAATTATAAAATAAGTGAATGATTTGTAATCTGAAAAAAAAAAAAAAAGTACTGTGAATAAGAAAAAAAAATGAAGTAAAAGAAAAGAAAAATGGCTATTTTTCTGTGAGTTTGCCTTGCAAATAAAGCTCTTTACCTACTATGACTTCTTTTTCCCCTTCATCCACATATCTTTCCACATGTTGTTGCTATGCTGAACTTCTAAGCATGATAATTAGCTGTCTGGTATTATGTATGCTGCCTGACTGAGGCTCTAACATCATCCCACATGGGAACTGGTGGAAAAAATGAGTATCTAATTTAACATGATTTGACCACACTTCCCAGACTTGTGAAACCATAGTCAGTCCCCTGCTTCTCTCTCAAATGGAATAATCTGAAACTGACTGCTAGGTTCAAAGATTACTTGGGAAAATGGCACATATGTGATAGAACTGATATGCTGACAGCATAATTGCACAATCTTCAACTCCAGAAGGGTGATTAAAATCAGCAAATTAAAAGCTGAATAGGGAATATGTTTGTTATCTTTTGAAAACACCATTTCCTTGACCAAACGGAGTCACCACAGTTACTCAAAATTATTCTCTTGCATTTTAGTAGGGCCCTTGCAAGGACAAAAGAAGAAAATGGAAAAACATCTCCTTTAAGGGATATAACAAAAGATTAGGCACTGTGACCGTGAATTCTCCTTATGTCATGTGTTCCAGTCTATCAATACAGACAAATAAGCATGTGAGAGAAGTTGAAAGGAAAATCTATTTAGTGAATTTCCAGTGCCTTTTCCATATCATGACACCCTTTATTCCTCTTCATTGTTCATTCATTTTTTTTTTTCTTTCTGAGACAGGAGTGCTCACTTAAAAACAACAGTTGACCAATACCCATGTAATCCAAACAATGAACTATCAGTCATCACAAAGATTTGTGAAAACAATGTGGGTTAGTATTCTGTCCTAGAGAAAGTGGAGGTTTTTCTCCCTTCATAATTATGCTGACAAATCTTCCTTTTTCATCAATAGATGCAGAAGAGGTTGGTGACTGCTACAGACACACATTGAGCACATTTATGTCTCTGAAAACACCCACTGACATTCTTTGAATAAATCGGGTCAGAAGTGGTTTTCTCTCTTTTCATGATTCTTTGAACAAGGGAATCTCCACTTTTTATTTTTTTGTGGGCCACAATGCAATGTAAAGGTGTTCTCCCTACCAATTAATCCGTAATTAGCAGTTACATCAGTCATGTAGGTGGAAAATTGGAAAAACTGTCTATGCAGTCCTAGCTAGCTTCTGTATAATGTGCATGTTCCCTTCAGAATATGAGTTAAGATTCTGTCCCTAATGATGCTATCATTAAATTAGTCACTGACTTTTCTAAATTAATGATTTAATTTCCAGGATGGATCCAACTCTTTAGTTCATACATTTATGGTGTAGGCTTCTACCTTTCAGTTGTCCACCAGAATGCCTTATAGACAATAGAGAAGAAAAAGCTGTTTCAGGACAAGAATTATCTAATCTTTTCCAGACCTCTTATGATATGATATCTTTCATGCACTGCAAAAGCCTGATTCTCTTAATTGGTTATTAGAAAAGCTTAAACTAATCAGCTCAGGTAAAGATATCACCAATTATTTCAATAAATTTTACCATCAGGACTTGGTACAGCTGGAGGTAAAGACAGCCAGTACTGAGTTCTTTGTGAATTACAAGTAGCATCTTTCCGTGTAAAGTGTATACTTTGCAGCTGGCTTTGCCTTCTTCAGGAAAAACGGTCACAGTTTTCTGCTTGTAAAACCATTTTAACTGTCATTCCCAAGAAAAATTTGTCATTCAAACAAACCAATAAACCAAAACATAAATAGAATTCTAGTTCACAGGTGCTAAGAAGAATCTTTTCTGTTGGTTGCTCTGACTCTGTAAAGGCTCAGATTCCAATATTTAGGAACTCATTTTGTGAGGTCATTACAGGAAAAAAGTTACAGACTGTCTGTTTTATGCATCTCTGCTACCCTATGTCCTCAGCTGCTTTAATAGGACTCATTTACATGTGGAATTCTGGTAAACATTAACAAAGCTTAAGGTAATGTTTACGGATATAGTAGGTGGTTTTTGGTTTGGCTTGGGTTTTTTTAATATAGTGGAGAGTGGATAGAAAATAGTTTGTTAACAGGACACTAGCTTGAGTTCATAATCGACAGATGCATGTTGTTACTATTTATAGTTTAACCCTTTACCTCTTGCCATGCATGGTTACACTACTTTCTCGTTTTCTTCACAATATCCCTCTTCTTTTGAAGATATTGCAAAACTTATCCTCTAAGCCCCTCTTACTTTCCCTCTTGAAATTCCCAAGACCTACTCAAATCCAATCAACTTACACTTGTAAGCCAAAATAGAGTGTCAGCATTTTGTCTGTAAATATATATATACATACATATATATTTATCTGTAAAATCTGGTTTTGCATCACACCTCCCAGACTTAGTCAAAATACATCCATGGCTGAACTTAGTTTTTAATAGCATGAAACATGCTGAGCCAGCGTAAGGGCTGATTGCAGTATTTTCATGTAAGAGGCTGCATTTCATTAATGACATGCTATGCTTCATTATACTTTTAAGCACGTATTTATTCTCATAAACCGGCTGATGCTTGTCTAATGGAATCCATTAAAAAGTTGAAAAAATAGACCTACGTTAAGCCTAACCACTGCCCGCTTACACAAAAGTTATTGGCAATGTTCAAAGCAAGGAAAATCCTTGTTTTACTGTAAATGGGTAAGAGTTCTAATGCCATTCCTTTTCTTTGTTTTTCTAACTTCTCTCTCAACCTTACTGACTTAAAGACCCATCTGAAGATTCTAAACACATTAGAAAAAAGCAATAATTGATAGCTTAGATAGATCTAAGATAACAGAATTAAAATTTATTTCTTAAACTGGTGGAATGGTATTTGGTCTGGTATTATATAAATGTATACTTTTATCTGTCTAAAGAGAATACCTAAGTGAGAATTTTGCTTTGTACAGGTTGGACTAAACAACCGTAACAACCATAATAATTCCCTTGGCCTTAAGGTCTGTTCTCTCTAAAATAAATTTATGGCCATACCACTGGAAATTCCTTCACTGTGACAGGTCATCTTACTTATTTTGCAGGCCTAAAGATTTGGAGAAAGTCAGTAAAGTGTGTCTTGAAACACATGCAGTAAGTTACCTTTTTTGTAGTATAAAATCTCGGAACCGAGGACAACATGATATCCAAAGTATTAAATCAAACTGATTGATTTAATTGCTTAGGTTATTTTATTTTTTTTTAATTGGTTAAAGAAAGCACAAAACTGAGCAATTTTAAGGTTTCTTTTCCCCTCCAAAATAGTCCAAACAGTACTAAAATACTGTAAAACAATTATTCTAACATAATTTATCAAGAACGGTTAAATAAAATTATGAGAAGCCAGTTTCATTATTTAAGACTTTCATCACAATGCTTTTATCTTTATATGTCTTACATCAGTGTAATAATTACTCTAATTTTATTTCTTAAAAATGTATGAATTTACTATCAATCTGATTCATAAAACAATCCCTTGCAAATTTGTCAATCAAGTGCTCTATGCAGACAAATTTTGGAAAAGGCAATTAAAAAAGTCAAGTTTCTTGACATACATTCATGGATCTATTGGTTTACAAAATACCACATATTGATACCATGGGCAAAATTTCAAATAGTGAATTGGGTTTCACTATCTTGAATGCTCACACTTTGTAGAAAGCCTTACTCTGTACTTACACTGCTACATAATTTCCTGCATAAATTCATTTTGCATTGTACGTATGAGTAAAAACAGTAAAAAATTGGATCTCAAAGTTTCTTTCTCTTTTAGCTTGAGTGACTGTTTTGAACAGCAGAAATCCTGTAACTTTTCAAAACTCACTTCTCCCCAGCCTTGCTATTTCCTGTGTGAAATGTTCAATTCTGATTCAGCATTGCAGTCACTACTGGAAATCTTTTTGCCATAGCTGCAGCCGAGATGGCTTTCTTGTCTTAAATTAGATATTATGACTATAGGACACTTATGAGTGTGGTCTAAACTTCCCTATTTCTGTACTTCTTCCTTTATCTTGCTAGTTAGAAAGGTCTTCATGCTGCTCAATATACTAGCTGGCTACATGACCCAAACACATAAATAGAGCTAGTTGAAATGTAAGTATAAAAACTAGCTAGAAAATAATTCCAAATGTCTCTACATGAGTTGTTGGAATGGCTATTTATCGAACACATATAATTTACATATGTTCCTTTTCCAGCTTAAGTAAAGATGGCCCATCCAGCCTGGTAAAAATCAGTAGAATTTTGTCCCAGACTGATGGTAAGTGACATATCGTGATATGAGTCCACTGTTGTTCCTATGTACTATCCAGGCCTGATGTTAGCTGGATTGTGGCTGCCCTGCCCTCACTGCATTCACTGAAAATTTATTTTGAATTAAGATGATACAACAGTACATACTTTACTTGCAAACATATGTACAACATCTACAGAAGCAAGGAGGTTTCTGAAGGCCTTCTCTTGCTTTGATCTGGAGAGACCCAGGGCCCTCAAAGTTCATAATTTCTGTGGTACCTCTTCCCCCATGTTCCAAGGGGAAAGCCCATAAATACAATGCCTACTACATTTTTTAGTTCCTGAATTAGTTTGTGAAGATGTTGGCACTTCTTCACTTTTTCCATCAAGGCCTCTTCTAAAGATGTCTCAGAATACTCGTGTCGCACAGTCACAGCCACCACAAATGCTTGGTTCTCCTTCACAAAAATTATGTCTGGTTCATATAACTCATTGTTGTCAGCTCTTATATGGGATTCCTTTTTAGCTTCCTTTGATAACATTTCACAGATGTAGTCATGCCTTTTAATTCCTGCATCCCGTATGATTGAGCAGTTCCCAATGATATGGAAGCATGTTTCATTCTCAGCCTGGCAGTGCCTGAAGGATTTGATGTACATTTCTTGTCTACCCCTTGCCAGGAACTCTCTTGTGGGGTAAATGTTGACAGTGGAATCTTCTCAGATGGATGTGAAGTATACGTTCTTCGTGTTCCAGTTCACCACCCAGTTCTTATTGTCTCCAAAGCAAGAGAAACACTTCAGGGAGACCAGCTCTTATCATCACACCACTGCAGGCCTCACCTTCCTAATTGGCACTGCATCTAGAAACCTGCATGCATCCACGTACACCAGCATTCATGTCATTCAAGTAGTTATAAACCTGGAAACTGGGATTGAAATCTTTAGCTCCTTGCCAGATCATTAATCCAGGGGCCTAGGAAGCACATTTGGTGAGGTGCTCTGAATCTACAAAATACTGTTCCTGGAAGTTTGTGATTACTGTGCCTAAATCCGCTTATAAAATGGGCTAGAAATGTCAGATGGACAAGCTGGTGAGATACCAACTTCGGACCACTCCTGAAAAAAAACATCATCTGTAGAATACTTCAAATTCTCAGCAAAGTCCTTCCAAAATATTCTTTGGGGGAAAAAAAATCAATTTTTTTCAAGCAGCTTTAAAGCAATGATAATGACTTAGCTGAGTACTGAGGAAAGAGATTACTAGAATAAATACCTTTTGATATCTGAGGTATTTATTCCTCCCTGGCTGAGCAAAATACTTATAGAAAAGGCTGTAAGAAAAGACTGCTCAGAAAAGACTCTAAAAAGCAGATGAAATAGGACTGAGAACAAACATGGCCAGTGATATGACCATTCATTTTATTTGAACAAGAGCACTCAAAGAGCACTCTTGAAAGCAAATAAATATGGTTCTTCTAGCCAAGCTCAACTCTGTTCTGGTGACACAAGACCTTCCATTAGAGCCTGGAAAACTTCTGAAGAGGTTCAAGATGTCAGGCAGATAAATGCATGTTAGATGCACAGGTATTTGATAATGGTGCCAGACTGAGTTAATCGAGACACTACAACCTGTGAGTTCTGGACAAGGTCGAAATGACTAGTTTGGCTGCAGAGTTTGGGGAAAATATTGTCCTGAATTGCTCCACAGGGAGTTATTTGGATTGCTGAGCTAACTTTAAAGCCTCTGCAAAATGTGCTGACCCGAACCAAAGTCTTGTCTCTTAGCCCAGCCCTATTGTAGAAATAAGATTTCCTTAGACAGTAAACACAAATTAATCCAGGCATAACACTCACATCCACTGCCTCATCAATAAGTACACTATTAATAAAATTAACTCCGTCTCTGGCATATATGTTGGTTATTTTAATAACCCCAGCATGGTCACTGGATACTTGGACACTGATATACTGTAATAAACCAACTTTGATGAAGGTAACACAATTTCTTTGGAGAGAAAACATAACAGTTACATAGAATGCAGAAATACATTGAATTGTTCGTGCTTATGACACCGATGAAAATCTTGAAGAAAAATTGTTTCCTTAGATGCTATGAATTTTTTTTTT
>VZTI01001216.1:301249-313288 GCA_013397865.1 Struthidea cinerea | reverse complement strand
TTTTTTTTTTTTTTTACTTCTATCTGTGTACAAATCCACCCCCAAGTCACTCTGAAACTGCCACTATTAATGTTGTATCATCTGAATAAATGCTACTCCACAGCAGAACCCACAGTAAAACACTGCACATCCATCTTTGGGATTCCTGGTTTATACAGTGTTAACCATGAATTCTGAAAATTTCTCTGTAACAAACTTGCCTCTTGAATTTTGAGTTCATTCTGGTCCCTAGAACCACAATTTTCTGTGAGCTGAGGAGGAGAAGGAAATATCTGCATCTTCATTTTTTCAGATTATACTTTTACAACATATAGAAAGTCTTTAGATATGCAACTATTTAGGCATATTTAGACATGCCAAATGGCATAGCAATGACACATGTATAGTATCACTTCTATTGGTTTCTAACTCAGTAGCTGAGCAGCTGAAAAGGAGAGTAATACAGCATGAGCAACTTTTTTGTTTTTCACAGAGAATGAATTTCAAACTAACAAAATCTACTAATCACAAACTCCTTACATCACAGCAGAACTTCCTCTTTCATTATGACTATATAATTTAAAGAATTTCTATGAATTGCTAAAGTTATATTTGTTACAGTCAAGGATCATTTTGCAGAATCATTTTTACAGATTCTTGGAGTTTTTAATCAGAAAATATTGCCACCATTTGATTAAAATACAGTAAGAAATCTCTCTTTTTAAATTACAAAATAAACCCAAAGCTATGCTTGCCCCATGATCTAGATCCACTGATGCTGTAAAGCAATTCCTAATTTAAACTGCACATTTAAATTCAGAATTTTGATCTAAGAATTCTGTTTTCACCTCTTCTCTGAACTTAGAGTTAATTACTCTGTTTGGATGTTGGTCTGGCCATGAGATTCTCCAGACATTTAGCATTTTGGTTTTTGCATGGCTAGAACTGTGCTTCCAAAGCATTTTGGTGTCTGGATCAAACCTCCAGATCAGACACTCCTCAGTTTCTCTAAAGAGCCTGATCCTGTAGATGCACTCAGAGTACGCTCAGCACAAATTGATTCACGGTGATTTACACTGCAAGGAAAACATCCTTCTGAGTCCTTTGACAAGAAGGCTAAGCTCTCATTCTGGTGATGAGTCCTGGTCTCTGGTTCCTTCTTCTACGACAACACGCATTCTATATGATGTTCAGGGCATTCCCATGTAAGTGAATTAATCTAAAACAACTGGGTGTATCCAGGTCACCAGAACAATTCAGTCACATTAAAGACTCTCCTCTTGGCTACCTGAAGGCTCATTGAGTATGGTGATGGAGTAGGCAGAGTAGTCCTGGTGTGGATTATCTTGGGAGCCTTACCTTTTGTCAATCCTTATCATGAGTTCCTGGAAGCACCTCTTTCACACACAATCATACTCATGCCTATCATATCTAAAAGGGCTGATATGCGAAAGTACAATGTCATGGAATATCCTCATAGTACTCATCTGACAGGGCTTATACAGGAGTATTCAGCCATGTGACAGACATGTTAATATATTGGTCACTCGAGGAGAGCACATCTCATGACATCAAGAGCTGCATGGGAGAAAAAAGGTTGATTGCAGCAATTTCCAGAGTTACAGTTCTGCAGATTGCTTCTGGCCTGAAGAAATCTTAGCTCTCCAGTACACTCTATTAGTTTCAACAGAACACTACAGCTAGTTAGGCAAAAGCCTTCTAGTTTTGACATGACTCTGGGAAACTGGAGATGGTTTTTAAAAAGGCTTTCAATGTGAAAAAGAGCAGCAATTTATAATTCTGACTTTGAAGCTGAGTGCGTTGTTAATCTTCTAAAAATAAAATATGCATAAAACCAAAATTTTGCATATTGCCTTCTCTGTCAGCTGTCCCCTATCAATACAATCCACATTCAAAAAGATCCAGACCTCCAGACTACAAAAACCAATTATTTATATAGACAGGTAGATGGGGCAGTGGGATCCGAACTACAGGTCTCTGTAGGTAAAACTTACTGTCGCACTCCTGAGACAGTTACCACAATCTATAGGAGTTCAAATCCCAGCAGGAGCCTGGTTTGCGACTTCACTAAAAAAGTAGCAATGTGTTCCTCATTGTTGCAACATTTAATTTGGGTGAAAATCACACAGTTAAAAAAATAGAGGTAATCATTGCAAAGCTGAAGTTTTTTCACTACCAGGATCTTTTTATTTCTTGTGTGTGTGCTGTTTTGCCGGGGGGAATTTTTTTGCTTCGTTTTAGTGTGGTTTTGTGCATTTTTTTGTGCTGGGTTTTCTTATGAGTTTTTAGTGGGTTTGTTTTGTTTGTTGGTTTTTCAGGGGTTTTGTTTGTTTGGTTAATTTTTGTTGTTTTGTTTTGTTTTGTTTTGTTTTAATGTAGGCCATAAAACATAGACTGTCATCATGACCAGGTTTCTGTTCCTTCAAAAAAAGCAAGATATTTTTCTCCTTGATTAAGAAGATTAAAGGAAAGCTTGGACAGTGATCTATATTTAAACATTGCTTTTGCATTAACAGCAATACAATCAACATGGAGGAAGAATGTGTGCATCAAGGAAAAAGGAGAGAGACAATGTTTTTATCTATTACGAAAGGAAAAAAAAAAACAGAATAAAATGAGTTTGCACAGGGTTATTACAATCAAAGTGACCTTTATTCTGTAACCAAACAGTAATAAGTAATTATATTATGCAGACCAGCTGTGAAGTTAATGAATGCAGTGCAATGCAATACAATGCAAGATTCTGCAGACTATGTAATTATTTTGAGAAATTAGTGTCATCAATTAGCCTCCCTTCACAGCATATTCTCAGTAACTTATTCTTTTATGAAGCTTCATAATTGAAATCTATCTGAACAATAAATAATATTGGTTACACAACATACCATGAGCAGCATGTTAAAAAAAAAATAAAGAAAAAGAAAAAAAAAAAAGACAGAAGAAGCAGTAATAAAAAGAAAAAGAAATGTGTGTGGGCTGTAGAAAGCCCATGGTATTAATGAGAATAATTAACCTTCTACACCTAAATTCTGGCCTCATTGCAAATCTTCTTTGTATAAAGCAGCGGAGCTAATGCCCCGGTGGACAAACACTATCTGAGTTGCAATTTCGAGGTCCTTGATTTTGTATAATACAATATTAATTTATTTTTTCATCTCCCCACACTTGGAGTTACCAGTTCCATTCCCCTCAGACTCAATGCCATAGCTACAGTGACTTCAGTGCCACAGAAACAGTGTTCCAGCACAAAAAAGTTGATACACTCAGGCCAGAGAAATCAATACCTCATTCATGTTGAATAGATTGTGTTCTGTAGTGTATAGTTTGAAGAAATATATATTCATGTTAAAGTTTGGTAATATACTACAGAGCTCAAAGATAATTTACAAATAGGTACATAGATAAATTAATACGCAAGCAGAAAATCTCCCTCTTGCAGGAAAAAAAACACTTAATCAGGACTAAATTTGTAAGAAATTGACTCAAAGGAAATAGAAACAGCATAAGGAATTATGAAAAGCATAGGCATATAATCTGCAAGAATCTTAAAATCTGTTTTAAAATAAAAATCTTTCTACATGAGTATAAAGAAACAATCAAAAATTAAAGAGACTGATGGAAGATGTTTAGCAGTAAATGATTCTGTACAAACTCATCTCTTTCTGGTCTTCCTGCATTTTTGTGGCACACCTAATTTTCGTCTCTAAAAATTTGGAATGAATATTAAAAAACTTGCACCTAGAGGAAATGTATAAAGAAAAGCAGCACAGCTGAGGATGTGGGACACTTGAAATCTGTTAAGGAGGAAAATCAGAAATCGTATTTCAGTAAAAACACAGATACATTAATTCGGTTCACAATTACACTATGATATTTGATACATAATCCAAAAAAGAACAAGAAGAAATAAAGGATATTGTAGAGAATAGATTTAACACAGAATACAAAGGGCATTTTCCATAACATTTCCTACCAACATTAATTAAACTAACACAATCTGCAAAACAAAAATTTTATGAAGATCCTATTGTATAGCAAAAAGGATTTTTGGCACATTTGTACCACTGGTTAATACAGATGGAGCAGAAACATGGGCATTCTCCAAGAATATCAAGTATCAGTTAAAAGCTGAGCTGTAAAACATGAAAAGATTTATGCATAGAGTACTTATCCATAGATTTGGAACCATACCAAATCCTGCAAGGTCTTAGTTCTGGTACTTGAGGAAGAAGCCCTTGAGTATTTCAGACATAATAAAAATAAGACTACAGACCCACAAGTTCTGCCAAGTGAATTCTAGCATGGTCCTAGAATCAGATAGGAAAAAATGGAGACTATGAAAATGAACAACAAAATCATCAAGGTGAAATATGTTGGAGACTGTGAATATGCAAGTGTAAGAAAAAAACATAAATGTAAATTACCACTAATCTACAGTGCAGTGTAAACTATCCAAGATTATAATAAGCGCTGTCAATGATAAATATTCACTTAGAAGCTATACGAACACATTCTGTAGAATTTTCCATGCAGTGCATAATGCAGTGTAATAACAACAGTGAACACCGCAGAAACATGTTACATCTCTCTTACAATATTGATGCTGTCATACTATTCCTTTAATGGAAGAAAGTTAGACATGCTTCTGGCTATTTGAAGTCAGTCTTGCATTATGCATTGCTCTCTTGTATTACAGATCAGAGATCCTTTTTACCTAACAAACAAAATTAAAATTTCTCATATCCTCTTTAGGAGTGGGAGATAAAATTCCATTAAAAATGAGTTCTGTGTAAGTTATAATCACACTGCTTAGAAGACTGCCTGCCTTTGAAACTATTTGAAAGACTTTGGTTCCTGTTTCTTCAACCCTGACCTTTGGGACAGAATGCGTTTCCACTGGTTGGAATACTTCATCATATTCCATGGAACTGCTAGTGCACTTATGCTATATCATGTGTTTTAAAACAAGTTGCTGAAACTGAGTTGGGAGGCACAGTTCAAAATGACAAATCATGTTTAATTCATAGCACTAGGAAAAAATCCTTCCTCTGCATTCTGTGACACCTTAGAAAGACATAAAATATGCAAGCCAACTATATTCTTTAAACTAATTTGACCTTTTTCTTTTATCCATCACTATGGGTAATGGTTTTGATATACTATTACAATCCACTGAAACTAATAATATTTGTTTTTCTCACATTAAAATAACCTAGTATCTTAAATACTTCTGGGCCTGAGTGAGTATCATCTAGAGATACCTGCTTAAAATAGATTTACTCCTTACTACTAATGTATGAAACTTTAAACTCCAAGAACAGAATTTAGCAACATTAATGGCTTGAATTAATGCAAATAAAGCAACATGAACTGTGAAAAAGGTTTTTGTGTTTTTTTCCAGTTTGACATTCCAAAACAGATAGTTGTCTGTAAGTCTGCAGTGTATTTTACTTTCTTTGCATTCAAATAAATAAGAAATGCTAGCTCAGTCCAGCAATTCATCTTTTCTAATGTTTTCCTTTTGACATTGCCTGATTCAAGATGTGTAGGACACCATCATGAAGAGAAATTAATAAATCATAATATAAAGAATAATTTGGTAAAAATTAGGAATAACTCTTCATCAGAAATGTTTCCTTTTATTCTCAAGAAGTGCTACTGTCCAACATGATGTACAACCCCCATATGTATACCAAGTGCTACATAAATTTCAAATAGGTTTGAATTTATTTTAGTCCAAGAGTCCTTAGTTCCCCTGCTTCTTCCTCTGATGTAATATATTTAATCACAAAAAAAAAAAAAAAAAAAAAAATCCTTCACTATGATTTGAAAGCAAGCTCATGTGCCTTTAGTTAACAGGGAATACAAAGATTTGGTTGTTTGGTCTGGTTGTTTGGGTTTTTTGGTTTTTTTTAAGAAAATACAGCAGTCCATCCGTATTAGGTAGGTGGAATACATTACTAAAAAGGGTTTAAAAAAAACCCCAGCTTTATGACCCAGAGGGTGTTGACTTTTGTGGATTACCACCCAGCACCCAGACTTGTAACTCTGTAATAAACTACAACATCAACTCTGTGTGCAGTTGGCTCTAGCACGCTGGGTTACGAACCCTGTTTCAGAATAACAGTAGCAGTAACACAACTGACTGGCAAAAACGAAATGACAACTTTTTCCATAATCTCAGTCTTCTTTCAGATTGGATGCCATTTCCATTTCCTTTAATTTTATGCATAAAACCTTTGAGTGGAAAAAATGTGTCTTGTCTTTTAAATTGGCACCAATAAAGCTAAAATTCTCATTCAGCAAAAGTGACACATGTGCTTAATTTCATTAGCTTTGAGTAGTCCTACTGAAGACCTTTGCTCTTAAAACCAGCTTTAAAATTGCGCAGTTTTCTAAAACTTCCAAAGATCTACAAGTAAAGGTGCACCCTAAATGTTCTCATGAAATTAAGACAGAAGTTCGAAGATGCAATAAGCTATTATAGCACTTATTCAAAGCTGCAGTTTATTAGTCTCAAAGGAACTTGCCAAAATTCCACTAACTTCCACTTACTCACCAAATCCTTTGCTCCAAGTCAAGGAAACTATAGAGGATTTTTCTAGAAGCACCAAAATTTCCAAATCCTTATAGATTTGGTTTTCCTTTTTCTTGCTTGAGGGACTATGGGTTCCCTTTTTTTATAAATAATAAAATGATTTTTCATCACGTCCAGTGGGGGAACTCATACACTGCTGAAGGGGTGCCACTCCACTTGAGCATCACTCTGGTAAATTCAAAAAGTCCTGCAAAACTGCTCTTTTCCAGAGTGTGCAACAAACCCTGAAAATCCCTGCTCACGGGCCTGAATCTGGCTGATTATTACCTTTGCTATTTATTCAGCTATTTACTAGTGAAACCGCTTTAGGGGCAGGAAGAGTGGGAAGGGATGCCATGCCAACGTTCGATAGATGAGGGCAAAGGTCTGGTATCTCCTCTACGCAGCAAAGCACTGGAAGCCGCAGAGACTCGAGAAAATCGCCCACTGTCTGAAGAGTTACTGTCTCCGGAGCCGAGAATGGCGAGGAGGGGGGCTGGCTTCCTCTTGCCGGCAAACGACCAGCCGTAGAGTGCGTTTTTAAGGGGTGATGTCAGAGAAATTAATTGAGCAGTCAAACAAACCTCCCTACCTCAAGGACGTGTTTCTCCTGTTGGTAAGGCGAGAGAGGTAGCTGTGTAGCACACCCAGCTCACTCTTGCCCTACTGGGACAGGGGCTGGCCGGCGGGAGACACTTATTAATTATGAACGGGGAGATGTCCCTTTAAGGTCTGCTGTGCTCTCTGAGAGCTGCAGCCGGAGTGTTTAGTGGGGGAGATTTGGCTTTATTTGTACATCCTAACGCTGGGCTAATTCAACGGGGATGTTTCCAAAGCTCTGAGAACTTTAGGGGGGTGAGTCGGGGGGAAACTGTGTGCGGTGGGAAGAAGCTAAATTCTCCTTAATGCGAAGAAGCAACGTAAAGACTGGATAGCAAACAGGAAATGCCTAACTCGGCTGCGAGGCGGACGGGCGGTGCAGAGCGCTGAGCTCCACCGGCAGCGCAGCTCCGCCGAGCGCGCCGACGGCAGGACCGCTCCCGCCACCCCTGCCCTCCGCCCGGGCTCCCGGCCCCCGGCTCGCAGGAGCCCAGGCATGGCTGCCTCCTACTGGATGCTGACAGGTGAGGAAAGCCCTGTTTCTGCCTTGCTTTGAAGACTCAGGTCCCTAAAGCAGCCCTGCTCCCGGCGGGAAGCGGGTGAAGCTGGTAGGGTCTGGTAGGCAAGGCACGGCGTCCTCCCGCCCCGGTCCCTGCCTCGGGAGTGCTCTTCCCGGAGCTGCCCTCCAGCCGCAGCCCGTGAGGGACCTCCTCGGTTTGCTTCTCTCTGGGAACTTTACTCCCTAAAACAGTCTTGGAATCTGGGGGGCAAGGGGTGGCTGCTAGCTGAGGATGAATGGCTGAGAAGGCATACTGTAATTGAATCTGGCTTGGAAGAAACAAGTTTGGTTTTGTTGGTTTGGTTTTTGGTTGGTTTTGGTGTTTTTTTTAAATTAGGATAGTTTTTTTGCTTTCCCCTGTTTGGCTTTCAGACTTCTGACTGGTAAAAGGGAAGTGAGGAAGCACTCACTCCACAGAAATATGAGTTTATCCGGAGATGGAATATGTAATACTCCCTTTTAGGGGTTCATTGATTGTGACTTACTCATTTTTCTAGGAAAAAAGAATACAGCAAGTAACAATCTCCCTAGCTATTCAGTCTGTAGTAACGTTTTGGATCTGAAATCAGGGGAATCCAAGAAGTGGGAAAGAAGCTAAGGCAATGCTGGGATTTATATGCTTGGAAACTTGGACATTGAACTCCCCAGCAGCTCTTGCGCAGGCAAGTAGCACACAGTGAACCTGAAGCAGTTCCCCCCAAAACAGGGGAAGAAATCAATTTCATAAGAATTGTCCAAATGCAGGCAGTAGCAAGTGGGGAAAAGGCAAAACTAGTTTTCCCCTCTTCCCTCTGTGCTTATTGTGCAAGACAGAGCAGATACAGGAAAATGTGAAAATCTGAATACAGCATTTTGGCATGCCATATTTAGTTGTTGTTCTTAACTGTCTTTACTACTATTACACAGTGACATACTCCAAAACATGCTTTTGCTTTTATTCCTTCAAAAAAGGACGCTTTTTAAAGCAGCAACAATTTAGTGTGTCACAACTTCCCTTCAGAGTTGCAAAGTTGCCACTGGTACTGCTGAAAGATAATTCACCAGTAATGGCAAAAAGGTTTACTGTCAGATACGAAAACATTTCAAGAGCAGGTCTCATCCAGATTTGCCAGGTGATTACTTTTTTGGTGGTGGTGGTGGCAGTGGGGTTTCTCTTTTAAAAAGTTGGTGGGAAAGAGAATAGACTTAGAAATGAGAGGAGGCATTACAGATACCAGGAAGAAGATTAAAATTGTCCTACATAAAGAGACATAGTCCTACATAAGCAAGTAAAAATGCCATAAAAATATGGACAAGGAGTTTTCTTCACAAGCAGAACTATAGTGGCATTAAAAATTAATTAAAAAATAAATTACATGCTGCTCTTCCTTAAAAAGAAAAAAAAAAAAGGCAAATAATCTAGCAGGTCCTAGGAGACAGAAAAACTAGAATGAAGGAGGTACACAGAGATGTTATGTACATTTGTGTATTTATATAGATCTTAATTCTTTTTTAATTCAGCTTGGTTTGATGAGATCTCTGAGAATCTTGACCACAGAAAGTCTGACATGCAAACAGACAGAAGTGCACAGAGAATTGAGAAGCTTGATAAGGGCTGAGGAAAATGATCTATGATAAAAGACTGAATGAGTTAGGCTTGTTTATCTAGTAGAAAGAAAACTAAGGACAAAACGTTGAACATTTCAAATATATCTTTTTTATCCAAGTATTATTACTGACGATATTATTCCAGATGTCAATGTTTCTTTGTTTTGTGAGAGCGCTCAGTCGTGACTTCCCACATCACATATGTTGGTTTCCAAAGATATTGATGAATACTTGGTTCTCCATGTCCAACAAAGGACAAAAGAAAATCAATGTAACTGACTATGCAAAAATCTTAGGGAATATTTAGAAGAATTTTCTCACTCTTCAGGTAAAGAATTGCTAGGCTACCAAAAAAAACCCACCCCTGTATAATCTCCTTCACCAGGACTTTTGATGAAGCTGCATGAACAGCTACAAGGGATGGCTGAGTTTACTTCAGCTGGCCTCTGTGTAAGTGGCTTGACTAAGGATCTGCTGAAGTTTTCTCCAGCCCTACCTTTCAACAGATGAGGAAGGAAGAAGTCAGTCTAAAGGGTTCCATTACCTCTAAGTGCTTCTTCACTTAAGAGTGTTATGCAAAGCCTGTTCCCTCCTGGACTTCTCTCCTTATTGGTGATGGTCTTGTTGTACTCATCTTTATTATAGGAAAGATAAACAGCTAAAAGGCAGAACTGTATGCAGAAAATGAAGTGGTCTTTGTTCAGAACCTGTAGAGACAGGACAGCCACAGGCCAAAGGCAAAGCATGAAAAGAGATGTTTTCCCAAGTTTCCCTCTCCATCTTTCTCTATCTTCCCTTGCTCTTGCAATAGTAATGTCCAACATTTCTCAGCAGACTTCCTCCTATATTAGAGATTCTTTTCCATTAGTTTTCTTTTCCAGGATGTGAGCATGTTTGCATGAATTCCAGCTAAAGTGGCTATAATATGGAGAAGATTTCCTATAAACATGACCTCTCCTCTCTAAAATCTGTACATAACCCACCTCCATAAAATAGATGACCAAGAATTGAAGATGCATGGCAGTGTGTCTCAAACATTTTCAGAATAATAAACTTAGATAACCAGCATGGCTCCAAAATCCCTATGAATATACACTATCACCATTTTCATCTTATCTTGAATTGTACTTAAAAAAGCCCAAAAATGGACGCCAAATTGCTGCAATTATTAGTACCTACACAATTGTATTAAAAAGTGATTTATTGCAAGAACTGTCAGGTCCTACACATAGTCTCAATCTTTTACCAAGACAGGAACAGGCTATGCAATTTTGTACTTATACGTTAAAACTGTATGTAGAGTTAGAAGTACCCACTTGCTTTGGCTCTGCCATGGTCAAATTCATCTCTCTCCCTGCCATTAGCAAAATTAGAATGAACTTAGAAACTTATATGGCTCTTAATTTTTTTGAGATGTTTTTCTTCTACTGCTCATACTTTGACATACTCAAACAAATAATAATACCCACTATTTACTTTTTACCAGAGTAGGCAAGGCATCAATAGTAAATATTTTCCTTTGTAAGCTGACAACAGTCTTGCTGATAGTGCATACATCATTGAAATTTACAGTTGCCACTAAATATTTGTGGATCAGTGTTCATAACTCTATAAATCTTACACCTTGCTGTTTGAGAAAAGGCCCATATAAAAATGTCTCTTTCTACAACAGTCCATTTAATATTTTGAGTGGAAATTTTGTTTCAAATGTTTTTTTTTTTTCCTTTGGTTGTTGTTTTGTTTGTTTGTTGTGAGATTTTTGCTTTTGAGGTGGGTGGGGGTGGGGGGGGTGTGTGTGTCTGTGTCTGTGTTATTTTGGGGGTTTTTTAATGCAGCAAGTCACCTACTTTCCTGAATTGAATGTTTATTTTCTACTGGATGGTACTGGACGCCAATTTGCAACCTTTATCTAAAATATATTGCCTCTCCAGGGATGTCAGGCTGCTTGTAAAAATGCGACTGGAATGAATAAACACAGAAAAGTTTGTAAATACACAACAGTAAAAGTATAAAAAGTAAAATACATTTTAATGTGGAAGGAAAACATGCATCACAACTACTTTTTCTTGAAAAATAGCATAAGGTTAACCCTTGCAATTTTATAGTTGCAAAGAATGTAAAGAACATGAACATTTGCCATAAATTCACCATTCAGCATTTATAAAGATAAGTGAAAGGAACTCCTAAAGTAAAGTTGAATGCACACTCTCTCCTAAAGAAAAGCTGAATGCAGAAGCTCTCTGCCTCTGTTTTTGCACTAAAATGTTAATGCAAAATTATTAGTATGCACAAGCTCCTGTCAAACAAATAGTTACTTACACATGTGCTTATGTTATATTCCCTTGGGTGGTCCTGCTTGATTCCGTGAAACTATTCATGCTAACAGAGTTATGCATGTCTACTCACAGGAAGAGTCTGAGGTCTGATAAATAAATCCTATTATGTAATATCTGATAAAATTGTTTTTACACCAGTATCAAGCCTAGGGAAAAGGAGCACACATTACTGGGCCAGATCTGAGTTCACTGTCCTGTCACAACTGTCTAGAGCTAGATACTTCAGAGAAATTTATAGGTACACCATAATGGGAGATATGGGATTATTTTTGCTCACAATAGCCTTGTATCCCAATAAATTCTTGACTCCAAAGCCTTTCCAAGTCAGCAAATTCCATAATCCACAGTGGGTTGTTTTTTTATTAAAAAAAAAAAAAAAA